>CM017803.1:22909588-23509588 GCA_008086715.1 Sitobion miscanthi
GTTCTTTTTAGAACCACCAATCTAATCTCCCACCCTCGGTGTGCCTGCTCAGGTATCACTGTGAGATATTATCAAATCAACCACAACTTATAAGAGACATGAGAGAGTGATTCTAACCTCATCTCCTTTCTTATTATATAACTGTTAATGATACTAATTGTAAATCCCAATATTTGTATTTTTTTTAATCGTGCCTCTGCAGGTCCGATACCGCCCTTCACGGCCTGCTTCTTTTAGCCAACCGCAGAGTTGGAAATAAATTCCCTCACATAGTATAGTACATTAGTGTACATAATCCACATCACATAATAAACAAAAAAGATTGTATCTGAAAACAACCGAGTATATAATTATTCACGATCACGGCACGTCGGGAATCGACGAATAAAGAATTAAAATTGTCATTTCTGTTAGCAGAATGGATTTACACAGTTACATTGAATACTAGTTATCAACATTCTACTGTGCTTTCAAAACTAAGATAAGTTAGTTTTAATCTTAATATTCTAAGTTAATAAATTTAAAAATAATTAATAAATTATAATTTTCAAAAATTATGTCTATATAGGTACCTATTTACATTTATTTTATTTTTATTTTTTATGTAGTTACATATTATTATATTTTATAATTTATAATTTGAATGTTGTTTGTTTGTATATGATAATGCTATAACCACAATACCTAAATATTAATTTAGATACCAACTTAATAGTTTTTTCAAAATCATAAATGCTTATTTTGTTATATTTATGTAATGTATTATTATATATTATAATTTTTCTATTTTTCATAGATATATATATAGGAACCCTGTTTGATTTGTATATAATTATTTTTATTATGAAAATGGCCCCCCTCTCCCACTACTTTATATTATACAACAATTTACCTACAAATTGTTATTTATTTAATTTATGTATTTAATTATATTTATATAGATACCTATTATAATAATTATTTTTATAAATAAATTTGACTATGTAAATTATTAATAAACATATTCATTACAATAGAATAATATACTTGGTTATTTTTTCACTATATCAGAAAAATGGTATGTTTGTATGTTAGTGGGTTCTGGATTACATATAATTTGTGTTTATACATACTTGTGAGTAAATAGAATATCTACAGACTATACAGGTATTTTATTGTATTTAGATATCTATGCAATATAATTTTAAACAAATATGCAATTAGTTTCATTTTTTAATCCAATAATATACAATTATAAAATTAGTTGATTGTTTATTAAATTGATTATACTTACTTTTTTTAAATCATAAATATTCTATTGGTTCAATTATTTAATATTATTAAACCAAGTATATTTTAGTTAAGTTCAATGATAACCATTTTGATAACATTAACAAAACTCTGAGTTATTATACCTAACAAAATTTCGATCAAATATATTATTGATACTAAGATGAAATATTAGTTAAACTAAATAAAAAAAATATTAAACCAAATAATTTGCTAATTCTTATTTTAACAAATTTTAAATCAATAAGCATATTGTTGACTGAATATTAAAATGACTGGTATTTTTCGTTCAGTGTACTGTATAGAAGTTTCATAGGTTTATGACTGATTCTTACCACATTTAATAAAAAAAACTAGAAAAAGATACCTAACCAAATATTCTGCTCAACAATTTTCATTATTCTTACGGTTTTTATTTAGGTCATGAAAGTTATTAAATGCTATCAAAAACCTAAACGATTTATTTACAAATGTGTGTGTATTTTTTTCTGTCATCAACATTTGGGGCAGAAAAAATGCTCCGATTTTTGACATTAATATCTTTTCTGATAAAAAAATGAATCTAGTAGGTGCATTCAGGAGGTCGAAGTTGAAAAAAATCTATTTTATATTTTGGTGTATTGTTTGTATTATTTTAGCTATGAGATATTTTCTATTTTTATTAATTATTAAATTTGATTATTTACACTGTTTTCATGTGTAATAATTTATAATTAAAATATAAAATATAACACATCCATTACAATGACATATTTGACACTAATGTACAGGAGAGCGGTGTCCACCTTTTCAATTTAATTATCTTACTATTAAAATAATACGAATTCGTTAATATCTTACTGATTTTGACAACTATAAATTTAGGTTTTCCTATTCTGAAGGTTTGGGCTGGCTCTGGATATGGGATTTGATGAAGTTCAACTGAGAAAAAGAAAGTTTATACGAATATTACAAAATAATCTGTGTTTACATAATATAGGTAATGTAATATAAAATATTAAAATAGTTCCAAATTATATTTGAATAAATCTTAAGGATAGCTAATTGCAGCGTGACTAATAACTGCTAGGGTGTGAGGTGACGCAATAAACATTTACATACGAGTGCACAAACTCGCCGACGTTATACGAAACCACACAAATGGTCTATTTGTACATAATTTGTTACATCGTAGTACATAAACTTACGAACGAACCGATACTCATTAATATAGTAGAAGGAATGACATCAACAATTTAAAATATCCTTTATAAGGATTAAAATAGAAATCTACCCAACAGCTATTAGTAAAAAAATCGTAAGACACATTTTCTATGCACTTTGATCAAACGAGTAGGCGTTCATACTTGTATATTGAGTTATTCGAACATCCAAGTATGATTACAGAATATTATCATCCATTAATCCATCTTATACTGCCAATCAAATTCACTTGTCATTTTACTTTCCCATCTAACCCTAACCTAGGTTACTACCATAGTACTATCCATATTACATTTAAGCCTAAAACATAATAGCCATTAGCCATGAGCATAATACAATATTTAAGTTATAGGTATCGTATTTATTAATTATTATAAAACGTATATAGTTATTACATAGTATTATTATTCCGATTATAAGGAATTACCTATTTAGACTTATTAGCATAACAATATAATAATTTAAAACTTATATTAATTTACGGCATAATCATAGCATTGGGTGATAGGTATTAGTGTTTAATATTTAAGTTACACTCAGTTTACAATCAGCATTGTCTGAAAATTATCTACGGTAGCTAGGAACTTTTAAAATTTATATAAATTTACGATTTAATCATAGCATTAGTATTTAATCACTTAAATTACATTCGGTTGGTAATCGGTGTCTGAGAATGACTTATGGTAGCCACGAATCTAGGTGAATGTAGAATCTAAGATAATTTATAGTTAAATTCTTAAGCACTATAAGTAACCAAGCTTTCGCACATGCATGAATATATCAGCTTTATAACCCAATAAATAATTGTTATTATTATATCCGTTTATGGATTATTAATACCTACTACGAGCAAGGTGATTGAATTAAAATATATTCACCTAACGTTTATATTAGGTATACACTTTAGACACAAAATATAATAATGTAGGTAGTCTAATGTATATACTTACACATACCTTTAGACCAATAAAATAAAACCACTGAACAACCTAAAATGACACCAGGACGTGTAAACACATATGCACACAATCATAGGACATCATATCATGTTACGTATACATATTATACTAGTTATTACACCGTTTAACACGTGTAGAATGTAGGGTCGTCGTGACATCTTCCTTTTAGAAGGACCCCATTTGGACGGATCATCGACCTTCCTGTACACACTGTTCTTCACGTATATCCCTTACAAATCATATCCGTGCCTAGTACTACTTACCCCATACCCATTTTACCCTATTTCTCTCCGTATTTTTACGCTACGACAATAGCATTAGGCGGACCAAGTTTGGGACAGGTCGATAAAGTGATAACAAGCCACCCGTAAAATGTAAATAATATTTAAATACAATAATAGCGAGTCCCCGTGGGTTTTGTCATCCGTTTATGTATACGTTATATTTACAGGGATTTGCAAAATACATCGCTTTGTAAGAAAAATACAAAATATCTTGTCAAAAGTCCTGCAAAATACCAAATAGATTTTAATATTAAATTTGATTGAAATTTTTTGTGGCTTGAAAAAAAATATAATACATTTATATAAGTTGTAATAAGTAGGTACATTACACGATATTTTATTTTGCATGGCAATTAGTAAATAGTAATATCAATCGCATATTTCGAAAACATAAGATCCATTTTAAAGTTCTAGCTCGATTTGAGTAAACAATTATTCCTGTGAATGAAACTTCTTTACTGGTGATTGGTGACATACCTAAATACGGCATGGGTACCTAATTTGTATTATGTTTTATAAATAACTGATGAATTTTAGGGTAGTTGTACTTAATAAGTTCTAATTCATTTTGTGGTTATGTATTTTTTTTCTTAGGAGCTGGTTTATTTTATGGTAATTAAATTTTTATTCTTATATTTTTATAGTTCTTAGTCTTCTCCTGGGTATTGTTATGGATACATATCTTAAAATTTACCAATATACACAAACGATGCGTAGTGTTATTTATAATTCTGGTTAAAACGATTATTTTTATGCCAAGAATATATTTTGTTTGATTCCTGATGCTATTACTGAGTATTACGAAATATTAATACGAATATTATTCTATTTATATTTTATAATATTATTACTAGGTATACTTATTGATTCGAAATAAAAATGAAAATATCACTATTGTTATTTTATTCACCACTATGGGGCTATGCACGTCGGTATTATTATAATTTGAAGTATTTGTGTATATTATTGTTTATTAATGTTATTACAATAATTGTTTCATATTCGACTGGACGCGTCCGTCCCTCCAAACCTAACCTAACCTACCTATGTCATTTTAAATAATTGGTGGAAATAATAATTTTCAAAACAGATTCATTTACTTCAGATGAAGTTATGAAGATGTAAGAATTTTTCAAAAGAATCTAGAAGTCTATGTTGAAGTTTTCAATGGTTTCGTTATCATTTCGCTAACAAAAGTTCTAACGTGAATATTTTATGTCCGTTATCGATTATTTTTTATTTTATATTTATTTTTTATCCGTTTACTTTTTTCAAATAAGTATTTCATACATTAAATTGAAATACTGCGTATCTACACTGTTATAAAAAATACTTTTAAAAAGTAAATCAAAGACTTTGCAGATAAAGTACTTAACATACCGCCCAATTACAATTTATAGTAAAGTACTTAAGAATTAGGTACTCAAAAACTTTTTAGAAGTGTTTGAAATAATCTTTAAATAAAAAAAAAATGCTATCTAGTGACTAGTTCTGAAATAGTTTACTTTAATTAAAAGTTTGTTTATTGCATTTTTTAAATATAAGAAAACTAATTCCATATATTATAATATATTAATATAGTTAGTGTTCCTACTATAATATTATTATTCCATAAAATACTATTAGCTGTTATTAACTTTTAATATATCAATACTGATGTAGGCAGATTGAATTGACTCGTTGTATTAAAACCTTTAAAATATTAATATAACAATTATTTTTAAAATGTAATTTTTGTAAACTAGATAATAATATAAATACGCAATGATGAAAAGTTTATACGAATAATATTTTTGAAATGACAACAAAATAACATAGTGCGTTTCGAAAAAGATAAAATAGATAATATCCAGTCCCACGATTTACGAGTACATTTTAGTCAGTTTTGTAGGTTTCCAATAAAATATTTAAAACAGAATAGTGTATCATGCAGTGGCGTTTCTGTTCAATAGTGACGTTTTCAAGACCATTCCGCACCCTAACACGATACAACGCGTAAATGATCAGAATTAAAACAAACGGAAAGGGAATAAAAATACGTCGTGTGACTTTACGCGTGTTTATCAAATACAAATAACAGAATGTTTGCACGTATATATATTATACATATTATACCTACGCAGACACATGCGAGAAGTTGAGTGTGTGCGCCTCAGGAGAGGGAGTGAGAGGGTGGGTTCTCTGTGTTCAAAATATATGTAAGTTTATATGACCGATAAGTTTTCCATGTGGAGGGTGCGTAAGTGCTGGTGGCCGTGGGAAGGAGGGTCACGGGGTTTCTAGCACACCTCGCACGCACACGTTGCTTACGGCGTAGGTAAGGTAGGTAGGTAGGTATATATCCTTGAACAAGCGATTCCCGTGTTAGATAATAATAATAATAATAATAATAATAACTTTAATAATCTTTGACCAACGGCGACGGCGGCGGTGGCATACGCTAAAATGCGCGCCAAACTGCCACGACGGTGTGCGTGAGAACTATATAAATAATATTATTATATATGCCGCAGGTGCGAGCGTGCGTTTGTGTGTGCCTATATTAAATCTAACATATATTATATACAATACATAGGTACGTTTTTCGTGGTATGCGGTACCTATGGTCTATAAGCTTTGGTGGTGGTTTGCAAATCACAATCACAATCGTCGTTGTCGTCGGTTGCAGCCGATCGTTATTTGAGTAAGTTGTACGTCAAGCCTACGACAGCAACGGCTATTTGCACGTAAAATTAATGGGTGAATTTAGAATTTATAGGTAGGTATGAGGATAATTACTAATGTTATTTGTTATTGTTGTTGTCGTGGTTTGTACGCGTACCGGTGGCCTGCCTTTTTGATATCGGATAGGTCACAGAAACCTACCTCTCATAAGTGAATTTCCTCGAATCCAATCGTTATTTTCCTATATACTTACAGGGCAGAGGATATTTTAAATGTCTTATTATTTAAAGTAACGAAACGGTATAAGCGTGGTGATTGTCTAATTGTTTAAAAATTAAAACAACAAAATGTATATTATAATAATTATCCAAACGAAAAACATAATGATAAAAACTTAGAAAAAATATTAGGTATATAATTTTTAAGTAAATGCAAAATTCTATTAATACAAAAATATTATAACTGACCATGTAGAAATCATTTACTTAGCAATACCCAATAATTAAAATGAATTTAATAACATTTATGACGAATAAAATGACACACAACTATTTTAAGCTATAGCTGTCCTAAATATGGTCAATAGTACTCGAGTGACATTAGTGATATCGTAGCAGGTACCTACTCCTATTATGTAAAAATTAAAAAAATCAACAAAATAATACTTAATAACTATAATAAGATCGCAACTTCGAATCAAGACCACCGATCTATATTCTTGAGCGTAGTTTCGAAACCACGTTATTCGATCGAAAAAGGCCAACACGTACCACAGACACCGTTCGGTGCATAATAATACATTCGTGAATCGTGACTCGTGATACAAAAATATAACCCGCACGGCTGCACACGTTTATCATAAAAGAGAGGAGTGCTATTTATCCGTGATTCTAAATTTTTATTTGTTATTGGTATTGGTGACTGTTGGTTTTAAAGTATTTTGGAATATAATAATCATATTGAATAATAAGTTATCAATACTAACACAATAAGACTCTACAAAGATAAAATGTGTATAGGTAACAATAAGAAATTAGTCATTTTATATTTTGTTGAATGTAGTTGAAGAGTTGAACCATGATTCACTTCACGACTGACCCAAACAAACTATGTTTTTTTATTTAACTTTTTAATCTCCAAACAACAAAATTGGTCACATTTGTTTAATATATTCCTTTGTACAAATAATATAATTCAAATTATAAATGTTTTTTTCAGTACAAATTTCGATTCAAAACAATATTTGAATGCTGTTGAAGCATGTGTAATTAAAATACCATTATAGTCCGGAGAGTTTAAATGTTATACTTCACATTTTAAAAATATTATAATTAATTATCAGGTTTCGTCCGCAGCAGAATTACGAACTATTTGAACCCATTTACTCGTGAGTTTTTATGTGGCATAGGTATACGAGATGCAGCTAATACCGTAATACAGCCGTTGTATCAGTATAAATAGTATGGGGGTAGGATTACCGAAAGGGAAAGTTCCCCCCCCCCAAGTAGCTACGGAGAGCACATACACAAAAAAAAAAAAAAGTATAAATAGTATACTCTGTCCAGCGAGAAAACGCGCCGATTCTGCGAATCCCCCCGCGTCACCCTGCTATCGAAACCGGTTCCCCTATGGCAGGGTATTCGTGGGGGGGGGCAGTTTTGGTCAGTGCGCGGAGCGTTCTGTCGCTGGACAGAATATAGAATGTAGACGGTATTATTGTCGTGGGACGGTTTTTGTTTTATTTCTTTGGTTGGGATTTGTTTTTTTTTTTATTTCATTCGCTCATGACCTGCTGTAAATTGTTTGTTTTGTAATTTTGAACTTTATACAATAGCTGTCACCCCTTTTATACGGCTGATGGCTAAAAAAATTGGGTGGAGTGCCCGTGTGAAATAATAACTAATTATTATATAGGCAAATTTACATTAATGTAGGTCATAGCCTGTACTAAAACGAATAAAAATATCAGTTAAATGAGTGTTATGTAGCGGTTTTTTAACTCAGTCTTTAGGAATAATGAGTTTAAAAAGTCTAACCATCGTCTCGACTTTATGGGTGTCACGTCAGCCGATGAACCATGGATATATCTGCAGTTTGACCACGCCTTTTAAAAACTTCTTCAATATAATTTTCATTTTTTATCTATCTATAAATATAAAAATAAGTGTACATTTTGAATACATTTTATAACTCAAGATCCACCAAACCGATTTTAATAAAAATTTTAGGGAATATTAAAATTGATATGTAGATAGTTTCTGTGAAGTTTGTACGCTGTGTGATAAGTAGTTCCGGAGTTATGGCCTCTTAAGTGCACACCTGGCGATATGGCCAAGAACAACAACAACGTCTATAGATTTATCTATATTTATTACCCATAGAAACCATTAAAATACAAAAATTTCTATCGTAAATCTCAAAACACCTGTTTGAGCACCTACCGGGGTTGATCACTTCCCTTTTTAAATTAGCCTATGACACTCACAAAGAATGTGCCTTTTTATTGTTGAAAGAATTTTCGAAATCGGTTCAGTAGTTTCGGAGTTTATCCCAAACATACAAACAAACGATATCATTTTATTTATTAGTATAGATAAAAATGAATGTTTGTGTGTAGATTAGACCTCTGGGAAGAAGATAGGCTAATTTAAAAAGTGTTAAATTTGTTTTTTTTTTTTATTCATCGGATTTTAGTAAGGTGTTGCGTTAGGCTTTTATATTAATTTATTATATTATATCCTCCGTAGGTGGAATTAAGTAAAAATGACAAAATTGGTACAATTTTGATACTTTAGAGTTAAATCATACACTAACGTACAAACAGCACAGGGACCACGATCTATTGCAGGTAGATTGTCTATCTGATAATATACTGCTGCGAATCGGAATTTTTATTCCGGGCAATAGGAAAATTAAGATAAATTCTGAACACCATACACCATACACCGAATATTAAATAACGATTTGAACAAATTTTGAGTCATATTGAATTGGTACATTTAACGGGCAACGAAGTGCCAGCAGGATCAGCTAGTTTATTATAAAAATCAGAATATCTTTAGAAGTATAATGCACAATTATAGTTAAATGTACCAACTCTATATGACTCAAACTTTGTTCAATTCGTTATTTAATATTCTGTGTATGGTATTCAAAATTAATCTTAACTTATCCGTTCCCTGGAATAAAAATTCTGATTCGCAGCAGTATATTATCAGCTAGGCAATCTACTAGTGGTAGATCGCGGATCCCGTGCTGTTTGTACCTAAGTATATGGTTTAACTCTAAAGTATCAAAGTTATACCAAGTTTGTCGTATTCTACCTATGGTGGATTAATATAATCAATTAATACAAAAATTCTAACCTAACCTGTTGCGGCACTGTTTTTTTTTTGACATCCAAATTTCCTACTTTTCTGGTAGATTTTCCTAACATTTTCTTTCATAGAAACTTTCTTTGTGATATACTCTTTCGTTTAAAAAAAATCAAGAAGATCTGATAAGTAGTTCCAGAGTTTACCCTGTACAAAGATTTTCGTTATATTATTCGTTATAATATACTTCTATATTATAAATTAAAATAAACATCAATGTATTTTTTTTTTAATTTTAATTTTGATATTGATTATATCGATATTTTCGGGACGCAATTAGATTATAAAAAAGAGTATACCGGGACGCAAATAGACTATAACCTTTTTTGAACCTTTTTTTGAAGGACGCAACTAACCTACTGAAAATAATTTGGGACGCAAGTAGTATGCTCCCAGAGATTTATATCTGGGTATTATATATTTTATTTTTAATGATATGTTTAACTATTTTTCTACTGTAGCTTATGAACTTAAAAACGTATCTTCGACTTCTTCATGAAATAAAAATTGTATACCAAAAAAAAATAGAGCCACTTTCTTAGGTCATAGGTATCTAACTTTTTTATATGCTTTTTGAAGTTGATTTTCACTGTTTATCTGGGCTGGTACCAAATATCATGCTGAATCGTTCGATAAAAATATTAAATATGGCGATTGGCAGCGTTGAAAAACAAAATATAAACTGAGCGTTCTCAATCGTGTTTTTTCTGTGGCCCATCATTAAAACTGACGTCCTACAGTTATGTTTTTAAGGATAATCCATATTAAAGATACAAAGTAATATAATAATTCCAGAAAATGACTAAAACAAATAAATGCTCTATAACTTCCATGATACTAACTATAACCAAGTCTAAATCATCGTGCTTTTCTGCGTAACCACAGCTGAACGATCGGGAATAATGGAACAATTATTAGTGACAATAATGACTACGAAGTACCAATGATGTTTTAGATTTCGTGACATGATTGATACTTAAAGTAGGTATAATTCTGTTTGTATAGTATCGTGTTGTATTAGAATTTGCACAACAATACGTTATGGCAGCAGAGTAGTATTATTGTTCACACAGTCTCCTCTGATATTGGTTATACAGGTGGAGGGAAAGTAGGTATAATTAGTAAATTACCTACGATTCCATTATTTTTGAATATTTTTTACAAATCGCGTACCAAGTACTTGAATTTAAATAACAATGTATCTATATTAGTATATTTATACTGACCCATGTACTAAATGATCCAAATTGACTTCAATGTGTGTTACAGGTTGGATTAAAAATCATGATGAAAATATAAGAATATTTTTTGAAATCGTTTATTCTAATGTGAAAGAGCTATAACTTGAAACAACTTTCATAATGGTGAGATCGATTTACGCACAAATGTGAATCGTCAATTTAAAGATATTTTATAAAAAGATAAATTATTTAAATATATATCTTTAAAAAAAATCGAATAAATATGAATACCTACTGATTTTCTTCAACATTATTTCCCCACAATAATAATAATACCTAAACATTTTGATTTTTGTTTATATACATACTTTTTGGATTTTTTTTATAATTTTTGATATCAATATTTTTCCCATAGATTTTTATTAAAATCAAAATATTTTAATATTTCAAATGTATGTGCTTCTTTTGTAATTTTTCAGTAACCAAAATCCCCCTAAGCCTTTTCTAGGCTGCCTTGATGTACATAACCTATATAAATGCGCGTAAATACCAAAAAATACCGTAATAATACGTCAGGTGTTTTTCTGGTGCCCAAATAGTATAATATAATAATCTGATATTATGGTGAAATACAAATTCGGGTGCGAAATGCTCGAGTGCCCGGGACAGATAACGTAGCGATCCCTAACCGACCGCTGTGGCGTTGCGGAAGTGGTAGAGGAGAATTACGCACCCGAGTGTAGCGGAAAACCCGATTTATATTTTGTTTTTTTTCCTCCTATCCCACTCGTATAGTCACACATATTATGTAACTAAATATATATATATAATAGAAGTACGAACACCTACCGCGTTTACTTATGCGGTATAGATTATACGCGTGTTATATATATATATATTGGTGGTACCTATCTAGCTATATATGTACATAAACAGTCCAACGAAAGAAAAAATAAATAAATACATTTTCACGTGAGTCGAATGTATTGAATACATACATATGTGTGTATCGGGAAAAGCAATCCTTCGATATGTTTGCTCTGGTGATACGAAGGGTGGGGGGTTAGGGTCTGTGGGGCGATCGAATTCGCGATAACTATACGCACACACTCACAAATACGTATAAGTTTATATGTATATGTATATACCTATATATTATTGTAAGCACACTACGTTATCTTTTATTTATATATAAATTGTATATATATATATATATAATTTTAAGGAAAGGCGATACGCGTCCCGTCCAAACCGCTCTCTCACGACTTACGAGTTACAAGTTACAACCGCACGTTTTTCTCGCGTACTTATCTATTACGCAGTGCGTATATATAAATGAATTATTGGTGTATGTACAAGCGCAAACGTCATACGAAGACTATATATATAACCTGGTTTACGGTGGCGTATCTACGGTTGGTGACGAGGTAGATATATCTGTCCAACCCACTTAGCCTCTTCTTTTTTTTTTTGGTTCCAGACGATCCTCACGGAATCGGGAGTTAGACGAAACTTCTTACACGTCTCTCTTAAAGTTTTAGAGAGTAGACCAAAAATAAAATTACATATTATATTATCAGTTGTATTATATAATATTTACATTAATAATAAACATAATGGTAAAATTTATTTTGAAACGTTTTTTAAATCCTATTGTAATGTGCAAAATAGTAAATACAATTTCTTATTTGAATTATCGGTACTTATTTTCATATGTGTTGGTATATAAACCACTCGGATATTCAATACCTACGAATACATGACTATTATAATTCCTGAACGATTTTAAGTATCCAATCACCTCATATAATATATGGTATTATGCTTTACGTTTAAGTCGTGTAGCTTATAATAATATATTACACGTATTATTTACTATAGAAATTATAAATTAAAGTTTATAGCTTATAGTTTTTTCAATATCAATAATATATTATTATACGTGTACAATGTTTAATATATTATAGGGTTTTGTAATCTATGTAGTTATTTGAAAGGAAGATCTATTGGATTTGATATAGGTGCCAAACAATTTTGAACGTCTGATTCTGTATTACCATCACGACAATCTATATTATTATAATTTATTATAGACTATAGTATAATCGATTGAAGTGGTTCATAGTTAGTAGTATGACTAAATAAACCCTGTGCATAAAAGGATTCTATGATAATCGATAACTGTTAGGTTAGTCATTAAGACTTAGTCATAACTCATAAGTTATAATATGCATTTCGTCATTAAAGAGGTCTTAAGATAAAATTATAGAAATCATTTATCGAAAGTCCTTACTATTACTTAGTCCTAACCCACAATTACACAGCTTTGCATTTGGTCACTGTATTATAATTAATTTTTAATCAATGCATTGCCATAGGTGCCAATGTATACATTACTATATTCGGCGTTGTTTATTTTATAACAATCGGTAACAGAGCTCAGTTATCGTATATTAAGTCTATAAAATATCTAGGTATTTAACAAAGGTTAAAAATGAGTGAGGGCCAGGAAAATATTAGATTCTTGGTACAAAGGCCGAAAACTCCAGTGGTTAAACCCCCGATGCACTGTTCAGTTTTTAACAAATCGATTAAGAGGGAATACAAATCAAACAGGGGCTGTCACCAAACGATGGGCTATGCTGAAATTAAGCCCAATCAACCATCAAAGTTTTTAAAAAAACATACCAGAATAGTGATAAGACCATTTGTCGGTAAGATTAAAAAATAAAGATTATTCCACGTATAATACTATCGCATTCATGACTCAAAAATTTTCCAAATAAGCACTAAATACATTTGTTTTGAATAGATAGGAAATACTCAAAATTATGAATTATTAAAGATTATTCTCATTTACTTTCATGAATTTTTTAAGATAAATACATATATTTTGTCTCACATTAATATACTAAGAGTGTTAGACGATATTCAGTGTTGAATGAAAGAAAAATACAACACAAATACGTCTTTATATTAAAATTTTAAAATAAACATAAGTACTTACATAGTACATAATATAGTTGGTAAAAAATTCATAAGTTTCCCTAAATTTCAATGATACTCATTAAAGACTGAGACATGCCTATATCAAACCACATCATTCATGCCGCTATAAAAATAAACTTTTGAAATAATGGTCAACTTCATTACTATATTTTATTTATGAACTAATGAATGGAATTTCATTAAACAGGTACAAACAAAAAAACTACTTTTCCCGGGACTTCAGATGCTTTAAATCCGGTATATCCCAGTCGACGTTGTCGTAAATCAGAGAGAAAACCCGAGGAGAAAACCAAAATAATCAATAGAAATTTCCTAAATGAAAACATTGTTGATGTGATAAGAAAGGTACCACCATTGCCCAAGCATCGGGTACAGGACACCAGGCATGGACATATTATAGTTCTAGATGAGGCCGGCCTAGAGCCAACGTTCGTGTCTAAGAAGGTACTTAAACGACTCAATATCTATTTTAACATAATCTATTTTTAAATAAAACGTTTTCAACATGCCTGATGACGGTATTAAAATATTATGTCTTTAAAATATGACAATTGTGTTGTGTGCAAAGAATTTTGGCAAAACACCTTCATACATTAAGAAAATAATTAAGACCACCGAAACGAAAAAACTTGCTGAGGTCGAACGTAAACCACCGTTGCGTTATTTGTCCGCAGATGAGCGTAACGAGTTATTGACAGTGAGTGGGTTCAATTATTATTTTAACCTTTCACACTTCGCTGTGTCAACTTTTTGCTGACGACCTCTTTGTTTTTAACAGGGATTGAAGGCCAATTGGGGTGAATTGTATACAGAATTTTTATTATTACCGATGGTTACAGACTCAGTGCCAAAAATTAATCGAAAATCTCGGCTCGAGAATCAACTAAATAATTTAGAAAAGGATATCAACCTGCTGGAAAAGTATCCGTCCTTATATGTGTGTGATAACTAGGGTTTTAAAATGTCGTAATATCTAAAAATATTTTATGAAATGTTTTATGCACATGAAAATCAATATAAATCTTATATAAAAATTGAAATGTCTTTAATAACTATTTAAATACCTATTTGAATTGAGATATATTTTTTAAAAAATAAATAAAATTCTGAGCGGAGGGAAAGAATATAATGATTTTACAATGACGTGTGTGTTTTATTTTCTGTCTGTTAGGAACATTTTGGATCGTAACAATGCTTCGATTTACAAGATCAACATCTTTTCTGATAGAAAAGTGAATCTAGTTGGCACAATTAGGAAGTCAATATTTAAAATTTCTAGTGGTTTTGAAAACGTCAAGAAACAAAAAAATATTATTAAAAAAGTGGTTTATTTTTTGCAACATCAATTTTTGAAAAATTCTATATTATTTTTTTTGTAAAACTCAAAACATAAAAACCGTTAACCTTTGAAATTTTCACCAAATATAAGCATTTTCAATTAATGGTAAAAATTTCGATTTTGACTCTTTTTAAGCCAAGTTATTGCCTTGAGAAATTTGTAATTTTTTTAAAATTACTCTCGATAAAAACTGTTTTGCTTAGTAAAAAAGCTCGGAAATTTAATACGAGGTTCCTTATAAGTTTAATTAATGTAAGTTCAAAAATATTAAACATACATAAGTACGTTTATTATTTAAATGCATTTAAATTTCAATTTTTGACAAAATTCATAAAAATTTCGAAAATGTTCAAACTATTTTTTTATTAGAAATTCATAAAAGTTTTTTCTTTCATAGCTAACATTAGAAATTTAGATTAAAAACTTCCCACAAATTATTTTACCTTAAACAAAACAAGAAAGTTTACCGGAAAGTAACATTAGTTTTTCATGAGCATTTGAATTTATCCTTGAATTTAATTCTTGATAAATGCTTGAAATTTTCACCAAATGTTAAAATTACTATTTTCCATATATAGTAATATTTTCAAACCATTTTAATTCTTTTTGAGATATTTATAGCCATAAGAAAATTTTAAAATTGTGTAAATTATTTTTCAGTTAGAAATTCATAAAAGTTTTTTTTTTCATCGCCAAGATTAAAAATATCAATAGAAAATTTTTTCTACCTATAGCAAAAAAAAAAGTTAACTGAAGGGAAATATTAATTTTTGAAAAGCTTTTGAACTTATAATTTTTATTTGATATTCAGCAATAAATTTTTCCATTAATTGATTTTTGATATTTTATTTTATTTCAAAATGAATAACTGCAGACTCTTGAAATGTTCACCAAACATTTATATTAGTATTTTTCGTATATGGTAAAATTTTCAAACTATTTTGCCTCTTTTTGAGCTATTTATAGCTATGATAATTTTTTAAATTTTGTTAATAATTTTTCAGTTAGAAATTCATTAAAGTTGTTCTTTAATGTCATAGTTAACTCAAGATATTATAAAATAAGGTTTCCAACAAGTTTTTCTACCTCTATCAAAAAGAAAAAGTTCACCGAAAAGTCACATTAAATAGTGCCATAAGATATTTTAGATTTTTATAAATGTTTAACTTTTAAATTTGAATAATTATATAAATATTATGTTACTACGTCTTCGCTCAGAATAGTTTTTCATATACAATGATTTATCATTGAATTCAAATTTAACACATTTATTACAACGACATGCTCAACAACTACTATACATCAGAATTGTACCCACTTATCCACCTTTTTCTTATTAAAATAAAATAAGACCCGATTAGATGCATGATATAAATAGATATAATGATTTATTTAAACTCAACTAATTTTATACATAACCTCATGAAGCCATAACTCATAACATAACTGTAAATCTAAAATAAAAATTGTTCTAATTCTGATGAGTTAACGTAAACACTTCAGTTTATCTTTAGGACGACATTGCTTTATATTCTTTAACATTATAATGTCGATCGACATTGCACCCTTTATAACAGGTATGTAGGTTTTATCCTTACTGTATTGCATTTTAAGGCATGAAGGATACTTTTTGTTCAAAACATATTATGCAAATACCTTGTGCCGTTTTAAAAAACTTCAGATCATATATTTTTACCTTGAAAATATGGTAGATCGTACACATTACCGTTACCATTATTTTAATTATTAAAGCCGCACCACACACTTGAATCTACCAAATGGGCATAAATTACCCAGATCGATAAATAATTTATATAATATAGTATACCTTCCTACATTAAACTATAATATTGTTATACGCGTATTATAACATGTATAATTTACCCGTAAATAATTTCTCCACCCCTTCCAACAGACTAGTAAATCGACTGGATAGCGATTTTAATCCCGAAGGATTTTGTTGTTGTTTTTATATTTTTTTTCTGTCATGTCCCGATTTTACACGCTACACCGTATGCGTATCTGAGAGGATAACCAGCCGGGTTTCAATTGATATTTTTATAAAGGTTTGATCCGCTGAATATATATTTTATTTTTTTTTACACCCCGAAATTATTTATTTATAAATGGGGTTCCAAACTGAATCACTTTAGAACAGTACCGCATATTACGATAATACGGAAAACTTTCACAAGAAATTAGCGAGAAATAACAACTTAAAATAGCAATAATTAAATGGATATATAATTATAGAGAATATTCAAAATATAACTACTCACCAATATTGTGATATACCATTTAACCATTTAACGAATCAAATTATAATATTTTAATATTATTTAAAAATACTTTTGTTAATTTAACGTGTAATATGATTTGAAATTATGATTAAAATTGTAATTTCTTTCAAATCAACCTATCAAATTTAACCGAATTTGTTCGGCATGCAGATGATTTTGAATAATCAAGTAATATTTTTTCATTAAATTTAAATGTGTTCTAGTTTTCTTATGTTGGACCTAAAGTAAGAATCCATTTTCTTTCTTAAAATTTGAACCACAGTACTTATACTTAGTAGAGTTTGTTTTCCTGAGACCTTTTGGTGGTCGAAGTTCATTGAATTATAGATTTTCGATCATCATAATTATTATTTTGCTTCTTAAACATCAGCTGGTTACTTAAATTAGTTTACATCAATAATAATATTTGTATGATAAATATCCTCTGGGGTATTAAAACAGACTAAAAACGACTAAAACGACCTTTTTTCATTCCCCCAAACTGACTGATTTATTGATTTCATTTCACGATGAGGAATTTTTTAAACCATTTAGACTCATATTTTTGTCATATTTTAATCTTACTAACGGCTTTTCAAAAATTTGGTCATATACTTTTCAACATTCAAAACTCCAAATGAAAATAATTTACAAATAATTAACAGTGAATATACAAGTGGACGAAGTTATAAGTAGGATCCAAAAAAAAACATATTTTGAGACGTTTAAATCAAAACACGTTTTAAATTAAAAGATCTTTTCAGTTAAGAGGGAATGGAAATTGATCAACTTAGGATACAATTTACACTTTTAAGTGGTAGTAACTTATACATTTTTTTTTTTTTTTAAAACTACTGTGACTATTGTTTGTTTTACTATTTTGAAAATCGGATTTGTCTTTATCTTTAATACCGTTTGCTATAAATGTCTAAATTGTGTGATTTATGTTTTTCATCTATAAACTACTATAAAACGATAGGTAACAATCTATTCTGTATAGGTGTGTTTTAATATTCAGTCTTGTTATGTTCTCCAAATATTGTTATGATGATAGTCCAAAACTGGATAAGAAGTGTGACAATGAGGTCGCGTGACTTCACATTAGACCGTAATAAATTTCAATTTCGCTTCGGGCCGGACCATGTGCGGCCCATTAATATAACTATATTTACAACACGTTTGCACAAATATTAATTTCCCCGTTTGTACAACAAAGCTGTAGATTTGATATTTTAGGTTATTGATTTTAAAACAGATATAGGAAAACTTTGGTCATTATTATTACGTTTTTGTTATTTTCTGTAGTTGTCTGTATTCGCTACGAGTAGAAGGATTATAATGTATAGACCCCAAAAGTATTACAGCGGGTTATGTAATATGGTATTGCCGCATTGTGTTTGCAATCATTTCTACCACGAAAAAAAAATTGTTTGTAACCCGAACGAAATTATGATTTTTAATTTAGCTAGGAGCAGAATTTTTTTCATTGATTTTTGATTATCCATTACGCGGTAAAATGTGTTGATTTTATCACTGGAAAAGTGGAAAAAATAATATAATCATTTGCTATCTAAGATTGTCGTACAATTTTGTCAAATTTCCATACACCTACCTACGTATTCGACTTGGTACATAAGTTATAGCATTTTACGTTAAAATAAAATAATAAAATAATGAAATATATCCAATATGATAAAACTTGAATACCAACGTTGATTTGAACAAACATAATATTACAACTATATCAAAAATATTTAAATATTTTGAGTTTTTACAGAAGGTAACTATAGAATTATAATTATACGATTTCGAAATTTTTCAACTCTCATTCCATATATCATACATATATATTATATTATACCATAACACTGTACATTACAGTACCTACTTACACTGCACTTTATAGGCTTATAGCTAGGTATTAAAATATCAAATTAATATCAAACGGGTTTATTGAGATATGTCAGTTGTCTCCTTCCTACAAACTAGTATACAATTTAGATTCTACAGAATCAATTTTGTGTTGTTAGATTTAATATTATAATAAATTTATCTGATACATAACTTGAAGGTGAGAATATTATCTGTGCTTATGCAGTTTATATTATGTTTTAATTTTAAGTGAGTTATGACTTATGAGTAATATAATATAAACCATTACAATCATTACAATTTCAAATGTCCATAACCCACTCAACAATGTAAAGAAAAATGAAAAAACATTATTTATATTTACACTTATTGGTGTAAGTATAGATATACGACACTATGGTAACACAAATTAATATCCAGGAACAAGGCACTCCTCGTATCAATCTGATTGTGTTACATTTTAAAATAAAGCCCATTCGGGTAGTTACATACAGGGTGTTGTACGCAGATACCTGGCATACTAGAATTTTGAAAACGATTTAAGTGTAAAGCTACCAGACAAACCTTTAATACACTCTGTACAATGTACGATTATAATTATAAACGTGGTTATTATCTACCCTCAGTGATGCTCGTTCTCTTTGTACGAATCGTGAAGTCCATATAACGACCATTGTATTGCGGTTTGGTTACGTTGGGTTAGGTTAGATATGCGTACTGTACAATTTATGCACGTAAATACAAGATCATCAAGTTACAAAACTATATAGTGGTGTCGGGTAGATTACTTTTAAAGGGAAATAAAACTACGGGTCTACATTACTCGTTATTACGAAGGTTAATTGAACTAACTTTTTTTTCAAATTACACTTTCTCGTTCCCTTTCAATAGTTCACATGGACTGGTGTTATTCTGCTTTTATCGAGACTTTTATACTTGTTAACTGTTAAGTATTATAACTACGGTTTGGAACTTTTTGCACTAAAAATGATCGAAATATTATGCTTGAAATTATGCAGTTAATATTTTATTTTATTTTTGAAAATACTTTTAATATACATTATACAATTTTAGAAACCATACACGACCAACACTCTCATTTCACACAGCTTACTAAATAAAAAAATTCCATGCGTAGAAATCCATGGGTTCTCAAATTTCGAATATATATTGATTTATACGAAATTATAAGTTTCGGGTATTTTTTAACTTGTGAAATAAAATAACATCTGCAATTTGGGGAACAACTGTATACGCTACTGGCGGACGCCGGACACCCCCCTTGAAAAAATCCTGGTTGCGCGTGGTTTTTATAAATGTTCATGCGGAACGGTCAAAGCTACGAATTCTCGATGGTTATCGGTAAATACTGAATATAAAAAAAAACTCTAGTGACTATTATCGTTATCATTACGTATGGAAAACGAAAACAATGCACGGGACTTATTTCAAGAAGACATCGCGTGACCGGCGCGACAAACGTCTGACTAATGTATCTATTGGCTGGGTGGTGACTGGTGAGTAGGCATTGTTATATGCGGGTTACTACTACTAACGATAATTTACGACTAATACAACGACAAGGCTGATTGCCGAATGTACAAGAAGTTGCCTATAAAATGTTCCTTAGAATTCAGTAATATGGAGGACCCTTAATAAAAAAAAACCTAGTACCTACATGTTCCTTCTGCGTTAAGAAATAACGAATGACGTGATATGCGAAAACATACCTACTGATTTCATTTCGTCTTACAGTATTTAGAATCCAGATGTCATTAAATTTGACTACAAGTCACTATTGTTGATGACGAGATTTATTACATTAATCGATGAAGAGACTAGTAAAATCGTACGTTCCTACCTATCCAAAAATAATTGATTTTATTATATCACATATAACTATGATTGTATTATTGTTTTATTACTATTAACTTAGAAGTCAATATAGACGTACTTTAGAATAATAGGGATTATAATTTTAATTGTTTCCATTACGTCGTATATAATATTATAATTTTGAGACCCACAAAATGGAAATATAAACAACCAGTGAAAATTGCATGTATCTACAATCATTTGTTATACCAAAAACCTGCAAAGTCAAATTGGTGAAAAAACGATTTTGCGTAAAAATTCCCGTTTTTCCTTAATTTTCCTTTTGTTTTTCTCGGTGCTTTTAAATATTACTGGAATTTTGACCTTCCCAATGGCACCAACAATATTCACTTTCCCATCGACCAAGGTACTAAAGTTGAAAATTGAAGAATTATTTCGACTACTTATCGTGTACCTACACAGACACAAAAAAAAAACACACATCATTGTAAAATCAATACATTCATCGTCCCACTCAGAATCTAAAAAAAGACACAAAATTAAATACAAATATAAAATCCACATAATTGTATAGCAATACACTTGCCACTCAGGTCAGACTCTAAAATACAATTTTTAACTCTTATTAAAAAAATGTTCTGTCTGAATTTATTATTTACGTTGTTAGTATAATTTATTCATGATAAACTTTTCTTTTAAAATTTGTATTGGAGTTCATTTTATTGAGAAACAAATACTTATAATATATTTAAAATAAAACAAATTAAATATTAATAATATATATTAGTATATGAACTCAAACGGACTGTAAAGGAATATATACATATATATATATTTCTGTTAAAGTGTTCGATAAAGTTTTTAAGCGATTGCATCTTCTAAGATATCAATGAAGTAAGTTGTTTTTTATTCTTAACTAAATATTATATAGATAGTGATCCTTTTGAACCGGAAATGCCTTACAAGTAAACTAATCTTTTAAAAATGTTCACTAACCTAATTTTCCAAAAACCTAAATATTATATTTTATTATTACAATATATTCTAAAAAATAGTGATCAGGAAAAAAGTTATTGGGGACAAACTTGAAAAAACTTGTGTTTAAAAATAATAGCACATCAATATAATAATTATTATGTAACGGATGGTATCCGTTTACTCCTATACGTATGCCTAATAATGAGTACAAATAGATGACATATAGATATAATAAATAATGCAAATATAACAATGTAAATCAAATAAGGAGCATACGTAATTAATAGACAGTTATAATAAATAATAGAAGTAAGATACACAACTAAGATAGTGAAGGAAAGGTTAATTGCCAATTCATTATAAACCACAATTTGCATTACCTGATAAGTAATATTTAAAAAAACCACATCAGATATACGAAAATGTCAATCGCCTATAGAATAAAGGGAAACGGGCATATATATATAACGTACATAAATATATGTGTATACATGTATATAGATATATTTATGTACATGACGCATAAATAGAAACAGAAAAGTAGTATCTAATAAATGATTGACAACCATGGACACAGTGAAAGGACTTTTTACACAGCTAAGCATGTAGGATATAGATAGCACTCCTTGTGCAATACGGATAAGTCAATAGGCAAGGGGGAAGGTAGGAAAGTAGGAGACCCTTATAAAAGCAGACCTAAAACGGCCTGCATTCAGACGTGTTCAGTATTCACCCATTGCCATCACAAGCATCTTCGCGACACTCAGCACCAGAATTATATTATTGGACTTATAATAATTTTCACCAGAGTAAATCTTAAATAAATGTCTTTACAACTCAACAAGTTTTATTATTTCAATCAACAAGAAGAAATCCTCATCTCCACAGTCTTAGTACCTGCAACCCGGTAAACCACACAATCAACCCGATTGTCAGTTTACCACAATTACCTAAAATGTATTTACCTAAGTATTTGATTTCAAGTGCGTATGTAATTTCTGTGTTATGAAATCAGTTAGGTTATATTAAATTTTTTAGTGTAATGCACAAACAATGTTTCAGTCACTATATCAAAATGTTTCTATGCGTTTTGTATCTAAATGTTCAATTTCCATTTAGACAAAATATAAAAATGTACCATACCTAATAAATTTTTTGTATAATATAACTATAATGGTTATTTTAAAGGTTGAAAGATTTAATTTGTTTTAATTTTGCCTGTACTTATAGACCTAGGCGTTAATTTGCTTCAATGTGCAAGTGATTGATTTTGAAAGCACAATATTTCACATTTCTGAATTAAAGCCTTAGTGAAAATACCTGTGTAGTATATGATATTTGTATATTCAATAGCAATAATTACTAAGTTTATTTACATATTTATTTTATTTGTACCAAACAAATTGTATTTATTTTTAAATATTATTATTTACTTTTTATCAAATATATTTGAAATACATTAATGATTTTATTATTACCTTATCTGAATACAAACAAGAATATTATAAATAGTATATATTATTCATTCATTTTTAAAGATTTATGCCGCGTAAAAAATGGTGGAAGAGCAATGTCTTCTTTTTATATATTTTTTATCAAATGTAATTCAATAACTAGTTATAATATATGATGGCATTGTACACTTAATTTCTGATGATTATAGTGTACTATTAAACGGTTTTAGTTTTCTAGAGAGGTGGATTAATATTAAGTTAGTATGATTTATAAACATAATACAGTTTGAAGATATAAATCAATGTATTATTAACAAATGTGTTCCACTGAAACAATGTTTTTTGCAGTATTGAACCCAAACAATTTAAGTGGAGTTTCCTAAACTGATCACTCTCTTTCCCAGTGAATATAATTCAATAAAAAATATAATAACTATAACAATGAACTGAAATAATATTATGTAACATTGCAAGGCTTTTTAACTAGGTATTTTTAAAACCGCTTATGAAGCAACGTAAATTAAAGTGATCACACCTATATTATTATAGTGTTAGAAATGTACCTACATTAGTTGGTTTTCTATCTCAGCGTAGGTTGAAATAAATGGTTGAGAGAAACAAGACGACTTCGGCAAGAAAATGATAAAATAGACACTCATTACCAGGACCTCTCCCATTCAGGTATACATTTTACATTGGTTTCCAATATTGATTTATAATATTATATACAAAAGTGACATCCTAAATGGCTATTTGTTATGCATATATTAAGCCAAAGCAACTCAGTATTTCATCAGTATACTTGTATGCGCAATATTATCTTTACTCGTTAACAAAATACAGTTTTAGTATCTTTTATATAAATATGTTGTTTATATGTATGTATATATTATTATATAAGATATCTACTTAAAATATAATATCTCTTCATTATTTTGTGCACTAACAAGTTATGGTGCAGTCAAAAAGTTACAAAGCAATATACGTACGTAGGTAATCCTATACGCAACATCTGTATAATATTATACTAAACTTTCAAAGATTTTAACTTCACCCCGCAGTTTTGAGGCTAAATAATCAAATCGTATATAATTTAAGTGAGAACAACAGACTAAATTACTTTGTAAAGAACATTATCTTAATTTTGTTACATCAATGTCAAACAGAACACATATTTCCAGAAATCCCCCTGACTTAAAATGGACTCATTACGAAAACATACATTTAGAAACTATTTGAAGATTGCAATAACAATATTAATGCACAGTTTGAATTATCATCATGTATATATTAATATTAATGTTATAATGATCTTATGCAATGATAATATTTTATACTATTTAAAATTGTAAAATAAAATTCAAGTATGATTGTATGAAGAATAATGTAATATTCTTTGTTTTAATTCTATACACAATATACATCATATATAACCAAATCATTAGCCACCAACCAAAATATGTAACTCAGTTATATTCCAAGTTGTATAATACATTTGAAATTGAAAAACACTGAAACGGGTATTTTCTACTATACTATAACCATAAAAAGCATTAAAAATTTAAATTGTACTATAATACACTGCTATATTCATCAAAAAATTTAAATTTCAAATGTAGGTATATAATGTTTTGGGATCAAATAGAGTTTTATATATTTCTTCTGTGGCATGTAGAATGTACATTGTATTAAGGCCCACTCACAAACAATTTTAAGCCCCTGTGTGTAATGTTTTCGCGGGCCTTATACAATAATTCCAATAAAATACAACCCAATACAAGATTTAAATCTGTATAATTTTCAACTGTCAACAATGGTTATTTATTTAAAAATATTTTTCAATGTTAAAAATAATTACTTTAAAGTCAACGAAACAATAAAAGTGGAAAAAGTCACCATGTTTATGAACGAATATAATATTATAGGTAGTATATAAAGTTGGATACGTTATATCAAGTGATGTGGCATATTTACCACACCATTTTACCGGTATAATTATAAATTGGGTAGGTAATTTAACACAAATTATAAATATTGGACAAAACCCTTACGTTTAAGGAACAGGTAACTAGCAGGTAACAAGTAGGGTGCCAAACACGATTTGAACTACAGAACTGGCACTATACGTTTTTCCACTAGCTAGTACGCTTGCCCAGAGTGAAACCAGTCGAAACATACTAAACACGTTGATATGGCACTGAATGAAACCTGTAGGTTTATAACTGGATGCCTCAAACCCCAAAGGAGAAGAAGTTTTTATTTCTCTAATACAAATGTGATCTAGGACCTCCCCTACCAGATCCAACTACGTAAATAGAGAGAAGAACTACGAGCTGAAACACCTGTCCCGCCTAATGAACGACTTCCACCATGTGAAACCTACCATGGCCCATATGGAAAACGATAAATAGGCTAAGAGTCGGAGTAGCTAAGACAAGAGTCAACATCGTGAAATGGGGATACCAAGAAGGACCTAACACATGTGAATGCGCTGGGATCCAATCCAATGAACTTCTAATAAAATGCATCCTTGTCCCGTCTGGAAGCACAACTGACGACTTGACTCTTGTCAATGAAAATATTGATATAGATCAATAGCCACACGCTGGCTGAAACAAAATATTTAGTACATTTATATTTTACTTATTTTTAAAGACTATTTAAAACATATTAATATCAATATTTTTAATGTAATTAGTATTTATTAAGTGCAGCACAGGACACGATAAGAAAAAGACCGGTATAATTGGGTAGGTAATTTAACACAAACTATAAATATAATACTATGCATTAGTGTTACTGATTTAAGAAACCAAAAATAGTGTAGTCAAATAAAATTATACGGTTTGGTATTTTAGAACTACACTTATTATCACAATGGTTTGGAATAATCCAGCATAGTCTATTTATAGGACACTTTCAAATGATGAACCGATATTATAACATGAAGGATACCTATAATATGAAGTACCTACCTATTTGATATTGAACTGTATTTCAGACTTAGACTTCTAGATAGAATTACGAATAAAAAGAAGCTAACTTGAGATAAGATTTAAGCATAATAGTTATTTTTTTTTACTGAGACTAATTTAAAAACTGTACATTTTAATTTTTAAGTAGATCCTGTAGACTTCAAAATCGGCTTCTATTTCACGTAGTTGCATGCAGGTGCTCCTATATTCGAATATTTTGATGTCCGATTGAGGTCTGTTCGGACGAAAATATAAATATTATGCTATCATTATTATTCATTACAGTATCTGTGACAACCAATCCAGCTGTCAAAATGAAAACAAATCGGATGAATAACAATACGCACGGCTAAAAAAATAAAACTATAATATTTTAATTATGCTATAGGAATTGTTATATATTACTTTATTACGTTCCCCACGATGCTTCTATATCAACAATAATATCAAATATGTATCATAGTATCGAATACCTATGACCTATCGTATTTATACTTTATATGTTGAAATGCGATATTTAATGTTCCCGTGAGCACAATGTTTTATTTTTGGTTTTCACATTATCTGTATATATTTTGAACAGTACCAAAATGTATTGTACAGAGTGATTCTCTACGCACCTTTTTCAACTTTTTAATGTTGACCTGTATTTTATTTCCAATATAAAGTGAAGATTTCGATTCATCGTTTGTATCTGTATCATACAATGTTTATTATTAAGGGGCCTCGCTACGGTCATTATTTAAGGGGCAACATTTAGGCAATTTCTAATCTTGTCATAACCGCCCGGGATCTATGTGTTAGTTGTAAATGATAATTATTGTCAGTGAAATTCAATGCGGATATCCTCTCTCGTACGCGCATGCACATGTCAATAGCTCGATAACCATATACATTTCACTACATGAATTTAAAACAAAAAACCATACTTTTATTTTGACAAAATTAAAGTTAGTTAACGTTGTCTGATTTTGATTCTGAAAAAATATTTGAATTCAACAGAAAAATTTCTGTAGATCGTACGAAACATTTTCCGTTTTTAATATTAATTTTAATTTTAATTATGATTCTAAAAAATTCATATTTTCAAGTTTTCAATTACAGTTTACAATAATATAAAATTTAGTTTTTACAAAGTGCTTTGTATGATCTATAGACAATTTTCTGGTGAGTTCAAATTTTTTTTCAGAATCAAAATCAGACAACGTTAACTATCCAATACTTTATGTCTTTTCAGCTAAAATTGTGATGCCTCTTAATAAGTATTTCTAGTTTCATTCGTGGAGTAGCAATAATAGCGAACATTAGACTACGTACAAATTTTTAGAGAACCGATCGTTGACACTAGGCATTTTCTCTTATCTATTCTTGAAATGCTTATTGTCTATTGACAACTTAACTGATAAGAACTATTACTTTGAAATTTGAAATATAAATATGTATATGTAACAACATTTTCGTTAGAGTTTTCAAAGAAACCCCTTACAAGTTACATTCTTCAATTCTTATATAGTAAATAAATCCAAAAAATTAAATATTTGAACGATAAATCAACTGATAAAAAAAAAATAAAAATTCTGTACATAAGATCTAAAAGATGTATTATAGGTAATAATTAGGGAACGGATTTAAATGCTCTAAAAAACAAGAAAAATGCCTTAAAAAAATACGATTTAATGCCTTAAAAAATGCTTTGACATCAAAAAATGCACTAAAAAAATGCCCTAAAAAAATACGATTTAATGCCTTAAAAAATGCTTTGACATCAAAAAATGCACTAAAAAAATGCCCTAAAAAACTTTAAAAATGGGTTTATATTCAATAAAAACAAAATTTTGAATTTAAAACTTATAAAAAACACATCATTATGAAAAATCTAATAAAAAATATTTAAATACAATACAAACTTAATTAATTAACTTTCATTATCTTCTGTCCTCTTCTTTTTTACCCTAAAAAATTTAAAATTTAATAGGTATACCATTTAGATAGGTATATTCGTTATACTTTTACCTTTTACCATTTAGGTATTTTATTTTTTTTTAGAATGAATGTGGAAAAAATGTTGAAAAAATTACTTAAAAACCACAAAATGCATTTAAAATTTCAAAAAATGCTCTAAAAATGCATTTAAGTCTTAAAAATTCAAAAAATGCAAAAAAATGCAAAATAAAAGTTACATTTTTCAATTCTTTGATGTATGAAATGAACTTTTTGCTTGGAAACCAATATTTTCGGACATTCAGAAAAAAATGCAATTTGCATTCAAATCCGTTCCCTAGTAATAATATACTAATAATATGTGACTAATGCGACATGTGATCAAATTTACGTGTCTAAATTTATCATAACAAAAATATTAATTATTCGACAATTTAACATAATACAATCTGAAATACTACAATATCTGAAAGATTGTACACGCGTTATAATGATACAAAGCATATTTATGAAAAAAAATACTCAACATAATAAAATGTACACAAAGTTTGGACAGTGCAGTTCGGCTCTAAGTATGCTGTATACCTACATGCGTCTTCACTCTCCATTTGACATTTATTGTTAACCGAGTACAAAACTTTTAACACATAATATACGTTGGTACATATTATATATTATATTCAAAGTTCATCGGACAGCTATTTTTTGTGAGTACATATAGTTAATGACTTGTAACAAAGTATTAAATGAAAAAAAATAATAAATCACTTTGAGAAGAGTTGTATCACGAGTACACATGGTTGTTGAATACATAAATAAAAATAATAAACTATCTCAAGAAGAATTTAGTCTAAGGCGCAAATAAATAAATAAAATATATATAAATGATTTTAAATTTTTATGGTTAAATAATTAAAACTTATTTTGAAATTTTAACTATAGAAGTAGTTTGGCTCAATAAGCAGTAAGCGCGTGAATGTAGGATTAAGACGTTTTAAAATCAAATCTCATAATCTTGTGTGGATGACGCTCAAATTGTATTGTATATTTTATCACACGTATGGTATAATTGGTACCTGCTTACTTTTTTTATTATAAAATCGTACTCAGAAGTTTTTTTTATATACTTTAATCAAGTTAAAAATTAATACTTAACTATATAAATTATAAAAATAGATTATTTATACGTAATTTCTTAAACATCTGACATTTTATAACTGTATTTGTTTTAAGTATATCTATGTTATCGTTTAAAAATGTAATTTCAGTACTCCAGTATTGTAGTAATAATAACCTTATCAATAAGTTACCCATTAAAAATAATTTGTATAGATATTTTAAAATACATTTGTAGAATAAGTTCAAACTTTACCCTACAGTAAACACATGATAATGACAAGTCAACAACATACTAACAACATTACTAACATGATAAAATAATAAAATATAAATCAACAGCTTAACTAAGTTATTACTTAGTAGGGTTAGAAAAAATATTATCTAACCCTTTTCAACATAATATAATACAGTGTACTCTCGGTAACTCGAAGCTCACGGAGAAAAAAAAATTCTACTTACTAAAAATGTCAAGTTATCAAAATCTTAATGTGTTATTGTTATTTTAAGGGGAATTTTATTTGTTCGAGATGTCGAGAATTTCGAGTTATCAAGGTTCGAGTTACCGAGAGTACACTGTATTAACATATTAATTATACATATCTAACTGTGGTAGATAACAAACACAAAGAAATTTTAAAAATACCAAGGGTTGAAATCGATTTTAAATATTGACACAATTTGCTAAAAATCTTCTAAAAAACCAAAAGTAACATTATTATTCATTGAGTATACATTTTACAGTATAATACATTATAATGCAATATAATCTTATCGTATGTAAACTCAATGGTTATATCATAATCGAATTTTTTCAACAATATCAAAAATGTTTCTTGAATTTAAAAATTTAAATCGATAATTTACATTGAAATAATACCTAGGTAGGTAATGGTTTTATAATTCTTACAAATAAATCTATTTAAAATGTAACTATAACTTCAGATTATACAATAACCAACAGGTTATAGGCGAATGAATATCCTGCATATATAGCTCATATTTTGTGGGAAATAAATACAATAAAAGTCGTATAAATTAAAAAAGGTGGATAAGTGGATGTCGCTCTGCTTTACAGTAGGTTACAAGTGAGTCACTGTAATGGATGGTGTTAAATTTGAATTCAATGATAAAATATCATTGTATAAGAAAAACGATTCTGAGCGAAAACGGTCAGTCAGACTATGATGTTACTAAGTATACTTGATGATATTATTGTGCATAAAGTAATTTATATATAACCTATTTACGTAGAGCCTTGTTTTAAATTTTCAATCCTCAGCTATAAAAGTTGAACATTTTATACATTTTTAACTACAAAATAATTATTAAATTATAAATTTTATACATTTTGTCGAAATTTGAACTTTAAATGCTTATAAAAAAAAATTGTGCCAGTATATTATTAATATTCTTCAACTGCTATTAGAACGATATATCAGGAGCCTTATATTGAATTTCCACGTTTTTTTACCCAACAAATAAAATTTAATTGATATTTATAGAAAAAAAAAACTAAAAAAATTGAAAACTGACGATGTTCGTAAACAGCACAAAAAGAGTCGAATTATTTTCAAAATGTTATCGTGTATAGAAAATGCTAATATACACGTTTAGTGAAATTTTCAAGTATCAACAGTCATACGTTATTTAATTACAACAAAATAAGAAAACCGTTACATGAGATATCGAGTGAATATCAAATGTTGTAAAAATATGAATTTCAATCGCTCATAAAAATTAAATTTGACTTTCTTGTGGACATTTTTTTTTTTTGATAAAGGTAGACAAAGTTATGGATGATCTTGTATTATATTTTCAAATCTTAGATTTAAAAAGAAAAATTTTTATGAATTCTTAACTCAAAATAATTTGCTAATTTTCGTGATTTTGCCGTATTTTGTCAAGATTTGAACTTTAAATGCTTATAAATAAAAACTGTGACTAAGGATTTATATTTTTTTTCATCTGCCTTTGAAACAATAACCCAGGAGCCTTCTATTAAATTTTCAAGGTTTTTTAACCCACAAATAAAATTTAATTGATATTTATAGAAAAAAAAACTAAAAAAATTGAAAACTGACAATGTCCGTAAACAGCTCAAAAAGAGTCAAATTATTTTCAAAATTTTATCGTGTATAGATAATGCTAATATAAACATTCAGTGAAATTTTCAAGTATCTACGGTCATTTGTTTTAGATTTGCACCAAAAACCAAAATCAATTTTCTCGAAAACACATTTTGCATAAAAATTCCCGTTTTTCTTTAATTTTTCTTTTGTTTTTCACGGTGCTTTTGAAAACTACTAGGAAATTTTTACTTTTGATCCCCCAAAGTACCAATTGGATTCACTTTCTATCAGAAAAGTTACTATTGAAGAAAATCCAAGCTTTTTTACTGTCCTAAAAGGTGATGACAGACACAAAAAAAATTTAAACACAAATCATTGTGAAATCAATACATCCATTGCTTCGCTCAGAATCTAAAAAGGAAAAGCGATATTTTAAATCGAACAATTATGTTTAAAATATAATTGAAAATCAGAAAACAATTCAATCAATATTGTACAATAATATAAAAATCACAAAATTACAAAACAAGTATATTATTATTATTATTTCTAATTTAATTCGGAAAAAACTTATATCTAAGTAAATTTAAATTTAAATCGGACAATTTTATTTCAATTTCAAATCTTGAATAACACCAAAATTTTGAATTTTCAAATTTAAGAAAACTTAATGTCAGATCCATGCATTCTGTACGGTGTGGTGGTGGGGTTAAAACAAATATGATGTATTGATTAGTTTGATACATTTAATTTTATTGTTAAAATATAAATCATAGCTCATTTCCCAACATTATTAGTTTATTTGTACTTTATGTTCAATTATTAAGATGTATGATCTGTGAATTAGTGTTGGGAAAAATCCGAATTTATCGAAGTTCGAAAATCCGGAATCACGAAATTCGAAATCCGTAATCCGGATTCGGAGAAAAATCCGGATTCCGGAATTGAAATTCGGATTTTACTCGAAATCCGGATTTCGGATTTTGAAACATTGAATTAATATTATTTTATGAATTCCTTATATTAAAGCCTTGATTAATACACATTTTTTTTTTAATCTTAATTTATTACCAAGTACCAAGTGGGGTTTCTTTTTAACCGATAGTAGATAGATACTTAATATACTCATAGGAAAATATACATTTAATATTTTCAACATAAAATTAAAAACCAACTGAACATATCAGATATTTTATGTTCTATAATACAACAGTCGAACCAAATTTACAAATCTATAGTGTATAGTGTATAGGTACTGGGTAGTGAATATTTACTATTTAGTATTTATAATGAAAAATTTAATTTTTTAATTTAGAATATAGAAATCTACAATGTGAAAACCAAATAGTCGGAGTTTCAAATCCGAAAATTCTAAATTCGGATTTGAAATTCGAAAATTCGAAATTTGGATTTCAAAATCCGAAATCCGAAATCCGGATTTTTCGGATTTTTGGAGAATCCGGATTTATTTCACACCACTATTAATTGTGAATAGGCTATATGGACACATGACCGTCGTATTAGATTTTTTTAATAACACAAAAAAGGTTTTTTGAAACTACTGCAGACTGCAGTACCTAATTATCATTTATCAATATGCAAGACTCTGAAATTTATCTTTAAACAGTGTTTACAATTAACCACTGTAACCTACTAATCATATTTTAAATTATGCCAAACCTTCTTATGCCTCAGGTCCGCAACGCGACTACGATCGTATACTTTGGGAATATTCACTGCACTCTAGCGGGCCAATGACACTCATCCTCGGCCTGCTATTCGAAGACCAGCGCGATATAAAAATATAAATGACACTAAAATAATTACTTGTAATATTGTAATGTAATATGCCTACATAGTAACAATTAATTTAATTTGTTAATTAAACCATATTTTGCATAGCACGCACCTAACTTCAATATTTTACTAGTCCCTTTCTAACGTATATTATTATTAATTATTATAACAATAATCCAACTTCAACTTTTACAAGTACGTGCATTGGAAATTGCTTATACAAAACTCCTTAGAATGCTAAAGAGGAAACAATAATCGCTTGTTTAAAACTATTTGAATTTTAAATATTGTACAGTGTCAATTTCTTTGTTGATTGTGGGAAAATAATTTCTTTAAAATCGTTTAGGTAAATACGTAGGTAATATCTACTACCTATTTAGGTACGCTAGTAAGTAATGATTTAAAATTAAATAGATAAACAATTATTTAGTAGTAGAGAGAAATGCTAAGATGAAAATGTTGAACGGTGGTTTTCGTAAAATTTATGATTATATTTTAGTATACATATTATATATTTGATTTTATCGTTAGGTCACGTGTATAAATTCTTCATTTTATTTTGTTGTATTTAAATTTTTATTTTAGACTGAGTGGAGTGATTTTCAATTATGTGTGTGTTTTTTTTTTTCAATTTGTTTGTGTTTGTCGTCATCTTGTGGAGCAAAAAAAGAAAATTCTTGGATTTTCAACTACAATGCCTGTTCTGGTAAGAAAGTAAATCTAGTAAATAGTATTTATTTTTTTGTGTGTGTGTGATAGGGGGTGGCTCAATAGTAAAAATTCCACATACTTTTCTGAATAATTGAGAAAAAAATAATAAAAAAAATTGAGATAAGTGGTTTTAACAAAATTGATTTTTTTAATAGGTTGTAAATCAAAAACGAATAACCATAGATACTTAAAATTTTCAGAAAATTTTTATATTATCATTATTATACATTTATATTGTATATTATTATACATGGAAAAGTTTTAAAAATATTTTAAAAGCTACCTTTTTATAGACATTTTGGTTTTTTTTTCTTTACTTGTCGATATTTAATTCGGAGTCCAAGTGTTAATTTTTTGATATTGTATAATGTTTAAATGCTTTTAAAATGTACAATTCCGTAATTTCCACGGTGGCCTGCAGGGTAGATATAATTTGTTCAATTTGCAGAAAATTCACTTTTATAGCCCCTTAAATTGTTGACAGGACCCGTCTGCAACGTATTTATAATATTTATAATCAAAGTATGTATAGGTATACTTGATATCCTACTGTGAGTAATAGGAACCAAATATAAAGGGAACAATGCAGGGCTTAATGCAAACGTTATAATACCGTTATGATTATATATAATAACATTATATTTGACAAAAAACGATTAAAATTTGTAAACGTTATTATAACGGAAAGCGATTATCAAAAATAATTAAATACCGTAAAACAAAACATAACGATTAGCAAAATAAATTATATATCATTAAACAAAACATAACGCAAAACGTAATTTATAAAATATCATTAAACGAAAAATAACGCAAAACGTAATTTATAGAATATCATTGAACGAAAAATAACGCAAAACGAAATACTTTTAAATCTACTTATTTAAAAGGTCTATTGGTTTCGTAGAAACATTTATTTTATTCAAACAATCTCAGAATTAATTATATTTAGGGAACGGATTTAAATGCAAATTGCATTTTTTTCTGAATGTCCGAAAATATTGGTTTCCAAGCAAAAAGTTCATTTCATACATCAAAGAATTAAAAAATGTAACTTTTATTTTGCATTTTTTGCATTTTTAAGACTTAAATGCATTTTTTGAAATTCTAAGTGCATTTTGTGGTTTTTAAGTAATTTTTTCAACATTTTTTCCACATTCATTATAAAAAAAAATAAAATACCTAAATGGTAAAAGGTAAAAGTATAACGAATATACCTATCTAAATGGTATACCTATTAAATTTTAAATTTTTTAGGGTAAAAAGAAGATGGATAGAAGATAATTGAAAGTTAATTATTAAGTTTGTATTGTATTTAAATATTTTTTATTAGATTTTTCATAATAATGTGTTTTTTATAAGTTTTAAATTCAAAATTTTGTTTTTATTGAATATAAACCCATTTTTAAAGTTTTTTAGGGCATTTTTTTAGTGCATTTTTTGATGTCAAAGCATTTTTTTAAGGCATTAAATCGTATTTTTTAAGGCATTTTTCTTGTTTTTTAGAGCATTTAAATCCGTTCCCTAATTATATTATATTCCGTATCCGGGTCATTACCTGCCAGTATGAGTTATTATTTTTAAATTGAATAGGTATTAACACTATTTTATAACGATAAACGCAAAACTTGTACAACGTTTTAGTTCTAAATAACAATAAACGCAAAACTTGGATAACGTTCTAATTCTGTATAGGTACCTAACGATAAACGCAGAACTTGGATAACGTTTTAATTTTAAATAACGATAAACGTAAAAATTGTGTAACGTTTTAATTGTAAATAACATAAAAACGGAATTTTATTTTCAAATGCAGCCCTGGTACAATGTAAATTTTATTATACTATGCTTAATATACAATGCGCATATTGAAAAAATTAAAGCTATTATTATTGATAAAAATCAATTGAATTGCAGTGCTCATATAAGCAAAGGGCAAATCATTTGAATTCTCAAAAGTCGTATGTAGTTGGGTCTTTAAAAATATATTCTTCAATCCATCTAAATAGTGCCTGAATAAAAACATTTTTTTTTTTTTGAGAAAACGGATAAAAGGTCATTTTTCTCATGCTACAAATTTACAATAATTTTGATGTAATTAGTATGTCACGATATGAAATATAATATAGGTACGAGAACCGGAGAACCTAGTATTAATAACCATTTAAAACTCGTAAAATTAGGATAATAACCGTAATAATTTTAATACGTATAAAAGTATGATATTATATTACATTATTTTATTTAGTTAACAAACCAAAATAGTAGTAGATTTGTTGTTTTATACGAAAAACAAAGTCACAAATATTAATTAAAATGGCTCGTACGAAGGGAGCAACTTAAATAAAAAATAAAATATATAGGCCGCCAAGCAATGAACCGGCTCGATGACGTCATGCAACTATTTTCAATCTCGTTGAATAATTAAAATGAAACCTACAAACGGCCTTATTAGAATAAACAGCGTCTTAGCTGAATTGTACCAGTGATCAATTACTTTTTCTTACCATGTTCAATTTTTAACGGCTATCTGTTTTTGATGGTTGTTCTATTCTGTATAATCATCGGTGAAAACCTTATTTTCGATTCTTTTTGGACTTCCGAGGTATTGCAGTATTACTGACATATTTTTTGTTGAGTAGGTACATATGATTCTTATTATTGCTGTTTGGTTGTATTTTAAATTGTATTTAAAAACATCTTATACAGATTTATAATTACAACAACCAAACTCGCAAGTATGACGCGTCATGACATATATCATTATACATTAAATTTTATACACTCAACTCATCAAGTAATAAATTATAAAAAATGTTGTAGGTTTGTGAGTCGGAGAAAATACATGTGAGTAAACGTACTCTTAAAGAGAAAATTTAAATACGTAAATGTTTCAAATCCCCACGAAAAATATTTTTAAATTAGGTACAACTAAATTGCTTAAGTATTGGTAACTATATAATCGTTATTTTTCGTTAAAATATCAAATCTTGTCTTCCTGTTACAACTTCGAACCGTTGCTTACCTGGTCTTTTTTTATGTATTAAAAAACTGTTACGCCCAAAGCTGTGTTTAATTGTCCAACTGTCAGTAATCACCGTGTACATTGATAGGTGGCTTTACAAACAACCTGTGGTTGATTGGTTATAACTTAAAATATAACGCTCGCTCGGTGATCTTCAATTTATGTGCTAGTAATAGTCACCTACTTAGGGCCTGTTTTACAATCACCTAGGTTACGCCTAACCCACTGATTTTACCGGCCGAATTCGATGGTTTAACCTTAGTTTAACGATTGTAATACGGGCCCTTACACCCGGATCGCAGACAATGCGCAAGAACCATTTCGGGTCAATACCAGTGTTAGGGTCTAGGATATTGATAGACGTATTGTATATTGTATATTGTATATTGTACCTTGAATCTCGATAGGCTCAAACGATTCCGGCTTTTAAGCTAATATAAGAGGGGGTTAAAATCCCGAATCGCTCAAATTTTCAGCCACTGTGTCTAAAGTTATGTGAATAATAAATAAATATGTTTGTCTATTTGCTATAACTATCCCAATAAACAATGTAGGAGAGAAATAACTTTATTTAAAGTGAACAGCCCGTCTGTCGGGTTGCCTATATGACACAGTGTAAAAATTCAGACAAAATTGTTACAATATTATAAAATATGGATAAAATAGTGTATAAATTAAATTAATGAAATTAAAAAAGTAAAACATATAATAAAATATGGAGTCATCATGAATATAAATATAAATCCTCATTTACCTGATTGTGTACAATATTAAGAATATAAGTGTTTATGAATAATGTTAAGTGTGTATAATGTGTCATGATAACTAAACACATTTCTTTAAGTTCTCTTAATTCTAATGTATTTTTCTTAAGGAAGTCTCTGAGCAGAAGCGATGCAGACCCACGTGCCCCGAAACAAAGACCGCGGACTTCCCAATTGTTTATATGGTACTTTTCTTTAAAGAATAGGATAGTTGGCTCGTAAATGAATTTTTTCTCTTCATCCACTAACTTGTCTTGGTTATCTTCGTTTGTTTCCCATCGGAGCGTTGGGTCCAGAATCATTCCTTTGTTTTTTGTTCGATCGAGAATGACTATATCGGCTCTCTTGTTATGGTGCCTATTATCTTTAGTGTGTGCCAACTGCCAAGCAATGTACTTCTTCGTGTACCTCGAATCCTTTTTTTCGAAACAAATTTGCTAGCTGGGCGCGAATTTTATGGTGTGCCGAATTTCTAAGCAGCTTTGATCGCGGACAAGAGCTACGGATGTGGGAAAGCGTTTAATATACGTTTTAGCGATAGTTAAATATACGAATAAATACAGAAGAATTTATATGTTCGTTTACTGGTATCTACGTCATAGGCTATAGTACATGCACCTACGGTGTATACACCTACTGTTTAATGCAATAATAAAATAGATAATAATAAACCATATCTATGCGTTGTATGACGTCTGTTTGGTCGGACAAGCACGTTAACTAGTAAAATTACGAAATTTGAATATAATATTATGATCTACATCATACGCTGTAATTAAATAAATATTCACAACAAATAAATATTTGGTTTATTTTTCAAAAGCTTTAAATTTTTTTTTAAACTTTTGTTAAAAGTTAACTATCAAATTCTTGATCTTATCAATTACTCTAAAAAAAGTATGTTAGGTATATCGTATATAGCATTCAATAGGTACATCAAAGGTAGGTATTAACTAGCTAAAAAGTATTTTTTTTATTTTTTAACTAAACTATCTACTTCGAAAAATCCACTGTAACATATTTTTTCCAGTTAGTTTGAAAAATAATATGTCAAGTTAAAATCATATTTACATCTTTATAGGATTTAGGACAATAAATTGGTCCGCGTGAAAAACGCCGTAAAATGAAGCATGTTGATCATGGCATACTTCAAAACTGTTTGCTAAAAAATGGTTAGCTTGTCTAAGTTACCTATAACTTATGACCTGTCGAAGTACTTATTAAAAATATTAACCTCTAATGCTAATGTATCATGTATGTACTGTGTCTATTACTTGTTAGTGATATATTTTTTTAAATTTTTAACATGTGTTATGTTGCAAAAAATAAATCATCAATACACTGCAGTATCACATATTATGGAAAAAAAATTGGCCGTGGACCAATTGGTCCATGTACTATGTTTTTTCGAGGGGACCAATAAATTGTCATTTTATCAACACTATCATATTATAAACTAATTAATTAATAATTATTTTTGTTAGTTGTGTGTTGCTTATATAAAGAAATGATTTTAATTATAAATAAAAAAATTAATAGCTAATAATTTATTAGTTGACACAAATGTGTAATTTCCTAAACCACTAGATTTAGCTAATGTGCCATAAGGAGGATTAGTTTAGGTTGTATTTTTAACACATTATTTTAGTTATTATTTATTAAACATTGAAAGTTGCACAATCACTGTAATAATATGTGTGACCCTGCAGGTGGTAATTAAATAACACTTATCACTCTTTTTCCTCTCACTATTTTGGCCTAAACCCGATCCTATGCAAGAAATAAATCTCATTTTGATCCATTCAATCCCCCTATATATACAACAATATTATCAGCTTAAAAATTATTTTAGTTTACACATTACACTGGCGTGTTACAAGACTACAAGAACTAGCATACGTAGTGTCAAAAGGTTATTCTCGACCGCGCCATGGGTGGGTATTGCGGAGAAGAATACAGACTGAAAGCAAAACAATATATTTTAATATATTTTAAAATATCTTCTCGACTATAGTACTATAGGTACTAATCACTCATACTCAATACCGTAATAGCCGCTCTGTTAACAATAAAATATTCTTTTATCAATTTGTTTATTATTAGGTACCTACGTTATAACTTACAATTTGTACATTATACTGCTCTTTTTTACGTGACGCTAATAATTTCGGTTCATCGTTCATATAATATTATACATACATACATGCATACATATGAGATACAAATTTACAATAAAGCTAAATAAAACTAAACTTGATACCAACAAATAGTACTCATTTGAAAATAGTGTTCAACAAAAATATTTCAATACCCGCAGTGCTTTAGTACTTTACCACGTTGAATATATGATATTTTATGATATACATATTATAATATAATATGAGTTCATACATTTTTCACATTTATTAATATGAGTTTTTACATACAAAGGGAACGGGCCCTCCCATTCCATCTGATCACCTACCACGCGGATAAATTACACAACCAACAAAATATTATAAAAGTAAAACGCATTTCAATAATAATGTACCTATAATAATACTGCAGCTATATACGGATAATATGCTTATTATTAATAATTATTGTAATTATAGCGAATTCGGACGTGATGCGTATCGGTTGATAGTTGATACACATGTGACCTAATGCCTATGACGGATTTCGTCGTCATACTTTGTGATCTATTACGACATGTTTACATTATTATTTATCTATGGTTTGTGCATATATGTGGCGTATTATTATTACAAACTTTTTACCAAGAAGTACCGAAAATACTCAAATTTTGATAAAAAAAAAAAGTTAGGTATACCTACGCAATGTCACAATACAATTTGCTTACATCATAAAATATATAATTAGTTATATAATAATAAATTCAAATTTTAATAATATAAAACACTCTTAGGCATATTCACAGTTTTAATGGTCATTGTAGCACTTTTTTTAAAACAAACATTTAAAAAAATCCCGGTTCTGTCTAACAATTGTAAATTTTGATATTTATCTTTTAAATAAATTTAAGAAGTTATGTATTTTCCCTGCACGTTGCACACATGCAATAAATATATATTTTATTAAGTATAATATACATTTTATACTTGAATAATAGCTATAATAGGTACCTATCGTATTTTCCGAATACAGATCACTCGCGGGTCACGTTATACAATAATTCAGAGATAATATAACTCAGCGATTCTCACCTTTTTATATTCAAGTACCACCTACATAGTTTGAAAACTTGACCAAATAATTTTTTTTTTGCTTATCAAAAATCTATGAGTATTTTACGTCTATGAAATTTTATTTTATTAGGAACTACAAAATTATGATATAATATAGATAATAAAGATAAACATCTTAATACATAAAAAGAAAATGAAACATGCACAATTATTATTTATATAAAATAAACCAAATAATAATTAATGATCCATTCCATTTTTTTAAGGGACCTTTCCTTGTACCGCATATAAGCCTTCTGCGTACCACTAGTGGTACGTGTACCACAAGTTAAAAAGCTGAAATCATAGAAACAATTTATACGAATGATAGATCATAATATGATCATTATATACAATGTAATATAAGCGTAGGCTTCGATTTTGATTTAATGTACCTCGACCTACCTCAAATTGCTATCATATAATATTATGTCAACGCATAAAGAATACACATACACTATCGTGACTCATACTATTAATTATGACACTATTGACACTTGTGGATATTATTAAACCAACCGATCATTTCTCCTTAAATTGGATGCCTCCGTTTAATGCTTTCGAGCTTCAATTAGTACTCAATGTAGTACAAACGTACATTTATCTTTCTTCGGTTACCTATAATTATTAAACACGTCGTGTTTATCAATATAATATAATATATAGTTACATACGCCACGGTCGTTTGTGTAACGATCAATGACGAGTAACTAGGTACCAATCCATACGTCAATATCTAAATATCTTCCGCCGGTACGTCATTTTTGTGTATGATGTATACAGGGTGATTCGCCGAGCATGATAATCTCGAGTAAGGAAAATGTCAAGAATTTGAAATTTCTATAAGTAAATTTAAAATTCCAAAATTCAAAGTTTGAATAACTGCGTTATTGATGAAAAAAGGATGAAGGCCTTTTGGTGAACCGACCTGTGTACAGGACGTTATAAGGTCATTCGAAGTAATGCTAATAATATGGCACTACATTCAGTCGGTCACGCTAACTCAGCGGTTTTCTTTTTTTTTGTCCTTTCATGACAAAAAATAAGTTCCATGATGTTGTGAACCCACAGCGAATATATATGTTTAAAAGGCTAAATGTCGTAACCCATAAAAACATAATTGTATAATATAGAAGACTTTTAAAATATGATATTTAACAACATAACCGTTTCTAATTTAACTATACGTACCTAATTATATACCTAGTAATTTCTTTTTTATTCTATGAAAAATTATGGACCAATAATCTCAAGAATTTACTTCAAAATTACTTTTAACTACCTACGTGATCAAAATTATCTTTATTTTTGACTTAGTCAAGTATTAAACGTAATTTTTATAATATTATGACAGCATTTATTATTTAATAATTTTAGTGATTTATTTTAGGATATAACAACATACAATATTGTACAATTTCAATATCAAACTATTTTATTTATTATTTAAATCAAAAGTTTTAGGTATTTTGTTAGGAATTGTTTTATTAAAAAAAGTTTCAAAATTCAATATAAAAAAACATTTTGTTGTTGGCTTACAATATATGTCACTATATATCGATGACTTAAGACGTTCGAATAATGGAAAAATAAAAAAGCTAATATATTATTGAATATTCCATTAAACCTAATTTTGTGATACTTACGAATTTTAGCCATCCATATTATAATAATTATAATTTAAAAATATTTTATTTCATTATCAGGTACGTCATTTAAAATGGTTTGAATTTCCACAATAATAGTTTACTGTAACCGCTATCTAATAATGTTCACCGTCTACAAGAACAGTTTTTCATTTAAAGTAATTTACTTATATCAATCGTACATAAATAGTGTCTTATTAATTAATTTTGTAGCGATATATTATACACTATTATGTATATAGACCATAGATAAATATATATATTAGTATATTTATATTATGTCTATGATATGAACGTATTAGATACAGTGCCAGTGGTTCTAAAACACGTGATATCTGATATCTATTTTAAGCCTATAGTTTATGCGGAGGTAGGTGCAAATGTGATGATTGCAGGTTACTATAATTATAGTGACTTATTTAAATATCTAATTATCAGTGTTTGGTCATTGTTGCGTTGAAAAAGTTTTAAAGTATGTTAATACGCTCTCAAAAAAGTGGAATTAATATACTGTATCTAATAAATAATAATAGATAAAAGTTTAAAAAGCAGTTAAATTAAATTTTTAAATTTTTTCTGATTAAATTTATATTAGTGGTGAAACTCGAAAATATATAATTTTTGTTTACAATTTAAAACGTTAAATATTTTTATATTAAGAATAAATACGTAAATTTGTTCATTTTATTCAAAACAATTATTTTTCTTAAAATGTAACATAACTTACCTACAATATTCAGTGTTTTAAAATATACAACAGAAACCATATCACATCTTGGTATTATAATACATTTATAGAAGAAATCTATCAAAATATATACCAACTTTTTTAAATTTAAATCCAAAAATCATGAACCACATTTCTATAGAATCAGATTAATTTACATTGTTTCCTTTCTGAACAAAAATCCAAATGCGTAAATTCCCTGCACATTATTTAAATGTAACCTTATATTATATAACAGATAACAGTAACCTATTCAAAAAGATATGAAGTATTTTACAATCACAAGGCACAAATAATACATTAAAATACTACAAATAAATACGTACGATAAAACCATTGTGTAGATATTTGGTATAATGTATATATTAGAAAAATATATTAGCGCATAAAAAGAATACACTAAACAGTGAATTATTTAAAGTTCTTGTATGATATAGGTTATTTATTTTTTTATACTTATACTTTACTGTCAAAAAACACTAACCAAAAAATTATTAAAGAGCTAAAAAAATTGTATATAGTATCTAGCTATTTACCAAATTCTTATTAGTTATATTACCTTACATGTAAAAATGTAAAATATACTAATATATTTATAGGTAGTATACCTACTAGTATGTAATATTTTAAATCAAAATCCGTAGGTAAATAACGTGGAGGCATTTTATACTCTTATTCGTTTCGATCACCTCGTTCCGTTCTTCTTGCAAACACAATATTACGTTTAAAATTCACATCTCAATTTACATACCCAAAAATAAATTTTACAGATATAAGTGAGTAAAGCTTGGTATAGGGTAAAAACTTTCAGAAGGAGTCGAAAACGAGACTGTTAAAATGAGAAAATGTACGATTTGCAAAATCTGCACGAAATGATAACGATTTCAGAGCATTTTATTCGATATAATAGGTTGAACTACCCATATTATGATTAATTCACTAATCAGTACTATTATAGTAACATGATCTCTCAGAGCTGTTATAAACTGTAATTGATTAAAAACAAAATTTAGTGCTTACATTATATTAAACCCAAAAAATATCCGTAACCTATTCCCAAATGTAGGATTCAATTATTAATTAATTAATAAGAATGACGTTTTCAGTGAAAAGATTACGCGGAACATTTATATAATTTATATTATGTTTTAATCCACTTATAATTTTAAAACTGAAATCCCATTAATATTTATAATTTCTATTCCAGATATAGACTATTTTTATAACCATCTAACTTTTTTTTCATTAATTCAATACTTTTTATTTCTAGAGTTAATTTTTAGTTTAAATTATAACAGTAGTACAGTACCTACGACCATGAGTATATATGTGCTATAATACTACATTTCCAACTAAATACCTAAGTACTAAAATTTTGTAAATAATAATATTATAGTCAGTAACACTCTATGTCTTTATGTAAATAATACTTAAAATTTAAGTTTGAAGGCACCTATATTTTAGTGGTTTACTAACCAGTAGAAAAAAAACTAGTTTTTCATAAACATCAAGTAATTTATATCCTTCAGTGTTTGAATAAATAATATTAGGCACCTATGTGCCTATATACTCTATAGCCTATGAATCTATGCTACCTATGCGATTGCCTTGAAACTATGTATTGTAATATTCATGTGAATATTCAACAATTACCTGTATTACGTTATTTATTTCAAATATTCTACAGAACTTATGTAGTGTCTCGGTAGTAGGTCTAAGACATTCTGACATTGAAAAAGGTCAATTTCGATGTTGTTTTATTCTATCATTAAACGCGCGATCGATTATAATTAGTTAGGCCTCGAGACCTTAAATTCGGCCCCACTACGGTACAAATCTAATCGGCGTGCGGTTCTTCAACAATCGCTGTTCACTGTATAAAAATATTATTACACTATAGCGTCATTAGTCGTGACCGCTCCACATTGAATTATAAAATTATTTGTAAAGTATAATATGCAATATACAGAGTGGTTCGAAATGAAAGTTATACTTCCGTTAGAGGGCAAATTGTTCAAACACATTATCGTCTCGTAACTGGTTTTTACATACCTACGTCAAATAATATGATTTTTATAGAAATCATGCACCGAAGGTGATCGATATAAACATGAACACCGCAGCCCTCATTCGACGTATACGAATAGGTACAAGTATTAATATTAATATAATAAATCACATTTTAAAATTTAATTACAATATATAATTACATACCTATAATAATAATAATAATAATAATATTATATTATAATATAAGCTTAAATAAGATCATTAAAAAAATTTAATTATAAACGTACTCCTACATATTATTATATATCCGTTGAAAGATATACAAGTGTACACAGAAAAGTGTCGATCATGTTTTCGTTTATTATAAAATGTAGATCAATCAGTTAAAAAATCGTGCAGTGGTTATTATATACCATACCAGTAGATACATAATATATTATATAGGCATGGATATCTAATATATAGGAATATATATAACTTTTAGCGTTTTTGAAAACATGTTAAAATTATGTTATGTTTAAAATTTAAAGCTATCATACTAAACACAATTTTTAGTAAAAAAAAATTATACCTTTTAAAAATGTATACAGTTAAGTATCATTATTTAAATTTTCAGTGTTTTGAGTGACAAGCTACCTATACCTATATACCTTCTAACCTATCCAATATACCTACATTTTTAATTTTATATTCCTAGGCAAAATATTTTACGAGAATTTCAATATAATATACTTAAGTTATTTATTATCGTAGAAGACATAAGCGCTAAAATGAGATAAGAAAATAAAAGTCATATCGTACTAAAGCGCCAAATCCGTATGGTACGAAAGCGCCAAAATCCTAGGTTAGGGTACATGGTGAACAATATCGTTTAAAAACTCCAAACGTTTAATCTTATAATCGACAAATTTATTCTATACCGCTACCAAGTAAGACTTCAAATTGCTACAAATCAATGTGGAATTACATACATACAAAAATTGTGTGAAAATATAATTTAGAATTTTCTCCGAAAACACTCTAGTTGATTTTGAAAAAGCATCACATGATAGATTTTTAGCAACTTATCTAAATTTAAAAATAAAATATTGCAAATTTCACTAAGGGCAATCGAAGTTTTGGAAAATTCAAAGCTTGGGTCTTCGAAATGAATACACAAAGAACTCTGAAATAGGAATTTTGTTAAAATATTTTTTTGGTTTGGCTTTTCTTCCATGCACGAAAGTATCTGTTGCTTTTGCAGAACAATTATAATTTATTATTGACATTTTTTTATAAAATTATATTTATATGTATATTATTAAAGCGGTTTTCAAATAACTACCTATATAATATATTCATTTTGGCGCAAATGATATGTCTTTTTTGCACCTTTGGCGCTTATGTCATATGTTGGGTATAACAGGTATATAATATTAGATTATTGCTCATGTCATACAGCTTCTATTATCTAGTTATAAGTTATAAGTAGGTATTTTATGTTTAAATGATCGAAGTTGTACACAAACATTTTGGTACCTAAGTACTGTCATGTACGTCTACACAACTAAATAAATGAAACACGCAGTGAGGTAGTTAACCACTATACTTTATTTAAACACTAAAACAAAAATACACGGATTTGTGGAGGCTCTGTTGGACTGACAACGACTGACACGCCTTGGGGACGAGCGCGGTCGGGCGGGCTCGCTGTGGCTCAAAAGTGTCCATGTAGCGGAATGCCATATACGCCGGCCGTGCCCGTTCCCACGGCGGATACATGGTTACATATATATATGTCAAAGAAATGCTTATATTACAAATAATTATATTACTAATGAAATAGGTTTATAACAGTACTATACTGTGCCATTACACTTTTCTCATCAACACTTTAAACACTTAATTATGACTAATATATTACACATTCTTAATCTGATTTTTAACTATTTAAAATTTAAATTCTTTGAAAAATTAAATATTAGAATAGATAATTTCGCAAAATTGAATTGCTACAAGTTTTAAAAAAAGTAAAAACATAAAACAACATTAGCAGTATAAAAATATTAATAAATATAATATTTTTACAAAAATCTTATTTTTTAATTAGGTATTTAAATTTATCTAAAAGATATTTTTTCAATAACGTTGGCAATTTAAGAAAAAAATAGTATTTACCTATAAAAGAATCGCCTTGTATACCTTATAATATTTGATGAGGAACTATGAGTTTTGTTAATTACTTATTTTGTATTGATATTTATTATTTATGATACCTAATAAATAATAATGTACATCCATATCATGTTATTTACATAATATTTAATGCCGTAGTATATTAAGTTGTTGAGTTTTATTATCAACTATTATTAATTATTAAATTAATAATTGTCAAGCTATAATATCTTTTGGTTGAAACTAATAAAATTGAAAAATAAATAATAATAGTTATTGAACAACAACAATTATTTCCTTTCGAGTTTCGGAGGAAAAAACAAGGGTCATGGTAAATATGGTATAGAAAAAAAAAACTAAATCATAAATCATAATCATCATTGAAGCGATAAACGTTTGATTGTGAGCAAGTCTGAACGTGTGTGTGTGCGTGAATCGGAGTCGGATGATTACTCGTGACCTTTTCTCCCGGTGCTAATGATGGTACCTACCTATAATTATTTTGCTGTGTATTTCTAATTTTCTGTGGTTTTCTTTATACAAGATAATATATTTCATCGGGAACTGCATTAGCTATCGTGTTCCGCAGCTGTTTTTTCGGTTCACATTAACCGTACATGGTATATACAATATACGTAGGTACCTAATACAGTACTACACCCATGCCATCGAATTTATAAAACACCTTCGCTGTATCTATAAAAAGGTTCCACCAAGCGTCGTGAAGGTCCACAATTTCACTTTCATATCATTGTGTTACGCGTGTGAATGTTTGATATTGACTTTTCAAACAGTCTCTAGATATATAATATTTTACACATTGTCTGAACAACCGGTTAAGCTCAGAACTTTTAGATTTTGCACATTACAATATATTACGGTGTTTGTCACTATACTATTCTTTATTTTAAATTGTATGATTTGTGTTTTTAGTCTTAAACCACCATAGGACGATAGATATAATAATCACTTATCAATTATAACTGTTCTGAATGCGTGTTTTTACTTACCTACCTACTAACAATATTTTAGTGGTATGATAATTATAGATATGTCCTCATACATCATGTACATTTTCGCAGATTATTATTATTAAATCTTTTATTTTGCTTGTTATTTATTTTAGATCAGTGTTTTCCATACATATATTAAATTCGTATTTTTCTGAAATTTTAAATTTAAATATTTTTACTAATCCTTTTTGTAGGTTATATACATACATGTGCTGAAAAAATAATAACAAATACGCAAAATCAGTACATTTTCTTGCTTAAACCTGGAGGAATAATTAATTGGATGTCACGTCCAATGTGTGTAAACCCGTTCCAAATAATTTATATTATAATATAGGTCGCTATCGTATATGTCAGCGGTCATAAACTCACAACTACATATTAATGCAAATAATTTGTGGTAGGTAGGTAGTAGGTACCTACACTGTACACATGATAATATAATATATACATGTTCTATCAGCCAGGTTAAAATTGTGAACTTTGACTAGTAATTCTTAGTATAATATGATATGCATAGGTATATGTATATAGATTAAAACTCAGTTGATATATGTATTTTTGAAAATTGTTCGTATTTATGTTAAATTTTGAACCGAGCGATGAAGGTTTTGTAACAATGTGAGACATATTATTTTATTTTTTGTCTGTATAAGCGTACACTAATAGTACCTACGATTATTACCACAATTATTATAGTATATAGAAACGATAAAATGATTTATGTTCTTATACTTGAGCATGACTGATGTATATGATACATATATCATAAAAGTGTGAATTTCTCAATTGTTTTGTGCATATAATTGAACGAAAATTTCATCGTTTTTAGCCCCGGTTATACAATATCGTTATTTATTAATCCTTTGCCCAATTTCGAAATCACCAATTTATAACCCCTTATAGAACCACACGACGCTGTTGTGACTGGTTCGGTTCCTATGTATTGTGTAATGTACATTGTTCGTAATATAATATAATATAATTTCTATCGTCATGGCCACATTTAGGGGGGAGCAATAGTGACAGTTGCCCCGGGCGCCAACATTTCAAGCAAGGCTCCAGTGGCATACACTCAATTATATCTTCAGAAAGGGGGAGATGAAACAATATTTTAAAAAAGCACACATTATTGTAAAACCGATAGATTTTTTTTTTGCTTAAGATCATGAAAAAGTTCATGAGGATCTCCCTGTGGGTAGGTACCTTTTGGGGGGCCAATTTTTTTTAACACCGGGATGCTAAATGTCTAAATGCGGTACTGACCATCGTTATAATACAACGAGACTTATCCTTATCACAAATCGTATACTATAATAATAGGACAGTATCTGGTATACGCACAAAATAGTTTTTTTAATAATAATAATATTAATAGTTATTCTGTGGTAGGTATACGCCTAAAATAATATTATCTAGAATAATTTGTTTTCATATATTTTCAGATTTCCGATAATTTAGGAAATGTTATGCTTATGAATTATGTTACACTGATAACTATTATCAACTTTACCTGAGTAATATAACATTACACAAAAGAGATTGTACAGTTGATATTGACGCATTACTTAATATTATAGATAGATAGGATGTATATGTAATAATTATATTAAATGAAACGAATTCCGTTATTAAATATGTTGGGATTATACTGATGAAGAGATCATTCAAAAGCACATTTAAATCATTTAATATTAAAGGCGACAAAAATTAAGTTCAAATAAATAAATTTTAAAAATATTTTAATATGTAATAATAAGTAGTAGGTAATAGGTAAACTAATAAGTTTGTTTCTTTAAGCATAGTTCGGTCTTTAATAATCATTATATTATTAAGTTTTAATCTGATAAATAATTAGAATTTTTTTCACTATCTATAATATTCATAAAAAACAAATTAGTACTGGTAATTAAAATTAATAGTAGGTAATTAGTAACATAAAATTAAACAATTACAATTCTATATGCATTGTACCTATTATTATTTTTTTTTAATGTCAAGTTCATAAGGAGTATTGTCAACACTCAACATTCCAGAACACGTATAAGAATAAATAGATTAAATTCAATAAAAATAAAAAATAATAATTAAGGGTTCTTAAAAAATAAAAAATATGGTATTTTAGATCTAGGCCAAAATAGTGAAACTAATGTTAGCAAAGTCGTAATAATTGTGAGGTACAAAAAACACAATCCAAAGCAAAACAAAACATAAAATTGTTATATAAAAATACACATATTCATTAATATTATAATATCGAAAGAAGTAATGTATTATGACTAGATTTATAATATTATTAATTTTATTTTCAAACTTTCATTTATCCTCTGTACCTAAGTTATATTTTCTTTGGATTTCATTATTATTACATTTCTATTGTTACTTTCGCTGTTTTTACTTTGCTATTATTACTTTCGCTATTTTAGACGGATACCTGATATTTTAAAGGATTATCTAAGGCATAATTTAATGTCCTACGACTTTCCATTTCATAGTGCTAAGCCAATCATTAAATATATATTTTTTAATTATTATAAAGTAGCGTTCAACGGAAAAGCTCAACATTTTGTTATTTATACTTGGGAGCTTATATACATATAGTCGGACGAATAAATTCTACCATAATTTATTAAGTAAAAATAATAATTTAATCTCTTACACAGCGAAAGATGTGGAGCCAAATTAAAAATCATATACAAACAGATAAACATAAACAGGCAATACAAAAAAAAATAATAATAATAAATACCTACCGTTTCAAAGTTAAATACTCCATAAATTTAATCTAAATAAAAAAATAGTGCAAAATAATTAAGCCTGAAAAAGTTTTCATATAAAATAACTTAAGTTGTTTATGTCACAGTTAGAATAGAATCTACACAAAACCATCTGACAGCTTAAATAATATACTCTTTATTAAATTATTCCAGTTTTACTTTTCACTGTTTAATACTACCAGAATAATAATAAGTCCACCGAAAAAACTGAAAAATTAAATTTTTTCAACAAACGATAAATTTAATTTCTAAATGTCTATTCACATAAAAAAAGATCTTATATTATATTAATGTTTCTAAATCATTCAATATTCTCATTAAAATGTGTTATACACGAGTACCATTTATTATTCCTACGCCAACATTAATTTCTTAATGTTTGATAAAAAATAAATATATTTTTTAAATGATAATCATAGTATAATATTTGTTAATAGGTATAACGTTATTACGATAAAATATATAAACACTCAAAGTCATTTCAAGGTCCTCACGAATAATGTTCAATATTTTAGACTTGATTAGGTATGTCTTTTAGTTTTTATATCGTGTGCAAGTAGTGATTACTCGAGTCGTACATGGTACCCACATAGGTACTGAATGGTTATATTATTTTCAATATCACAATTGGTTTTAAAAAAAGTAATAACAACAACCCTTATAAATTATTATACCTAAGTCAATAAACATTATCGACTAGGACCATTCCACGCGTGGGTAAAACATAAAACGAAATCTATAATTCATAATAATAAAAATATAAGTTTATTACTTAAATATTATGTACCTATAAATCTATAATATATAGTATTCACTGTTCGTGCGTGAAAACTAGACACAAACAACAAACTATCAATTTATTATCAACTACAAGTCTACAAATATCTAACATTTGAATAATTTAATACAATATAGGTTTCTATACTGCCACAACAGGTATAATACATATAAATGCTATGCTTAAAATCTGTTCGTAAGTCTCATAGATAATAATATAGACATGGCGGGACGGAGTCTGAAGACTCCTGCTCTAACACACTGTACACTACTGCATGGATATTACAAATCAGAATTCAATTAAATATTCAAACCACGTGGTATACCTAAATGTTATAATTAAAATTATATTCATTCAAATATACGAATATAATAAATTGAAATATTAAATTACTTGTATTGTAATAATATTATTTATATTTTTCAATGTTTTATTACTTTTAGATAATTATAACAACCTTATGTTTACGGGCTATAATAATATTGGTATCACTATTTTTTAATGATGCCGTGTTGAGTCAAAATTTTTTTTCATCTAATTGCAGATTATCGTAGTTGTAATAATCGGTTAATTATTTTACAAAAAAGAAAAACACGTAAATATGAATATAATAATATTATATTGCTGCAATAGCCGAAGACGTATAATATAGTATTGCAGTGTTCATAGTTATTAAAGGGACGGGACATAATTTCTCTTTAAAAACGACACGACCTCACACTTACCTCATGAAAGAGTATTACTACACTGCAAAAGAATAATGAAAAATATAACCCCTCCAATATAATAATAATATACACAACGTTTTGTGACTTTGTGAGGACATAATAGGTATACCACAAAAAAGAGTTGGTTGAATGTTGCACCATAATATTATACGATACCTTAATGTCCTGAGTATCCTGTTTTGTATAATACTATATATATATTATATATAATGTAAGGCTGAATAGCTGACCATTGTGCTCCTTTGGTGTGGCAAGGTTGTAGAATAAAGATCATATTGCTAGGTGAGGTCGTGCTGCAAGTTATTTAATATACGCATTTACATTACGAATTTTCAAAGTGTCAATTCAATTTGTAAAAATATATTATCATATAATATTATGTTCTACTGTAATCACGCAGGTTCTTTAATGCCTACATATTACTTAATTGCATATATTTTATGTACTGTAAAGTACTATTATAGTGTATACTTCTACTTACCGTCCGAAGTTCCGTGAATCATGTAAAGCGTTGGTACACAATTTTTTTTTTACACAGAAGAAAACTGTTTTGAGGCTGTGGCTGTAATGAAAGTTAAGAATAGTCACCCATTTCATTATATTACGATTCCTTAATGTCGTCGTTAATGTTATGTATACCTATATAGTAGATAATATTATATTATATATATAAAACAGAGCTGAAAGGCTGGCTGTTGTTTTGTTTCTGTCATGGCAAGCTTGGATAAATGAGAGCTGCTATTGGTGGACTAGTTCAATCAATTGTCAATTTAAATTTTAAAAACTTATTCAATTTCACTGTACCGTGTAAGTCGTAGGCGATATTATAATACTAAATAAAATATAGGTACCTACCTATATATAATATATATGCATGCGTACTGTTATAGTTCTAGGAATCTTATCAACCATACATATTATATATAAGTTATATAACCTCATATATTTCTTTACAGAAAAATATATTCTATAGATGTGATTGAAATATTTAAGTACATATGGATATGAAAAAAAATGTATATTGAAAAGGCTTAGTACACCTATTATAATTGCATACACGGCGGAACTCGTTCTATAAGAATTAATTTCTACGAGAAAATAAAAATATTCACCTACGATCTAAACCCTATAACATGATAGAAAAGTGATTATGAGAAACGTTATTCATAATTTTATATTGTATGGGCCATGGAGTAATAAAAAGTTAGTACTTTTTCATAAAAGCTTATTACTTATACCTATGATATTCCATGTAACTCTTCAACCCGTCACTGTATATTATACCATGATTCATGATACCCAATATTCTATTATATTTGGCAGTGTTCCAAAACAAAGTATTAATCAGGTAATAGTACCTATAGCCGCTTTAAGTAAACTATTTTACATGTACCTACTATATATTTCTACCTCGTCAAATGTTCCATTAAAACATTTATTTTTCAACTGTTACTTACAAAAAAATACGTTCTTATATTATATAACGAAATAATGAATTACTGCAGAAAATAGCGCGATCAAAATTTAAGGTTAATTTTTGACAGTTGTATTAACTTTACGACGATATCATAAATCATATTATAATAATATGCCCTTTCAGTTTTCTCGGCTAATATGTATAGTCAACATTATTATTAATTATGTAAAATTGTACAATAATTTAAAAAAAACATTTTAAATTTTATTATTTCATAGGGTGTGACCATCACTGAGTATCCTCTCTAATCTCATGATTTCATGTTAACCTTTTTTATTTGTCACTTATCAAACCTACTCATTGTACAAAAAAAAAAATAATATAGATTGAAAATTTATTTCAATATAATAAAAATAGAAAAAAAATTGTATTATTTAAGATCATCAATATGACCAACAAAAAGTATACAACTAAAGCAAACAACACATTGTAGTAATGTAGTTGTACTACCTACTTGGTACAACATTAATAGCTTACCTTTACTGAATTTAAAATTATATTTTTATTTATTATATTGTATTATATTATACTGGATAGTGATTAGTAGTAGATATTATTGGATAGTATTCTTGTATTAAATACAGTAATCAATCTTTCCGATAGACTATCGGAATAAATGTGTTATAATAAGTTTAAAGGTACTTACTTTTATAATAATTAACTTAGACGATTGTATTAAAAATGTGTATTAGCTATATACCTAGGTATATGTACCTATTTAATTTTGGATATTTTCTACCTTCTATCTATTTTAGACAAACATCTGGTTGAAAAATCGTATATAAAGATAATAGGCATAAGCACATTTAGTAGGTATAGTAAATATTATAGTATATTCTATAAATTGTAAAAGTAAATATACAATTGCATAAAAATCCAAGCTCTACTTATAAGTTTGTTTGAATGCAATTGTATTTATTTATGATAATATGTGATGCCTGTATATAACACCAGTTAAAAAAATTAAATTGTAGACTTCAACGTCTTACTTTTCAATATATATTTCATAACAAATTTATAATATTCATAATATTGTAACCATAACATTCACTTACGTTTACTTATACCTATTGGCTATTACCTATCTACCTATACAATTCCCATGGAAATATGAATACATAGTGGGGAGGCGTAAAGCTAAAGACCACAACAATCGATCACTCACAACATTTCCCAACAAACACGAATACCATAATACCCACATACAAAAGAACATGAGACCACTATTGTTTTATAAATAAAGGAAAGGTGTAGTTTGTAGCCTTTAATCTCCCAATGCCCATGGACTCACACGTCTGAAATGATATTCTTCAGTTGTACGTACTCCGCCAACATCATCGATTGATTTTGTCAGCAGTGGGCGTGTCTCCTACTCTCGTGGTCCTTAAATTACTGTATTTTTTTATTATTTAATATTTTTTTTATTTTTTTAATCCATTTCTTAATATATAAAAAAAGATAGTCTTGTGCTATAGCTTTTAACAAGGTTAGGCAACGACGGAGGGCATACAGACTATATAACGCTCTCATAGACGTGCGAAGGAAAGTTTCAATATTATAGACGCAATATTGTATACATTTAGGTATAGATGTCGTTAGTTTTTGAATAATTTAATTGGAATAGGGTGTCCAATTCGTCGATTAATAAAAAAAACATGAATATAATATATAATTATATGAGATATATTTTTAATTTTTATATTAGGTATATTATGCAATTAAGTTGGTATTAACATACAATAAATATACAATTTTAAACGAAATATTATGGCTTCGTTTATAATATAATTAGGTAGGTACCTAACTACCTAAGTATATCATTCGATTTTAAATAACCATAATGAAATATGTATCCAATTCAGTGACTGATAAGAAAAACATATACTTAGCCACTTAGGTACTTATATATATTGTATTATGTGTTATGACTTATGATATCAGTTAGGTACCTAATTAATCGATAAAAAAAATAAGGCTTGTGCTCGAGCTTATAACGAGGTAGTGAATACCAAGTCAACGTCGGAGGGCATCTGGGCATATAGATACTAACGCTCTCGCAGACATGGGAAGATAAGTTGTAATTATAAACGAAGTATTATATTCGTTTATACCATTTGATATTGAATAGCCGAATTGAAATACGTTATCGAATTCGATGACTGATAAAAAACATACACATTATACAAATTTGATATGTATTATTACCTATATAAATTAAATATTTACTTAGTTTTATTATATAGGTAGGTATTAATTAATATTATAATATGAGACGGTCTCTATAAATTCTTGGATCTACGATCCAGAAACTTCTTTGACAAAGTCAAGGATAAGATAATATCGTAGAAAACCACCCTCACCTTCAGATTTCCCCAACAACTTCAAGTCCTCAAATTTACCACAATCCTATAATTTTACTTTCATTTTAACTATTTATTTTTATATTTCTTACTTTATTCTGATTTTACAAAATTAAAAAAAAAGGTTTATCTTAAAGGCACAAACATTTTTTATGAATTTCAAATTTTTAAAATTAAATATTTAAATAAAAAAATAACGATTTTAGTTATTTTGTCATAATTCAAAAATATTCTTAGTGACTTGAAACTAATATGTACTTACCTTTATGACTATATATTATTATCAGTGGCGTATTTTTCAAATTTTTTGTGGGGGAGGTCTAAAAAATAAGTAAGCGTATAACTTTATTGTAACAGTTATATTATTCCATAATATTCTATTCTTAGAGGGTCGAGACCCAGGCCACCCCCTCCAAAAATATGACACCGATAATTATATTTTACTTTCCAAGCAATAGCCAATGACATAGGAAGATTGGTTAGACTAACCAAGAAGTACGAACCTATTATTAAACAGTAAGTCGGTATTGACTCAAAAGTAATATATTATCGTTATTAACTTTTGAGCCAAAAGGTCACAAGGTAAAATTAATATATATACTTTTATAATACTATTATTATAATTATTAATTATGTAATAAATGAGATATTTTAGGTAAAAATTAATTCAACCTACAGTGTTTCTAATATGAAGTAAAATAAATTGCTATGCCTACCCAATAGGTAGGTAACAAATAAATATGTAGGCATATAATATAATAATACTTTATACTTATATTATACCTGTGCAAGGTTCCATGAACAATCACTTTTAAAAATGTAACGAATCAATAGAAATCTAAAGGTCCCTTGGACATGATTGTGTGACCGGTAATTGGTCCATTACATTTTATTGAACCATTGTCCATTAATAATAATTAATACATATTTTATGTAACCCGACATTAATAATATAGGCTGAATGCTGACTAACGTCTCAGAATTATTTTTCACATGATTCATCATTAAATTCAAGTATAACACATCCATTACAGTCTCCTATCACCTACTCGACACCTATACTGTATATCAAATGTTTATTTTTCGTTTTCTGTGACCTCTGTGGAATTGCAGAGAAGAACGAAAGAAGAAGAGGGATTTACATAATGTATAGAGAAATGTGAACAGTACACTGGCGTAATTTCGGAATGGGATAATAGGGTGTCGTTTCCACCTCTAGTAACCTTTTTTTATGTTGTAATTTTGTAAAATGAATAATGCAAATGTACAACTATATTATTGTTGTGTACTCACTGAAATTTATATATTCTGTTGAATGAAGGTTATTCTCATAAAATGTCATACGTTTGGAATCGAAAATCGATATTATATGACGTATACCTATTATACGAGTTGTTATAACTTTTCCATTTTCATGAATTTTGTGTGACAAATATATACGTTATAATGTGCGTATATAACGTATGCCTACTAATATCATATAAGAACTATAAAAGTGTCAATACTGTAGAAGCGATAACTTTTTATGTTAACCTATATGTTTATCGTTTATATACACAATACACGCTTATATATAATATATTATATCTTTTAGGTATATGTATTTACCTAGTTATATAATATAATATATTATTCACTATAGGTGGGTACATTATTAAAATCTCGATAACGATGGAAATTAAATCATTATATTAACCAACGGACTTGACAAAGTAGGTACCTACTTAATTTTTTTGATTCAACTCTGAATACAATATTCCAAATTTTAATTTCTAAGTTGTAACACTAAAACAATTACTTAAAACAAAAAATTCCAAATACGTAGGTATTTATTAAAATATTCGAGCAACAAATCAATATAAAATGTATTTTAAATGTCCATTAGTTGATTGGTTAGCTATAATTTATAACATAAATAATACTCATATGTGAAACACTCCTTTTATACAATTTGTTAGCGGTTACTTAGCATTATGGTTTTAATAATAAAATATAGCTACCTATTCGATTTAATTACTTATCATATTTGTATAACATTGTACTTAATAACTTTCTAGTTAGTATACTAGTTAGTAACTACCTATAGGTAGTGTCTACTTAACTTTTTCATGTATTATACCTACTTTTACATAATCACATATAATTTGAAACGGTAAAAATACAAGTTTAAAATAGTGTATATTATTACGATATTAATTAAAAAACTAAACTAGTAAGTATAGCTAAGATCTCAATTTCAACTTTAGGTACCTAATATTAATTTTTTTCGCAAGTATTTACAATATAAACATTTTTGTTTAAAAATTACCTGAAAATGGTTGCAATATTGGTACCTATATCCGAGAGTGTTTTCCATACTATTTTAACGTAGAAAATAGCTAGCCCGTTTGTATAAAAATCGTAAAAATAAATAGGTATCGAACCGGTAGAAAAATATAAACATACCTAATCATCAAAGTCATCTAAAACTGATTGCAAACTATTGGGAAAAACGAATTGATCGATCGTCGATGTATTATTGTTGGGCGTTTTAGTTCTAAATAATAAATTATAATAAGTTCCTACAACCGATTGTATTGCCAAAAGAACGGGGCACATTCAGCATATTCAGTCTGGGATAGTGGAATCGAATGGGACTATACTACTATTATAGGAAGGAGTTTTTATCATAATAACACCATTCGAATTTTAATCTACACGATGGTCCTCGAAATTCGAATTTATATTAATATAATTTTTTATTTATCTAAATATTTTTGATTACAATGATTTGGTTATTTAATTTTTTTTTTTATACTCGAGACAAGTGAGAGTTATTCGCAACCACTAAATAGTCAGATTTTTTTAATATTTGTCACAGGACCGAAATAAAATAAAATAATATTCTGATCCACAATAATAAGTTGTCAATTAGGTACTGCAGAATGCAGAGCAACTAAAAATAATTAACTATAATATTTAGGAAGTTCATTTGCACATTACAAGCTTCCTCCCCTAAATCCGTTCTTCTATTCCGTCACTCGTATTATTCATTGTTTATTCGTCGGCGTTTGTTATTTTACCCAACACTCAAGTACTCTACTACAGTACCTATATGCCCACTAGGCAAAAAATATTATCATTTTGATTTTTGACGAAGTAGCTGTTCGGTCACTGGCTAGTGGTTACGCATTATTAATTATTATACAGTGGTTATAGCAGTAGGTAATATATATAGTACCAAATACCAATAATAATTACGATATATACACGCATATGCACTCAAACGTCGTCGACGTTCGGCCCGACCCGGTTGTCCGACTGCCAGTGTCTACCACCTGTTGTTCGTCCCACCACCTCCCGTCAACGAAACCCATCACGCAGACGCGCAGTGTGCACCGCATGCACTTTGGAGTTTGTTCCTGAACGAATGTGAAAACAGATAACTATTCAAATATTATAATTAAAAAAATATATTTAATAATAATATGTGGTATTGTAATCGTTGACCGCTGTTATCGAATACCTACATAATAAATTATTATTTGTTATCGACGAAATCACCCAAAAGCCGAGAACGGTTTTACGGTATTAATTCGATATTTTTTGTTCCTTATCGTTCACCTTCTCCGGACGCGTATCCGCCGCCGCTGCGCCGCCGTCACTGCACTCTCAGATAACCTTAATAACTCCGTCCGCTGCCGTTCGATCGCACCGGTTTCATTTTCGTCACGTCCGTTCTCCTGACCGGTCGTATTAATCGTTCACCACCGCCTCCGTCGCACGACAAAAACACGTGTAACGTACGCAATATTATTCGTCACTGAACAGAAAAACCTCATCGTAAAATGGCAAACTACCACAAAATGGAAGCGTCATCCGTGCAGACGCTCAAGGATTTGGCCAACAAGCTGAGGATCGACTCGATCGTGGCGACCAATGCTTCGAAATCAGGGTAAGACGCCGACGGCTGTTTTTTTAATTCTTATTATTCCGATGGCGATCCGTCGAACTTATTGCCAATAGTTTTAATGTTTTCCAATCTCGAAATTATCAATTTAATTTTCGCCGGTTTTATATTATTATAAATTATAATATCTTTACTAGTCGACGACCGCGTTTTCCTTTCACTTCCCCACCGCCTGTTGTCGTGATCTCCAACGGAAGGCCGCAGGTGTTCTATAATATATAACTATGGCTCACCTAGGCCGCGTCGACTGTGAAAGTGAAACACTGTGTTTATAGCCTTCACTTTACTGGTCAACATCTTTTTTCGTCGTCTTACATCACGACTTCACGAGCTTGTTATTGTATAGACTATACAGCCTAAGATAAACGAACAATTATTTGGTGTTTTTATGCCCAAATAAATAGTGTTCTCGCTATATTGAGCTAATGTTTTTCAAACTCGAAAAACCACTCGAGTTGCATAATCAACCTTAATTATGTATCACTAGAAAATTATTATTTGTTTAATTAAAACACTTATCTGAGCATACCTATACCAAGATACCCAGTATTTAATTAAAATTTATCTGGAAATTTACTTTTAATAAATAATCACTAAAACTTTCCAGCCATGTGAGATAATATATTTATTGAAGACTCCGGGCTGTTATATCTTAATACCTAACTAGTTTATACAGAGGGGTCTGTTTATTTATTTGGGAATACATATTGTATATTAATAACTCATAAGTATATAATATAGGTACCTATCCCTACTTGATGGTTTTAAATGTATCTAGTTTTTAAATTGCTTACTTAAAGTAGGTATTATTTTTACAGTATTTTTGTTGTTTTTTGGATTATTTACTTCATAATAATTGCATATAATATTATGTACAAAAAACAAAAATAGTACCTACCTATTGGTACTGTAGGTCAGTGATTGGCCATATTAGGATATATTAAGTAGTTTAACAGTTATTTTAAATATTCCTTACAATTGAGGAATAGATAAGTACTCAATTTTGAGCAATTTTGCAAAAAATAATTAATAACTAATATAAAATAATAATTTTTAGTTAAAAATAATACATTGATAGATAGGTTGGTAGGAAGATTTAGGTATCTCTGTAATGAGTAACATAATAATAATGTTGAACATAACATTGTGGTTCTGTTTAATTGTATAACAATTTAACGAGCAATTTAATATACCTACAACATTGATAAATCTTATCAACCTGTCACATAAATTGTTTCATTTGTCATAAATGTATTAAAATTAGGTAGGTAGCTACATACTTTTTTTCAATCATTTACTTGTGACACAGTTTTTTTTTATACACTTCCTGAATAAAATTATGTTAGTTAATTATGAATATGTTTACCTATTACCTATAGTACTAGTGTCTTATGCTATCTACCAAAAAAAAAAAAAAAAAGGTACCAGCAAAGAATGACTATAATACTTGTAGCATATCATTATCTATGCACCATGGTTGACGGGCCCCTTTTTTGATACTTATCCTAAGTATTTAATTTGATTAAATTAATTGGTTAGGTACCTAAAGTTTTCCACTAAGTTTAAGTTTCTTTCATTTTGCTACCACCCATTTCATCCACAGCATTTATTTTAAATCGTTTAAATTTGGTAATAATTCACAAGGTTTTTAAAAACTTGGATACAAGTTAAATTATAAAAAAAAAATTATCTATATAATTCTTAATTCACTTAAATTAGATAAGTACTCATTTTGAAAAAAATTAATAAAATAATACTCATTTGTTGAATACTCACACCTAAATCCAGCACGAAACAAATAAGTACCTACTAATTTAAAATACAATCATTGCAAATTGTCAAAGTGTTGAAATAGTATGGAGAAATATGTAGATATCTTTATCAAATGTACCTAAATAATAACATATTAAGAGGACACTACATAGATATTTGTTGTCTCCACCTAACAAGTGCGTAATATAGCAAATTTTTGCTCAGCAGATCATGTTTAACTCCATTAGTTTAAAAACTAGAGTGAATCGACCTATTTTAAAACTTGACGGTAAGAACATTATCTGTGTTTGTAAGTGAATTATTTTTACAAAAACTCAGTTTTTTAGTGAGTTATGAGCATTTTAAATTAACACTATATTATATACAAACAATTTCTTAAAAAATTGAACTATCGCACAAAAAACCCACGTACAAACACAGATAATGTTCTTAACATCAAGATTCATAATAGGTCGATTCACTCTAGTTTTTAAACTAACAGAGCTAATTGTAATCTGCTGAGCGTAAATTTGGTATGTTATGCATTTCTAAGACAGAGGCAACAAATGGCTTTGTAGACAGATAAATCTTCTGTATATAACATAAACTATACGATACATTTACCTTCTAATACCTTTTTTTTCTCGTATTTTCGAAGCATTACATTCCCTATTAGCTTTATTTACCTCAAGCATTATTTCTTCTAAATTTACCTTTTTATACCTAAATGAGTATAAATTAATTATATATTTACATACCATGAATTTAATTTAAAAAAAAAATGTAATACCCATATTATATCTAGTTGTTCTTTCTTGGATAGAGGTACAAAATAACTTAGTTAAAAGTGTAACTATGTAAGTAGATTATCTATCTACTTATTTTAAACACCATTTTTAACTTTTACATTTTAATGGAGTAATAAATATTATTTATAACATAATGTACTACAGTATAAATTTGAACTTAAACGACAATTTTAAAAATTTAAAACTAAGTACCTATCTAAACAATTAAATTTTGTTCCAACTTTCAAATTATTGAAGCTCAACTGTGTTTACATAATTTGTAATAACCAACATAATATTATGATATTATACGAGTTATAAATAAAACAGATTATTAATTTTTTTAAATGTTTTCAGCCATCCTACATCATGTGCTTCAATGGCAGAAATCATGTCCGTATTATTTTTCCACACAATGCGTTACAAAGTGTCATCACCAAAAGATGCCGCTAATGACAGATTTATATTGTCTAAAGGACATGCTGCTCCTATTTTGTATGCAGGTAATAATATTGATCAAATAACCATAAATTCCATTAAAAAATATGATTTACTAATGTAATATTCTTACCTTTCTTTTTAGCTTGGGCTGAAGCCGGTTTGTTTCCAGTTTCTGATTTAACCAACTTAAGGAAAATTGATAGTGATTTGGAAGGACACCCTACACCACGTTTGAATTTCATTGATGTTGGTACTGGCTCTCTTGGACAAGGTCTTTCAGTTGCCTGTGGAATGGCCTATGTAGGAAAATATTTTGACAAATCGTCATACCGGTAATATTTTTACTATCCTAAATAACATGGATATTTTTACTTAACCCTTTCGAAGAGTAAACACGTCAATTAATGTTTTTTCTGTTTTTTTCTTATTCTTAATAATTCATCTATTGTGGACCTATGGCTGTCGGTAAATCAATAGATATTTAATAATTTTAAATTTTTTAACAAATATGTCCAATGGTATATTGTTATGTAATTTTAATAAGACTCCGTGAGGTTACAATTAATATATTATTGTATTATAATATGAGGCCGCTCCCATATGGGTTTGTGTATAAGATGAAAAATTACAACAAAAATGTTCCCATTAAAATAGAGATAATGTTCCGTAATCCCAGTGCAATATCATATAATTATAGGAGCCGATGCCCGATAATATACATCGCGATAATATCATATTACTCTAGTGTGCATTTTATGTTGCCTATATTGAACTCCTTAAAACTCCGTTTTTTAATTTTTTTTATTTCAATCTTTATAACATGCCTTTAAATTTTTTTGCAATTTAAACTACACCATTATTTTGAAATAAAATTAAAAATCGGAGTTCAATGTGGTCTGCAGGAAGTCTTATTCTTTCAGAAGAGTAAACACTTCAATTAATGTTTTTCCTGTTTTTTTCTTATTCTTAATAATTCATCTATTGTGGACCTATGGCTGTCGGTAAATCAATAGATATTTAATAATTTTAAATTTTTTAACAAATATGTCCAATGGTTTATTGTTATGTAATTTTAATAAGACTCCGTGAGGTTACAATTAATATATTATTGTATTATAATATGAGGCCGCTCCCATATGGGTTTGTGTATAAGATGAAAAATTACAACAAAAATGTTCCCATTAAAATAGAGATAATGTTCCGTAATCCCAGTGCAATATCATATAATTATAGGAGCCGATGCCCGATAATATACATCATGATAATATCATATTACTCTAGTGTGCACTTTATGTTGCCTATATTGAACTCCTTAAAACTCCGTTTTTCAATTTTTTTTATTTCAATCTTTATAACATGCCTTTAAGTTTTTTTACAAATTAAACTACACCATTATTTTGAAATAAAATTAAAAATCGGAGTTCAATGTGGTCTGCCGGAAGTCTTATTCTTTCAGAAGAGTAAACACTTCAATTAATGTTTTTCCTGTTTTTTCTTATGTCCTATAGCAGGGGTCACCAATTGGTAACCTGCTGAGAAATGGTATCTGGCCCACAGACAAGACATTTTTTTATGGTGAATTAAATGAAGTTTCATTAGTTTTCATTACATTTTTATTTTGCCTCTATTTTTTTTAGATAATTATATACATTATTTTTCAAGGCTCTGAAAACTTACGAGATTCTTAATGTGTCCCTACAAAAATATGAATTGGTAACCCCTGTCTTATAGAGTTAATACATAAATTATTATTGGCATATAAATATATTTTTTCCATCTTTAACATAATTTACTATAACTATGTGTAAATGGGAATAAAATATGTTCTGACATCTATTGGTTTCTTTCCATAAGAAAAATAAATAACTAATACTATTTCACTATAAAACATAAATTTTAATTAATAATGCTTGTTTATACTGGTTGTGTTAACTGCCAAAAAGGGTTAAGGTTAAAATTTATAAATTACAAACTATGCCTATTTACTTATAAATGTACTTTAAAAACTTACATCATTGATTTTCAACAGGACTTTTTGTTTGTTGGGTGATGGCGAGAGTGCAGAAGGTTCAGTTTGGGAAGCCTTGAACTTTGCATCAGTTTACAACTTGGATAACTTAGTGGTAATATTCGACATCAATCGCCTGGGTCAATCAGGACCTACGCCTTTACAACATGACATGGAAGTCTATAGACAAAGATTGACAGCTTTTGGTCTTAATGCTATTGTTGTTGATGGACATGATATTGAAGAATTAACCAAAGTAATTTAATTATTTTTAAAGTTGTAAATTTTTTTAATCTTCTTTTTTTTATATAGGCTTTCCATGAAGCTTCAATAACAAAAGGAAAACCCACAGCTATTTTGGCAAAAACATACAAAGGCAAAGGTTTTGTCAATATTGAAGATGCTGAAAAATGGCATGGCACACCATTGAATGACAAAACTGTTAAAGTTCTAGAAGTAAATATTCATCAATTTTTATTTTTATGGGCTATAAAATACTTAACATTTTTCATGAACAAATATTTATAAATTTCATGTCTAATATAAGTATTTTAAAGTTGAACAATCTTTCAAAATATTATATTTTTTGTTCTTTGGCAAGATTAAAAATAATTTATTATAATAAATCACTTATGATAATATATTTACTATTATATTTTTAAGTACAGTATTCTATAAGACTTATCTTTTTTTATAGGAAATCAATGGCCAGATCAGAAACAAAAAAATGCCAGTTAATATACCAAAACCTATTGCTGATGTGCCTGCCATAAATATTACCAATGTTCAGTTATCATCTCCACCCAACTACACCCTTGGTGAAAAGATTGCAACACGTGTATCATATGGTACAGCTTTGGCCAAAATCGCTGAAAACAACAATAGAGTTGTTGCATTAGATGCAGACACAAAAAACTCAACATTCTCTGACAAAATCAAAGTGGTATGTTTTTAAAAATAAACAATTTGATCGAAACTCTATTAAAATTTTTCTTTTTATATTTATACAGAAATACCCAGAGAGACATATTGAATGTTTTATTGCTGAACAAAATATGGTTGGTATTGCCATCGGAACTGCATGCAGAGACCGAACAATTGCATTTGTTTCTACATTCGCTACATTCTTTACCAGAGCTTTTGATCAAGTGTGTATTTACTCTTTTACATTTAGAAATAATGAACTGACAAATAAAATGTTGATTTGATTAAACATAGATTCGTATGGGTGCAATTTCTCAGACCAATGTTAACTTTGTTGGTTCACATTGTGGAATTAGTATTGGTGAAGATGGACCAAGTCAAATGGGTCTTGAAGATATCGCGTTATTCAGAAGTGTCCCAGGTAAATAAACAAATAAATTAAAAAAATTATGTATACTCTATTCAGGTTAAGATTGAATCACTAGTCCAACCAAAACTCATCTCGTTAACACATCCCTACCACTAAATGTCTATACACGGCTGCACCGAAGATGGCAAGTGCCAATGATAAAGCACATGGTGATCTCCTGGATGTCAGAATGTGTTCGACTGCAGAGTCTACTTGCGTTTAAGAGTTTCAATCTTAACCTGAATAGAGTATACAAATTGAAATGTACAATACACTGTGTATGGACAGTTTTGTGCTCAGAGCATGCTCAAATAATTTTGGTATAAAGGGTTGATTGAAAATACTTTTTCAATATTAAAGAATTCATATTTAAATATTAAACATTTAGTATTTATATGAGGGCCATGTGTGAATGGTGAGGTAAACAAACAAATTATAAAATGTGATTTTTAAAAGTTATCTTTATTATCCTATGCATATACCTACCAAATCAATTGAAAAATATGGAACTTACATAATATTTCAACAAATATCATGTACAGCATAACTCAATTATCTATTTTCACAAAATTGTGGTTACTGATGCTTATTTAGTGTTATTCTCTGTGGTTATAAAAAACAAACCTCACTTAAATTATTTTTGTGTTCTTAGTGATAAAACCGAGAAGAAAACATTCCTTAGCGTAAAATAAGCTCTTTTAAAGCATATAAAAAATCTATTTAAAAAATGCATAATAAACAATATAATTGGTATATTTTTCAGGCACTACCGTGTTTTATCCTGCTGATGCCGTAAGCTGCGAACGTTCCATTGAATTAGCAGCAAATACAAAAGGCATCTGTTTCATCCGAACATCCAGACCAGCCACAGCTGTTATTTACAAAAATGATGAAGTTTTTGAAGTAATTATAATTATATATCGTTATAATATTTTTGATGTATTTTTAGATGTATACTTCATTTAATGTTGATGAATTTATTAACTATAAAATTATTAATTTCAGATTGGAAAAGCTAAAGTTGTCAAGAGTTCCCCTTCAGACAAAGTATTAGTAATTGGCGCTGGTGTAACACTCTATGAAGCATTAAGCGCTGCTGAAGATTTGGAAAAATCTGGCATTAGTGTCCGTGTTCTTGATCCATTCACTATTAAACCAATTGATGCTGCTACAATCATAAAGAACGCTAAAGAATGTGGTGGAAGAATTGTCACTGTAGAAGATCATTACGCAGAAGGTATGTATTTAATTCATAGATAATAAATAATGGTCCTTAAATAGTCCTTATCGAGTGTTCCCAAATTGTTTGTCTCACTCAGAAAGTATTTTTATACTTCTTGATATTAACAACAACAAAATAATGTAAGAAAAATGATTTCTTTGCCGAGTAGAATGAAATATTTGCATTTTATGCTGCTATCTCTTTTCTTTGTTAGGGAACGCTACCAGTTATGTTATTGATATACTCATGGCCTACCCATTATATTATCTATGATTTAAATTATAGATATTTGGCTTACTGATTATTTTAATAACTATTATTTATGTAACTGTATTATTATTATTTTGTATGTGCCATCTAGGTGGTTTGGGTGAAGCAGTTTTGTCTGCTGTTGCTGAAGAAAGAGACATTGTTGTCAGAAAACTTGCAGTTACTGCCATTCCTCGCTCTGGCCCATCTAATGTTTTGTTGGACCTGTTTGGAATTAGTGCCAAAAATATTGTTGCGGCAGTCAAGAAATTCGTTAACTGATTTTATAACTGCAAAATTAATTTATAATTTTAAAATTATTTTAATTTTGGCCAATTGGGTACTTTTTGTTTTAAATTTTAGTAAGATGAAAAAAATTTTTCTACAAGAAGCAATTTCTATACATTTATGTGTTTATACAAATAAGTAAATTATTATATTTTTTGAGATGCACCTTGGAAATATTTTATAAAACATTTGTTAAAAATTAAAAGATGAATTATTTATAATAATGTTTTTGTGTTCATAAAATAAATATTAGGCATGTGATGTAAATTATGATAGAAAACAACTAATACAATTTACTTTTGATTAAATAACATTGAATGTTTATTTTCTGGAAATACTAAACATTTTTTTATTAGAATAGATAGATTTTACTGCATTGTTTTAGAATGTATTTTTGGAAATCACTAACCAATACATGAAAAAAATCAAAACATTCGGGTTTATTTAGTAATATAAGACATATTTATTCAAAATACCTACTGAAAATATTGTGATTATGATGTAACTAACTTTAACTATCAAATGGTTGTAGTAGTCAAGGTTTCAACAGCATTGCAATAATATTGAACTCTTTTGAAAAAATCCTGTATTGTGTTAGGTATCTCAACACAAGGTATTCTAATTTAAAAATTACTCCCTTATACATACAATAGTAAATATTAAAAAAAAAAAATAGGGATGTACAAATTTTATTAAAATTGATATCTATATTATGAAGAATATCTCAGTTTATATTATATAAGTATAAATAAATTTAATATTATTATTATTAATTACGTTTATTTAGAATATTGTGATATTGTTTTTAATAATATTTTCAAAAAGTATATTAAGTATAATAATGATTATTATTAATTATTATTGTATATTACTATAAATAATAACTTTTTCGTATTGTCGATATTCAAAAAACATCATTGCACAGTCAAAGATCTTCTCTTTAGTATTTCATAGTGAAAATTGGATTTTTTTGTCAAAAATTATAACCCAAATGATTCTTGACCAAGTGAGATGATTTTGAAAAATAATAATTTTCAGGCAAGAGAGAATATTTTAATTATCTAACTACTAACTAAAAAGTTATTCCATAAAACGTTCAACTCAACTATTTTTAATTTTAAGATGTGAACAAATATGCTTATTACCTAACTTACTGTGTGGTCAATTTTAAGGTAAATGAAATATTTATATAGCAAGCTGCTTAGCTGCAAGCATTATTTTGTGTGTAATACGAACATTTTTTATGGGTTGTAAGAAACTATAATATTAGTGTGTTGTGATTAAAACTTTAAGTCTTAGTTTTTTAACTTGCATTACCTATTTTAATTAACAACAAATTATAATATGTAAATATTATTTTTTAAGTTTTTTCTATGGCCGTCGGTAGATATTTGATAATTTTAAATTTTTTAACAAATATGTCCAATGGTATGTTGTTATGTAATATTGTATTATATTTAAATATTTTAATGAGACTACATGAGGTTACGAATATATTATTATATAATATGAGGCCGCTCCCATATGGGTTTGTGTATAAGACGAAAAATTATAACAAAAATGATCCCTCTTAAAATAGAGGTAATGTTCCGTTTAATTTTTGCATCATTTAATCCCAGTGCAATATTATAATATAATTATAGGAGCCAATGCTCGATAATATACATCACGATAATATCACATTACTCTAGTGTGCATTTTATGTTGCCTATATTGAACTCCTTAAAACGGACCATTTTGGAATCCATCTTACGCCTCGATATACCAAATAAAAAGGCGCCCGGTGCCACTGTAATTTTGTCCACAAAAATACGCTATACGAGAATAATGATCCTGTTATGTAGAATCGACCAAATTTGATAAATTATTTTCTAAACAATAGAGGGTACTATTCTACAGGTCGAATTGAACTCCGTTTTTCAATTTTTTTTATTTAAATCTTTATAACATGCCTTCAAATTTTTTTACAAATTAAACTACACCATTGTTTGAAATAAAATACAAAATCGGAGTTCAATGTGGTCTGTAGAAAGTATTATTCTTTCAGATCAAAAAAATAGTTATCAATATCCGACAATGCTACAAGGCCTGAGAATTATTCCCGTTTTAGTCATTTTTTCTCTAGATAAAATACAACATATCACCTAATAAATAGGTACCTATCGGGGCGTAGATTAATGGAAAATTATTATAATTTAGGTGGCCACTAAAATATAAATAAAAGTTGAAAATTTTATAGAATTACTGAAAATTTGAAAAACCGTCATTGGGCCCCTTAATATTATAGTCGTATGGGTTCTTCCTTCCGTCCGTATAATATAGTTACGGAGATGGTATTTTGTTTACATAAAAATATAAAATAAATACAATTGTTATATTATGATAATAGGAAGTTGTGAGGTAATGTTTAAAAAAAATGTGCAACAAACATGATTGATTTCAATTAAGTAACATTTAATATTAATTGAAAGAAATTATATTATAATTGAAGTAAAACCATTATACACGCCGTTGCCAAGTTGGTTCATTATTTAATAATATTAATAATTAATTAATCATATTTTACTTAATTATATAAAATTGTTTAGTGTCTATTTAAACACAGTTTAACACATTCGCATAACACATACAAACAAAAAAACTAAAATAATTTTGACTATGAGTGCATGTAAAAAATATGTTTGAACAATTCATCAGTATTCAGGTCACTACTGTTTGACTTATAGCTGCTTATTTTTGAACTTGAGTGTAATTAATTCGGATACGATTAGGTATTGTTTTTTATTATTATTATTTATTTAATATTTTTGATTAATAACAAATTAAACAAAACGAATTTTTTTTTTTGTTTTCTCATAAAATGTAGGTATTGTTATAATATTATATACGACTATACTTAATATAGTTAATAATACCTATCTAAATAATTATTGTCTGAATTAGAAATGATAAATAAGTGGAAACTGTAGTATATATAAAAATATATATTATTATTTTTCAAAAATGCAATCATTATTCATTACTAATATTTTGTTATTAAAAAACTGTTCGTTGAAAAAAATGGTCAAAGTGGTTGACATTAAGTACTTGAAACGTTGAAAAAAACAATAAAAGGGAACAGGTACTCATGAGAATGTTGAGTACCTAGGAATCGAATACTGACACTATAATGTATAATATATAAGTACCCGTGTACTTATAATATATTATAATAATATAAGGCTGTTTCTAAAATGAAAGGAAAATTTTTAAATGTAAAATCGTACGCGCTGTCTACGAATGTGTTAAATCACAAAATATTTTCTATATTATTATACTTAGTAGTGTCTCACTATGTTTGACCCTTTTTTTGATTAGGTAATATTTTTTTGGTTATTATGGTTTTGAAATTGTCTTGGTGTCTTTGATAACTATGTATAATGTATATAGGTACCTATTCTATAAAAATCTTAATAATAATTTTCAGGACTCAGAAGTGTATGAATTTACATATTATTTGAAATATCTATAGGTATATTTAGTTTGATACAATATAATATTTATTGGTACAATGGCCTATTTCCGTATTAATTATAATATTAACGTTTTCAATATTGTATATTTTCAAAATTTGTACTCGAATCATACTAACTACGAACTATGAAGATAAAATTAAATTTTTCGTTGTATCCACCTAATTTTGTAAAATAAAATATGGGTACGTAGTACGTGTATGTACTATGTATAGGTATATAGGTACATGGAGTTCAGTGTTTGGAAGGAACGGATTCCTGGAACGAATTCCTTTTTAAAGAATGTCACGTTGAACGAATTTCTTTTTATAAAAAAAAAAGAACGAGAAAACGAACGAGTTCTTTTTTTCAAGGAAAATTAACTACATTTTTCGTTCCTTTCTAGTTCCAATAATTTACACGGAAACGTAAATAATTGAAATTAAGATATATTTTTTTTAATGTGTACATTGTACAATGTATATTGCCAATTAGTGATCGTTATCGAGTATCGTTAATCGTTACTCATTAGTCATTACTCACTTTATTAATATTTCTCATAAGTTATAAGTTTTAATTTTTATAGAAATAACTAATGAGCACCTATATAAAATATAATTATAACAATAAACGATAAGACAGTCGACATACTTCGATCAACAATTTAATTTTGAAGAAAATCTCAAAATAGAATTATAAAATATGTACCTATACTTGTAGTTATATATTATAAATTATAATTAAAAATTAAAGAAGCATGCATATGAAAAAAAAAACATTAATGATTAAATAAGAATTTTTATTTTATTTGGAACTAAAAAAGGAACTCGTTCATTTTCCAAAGAACCGACAAAGGAACGAATTCATTTTTTTTTTTAAATACAACGAGGAACGGAATGAATTCCTTTTTATAAGGAACTTGCCAAACACTGACACTGACGCATAGCGGAGGCAATACGTAGTCGTACGTTTGTCATTATTAATAATATGGATAACCACTAGAAATGGCAATATTATATTACATCCACTTTTGGTACTCACCTACTTACGACCTACACCTACCTAAATGACAATTTCGAGTATTTGTTTGAGTGCATTATTTTAAATTTTTTTCTTAGGTTTTGACGTTATTCATATTATTTTATTATTTTATTGTGTTATATTTGAATTTGTACCTATTTATGCGTAGGTACTTATATTTTACTACATAAATTTCCGAACACTGTTTTAATTTTTTTTTTTAACATAATCTCAAAATAAAACCATTGGAGTTATCTTGATCCTTAAAATGTTGTCACTATCATTTATTTAAATATTTTCAACGTTTAATATTTATTGTAAGTTTTCATCAGGTGTTCTAATAATGCTGTACATATGCCTATGCAAGTGTATGACGCACTCAAGCAGCTTTATTATTAGTGAATACGGGTACGTTAGCATGAGGGTAAATACAAAGCGAGACACTGTATAATTATACATAACTACCTTATCTCTAAACTATAATAAACCTAATACTATAAGTAATATTTTTTAAATGCTTAACTAGTCTACTGTTAAAGATACTTTTCGGTGACATACGTACTAACTATATGGGGCCATAAGCCGCCAAGTCGAATGTTAGAAAAAAATATCTATTCATCTATCTGGGGCATAATGAGACAAGTCTTGTGGGGTTCTGTTAAAGTATTACAAAATTCTGGGTATAAAATAAAATATGTTTGTTTAGAATTTGTGTTTTTTTTTTTTTAATTCTTAAAAATAAGTTCCCATGTTGATATATTTGAAAAATATATCTATTTAGCATTTATATGTCTCATCTTACCCCATGATGTGAGTAAGATTGGACAAATTTCATATTATAATATTTTTAAATATTTTTAAGTGAACAATTTTAAAACTAGGGAACATTGGCTTGTAAATGATACATAAATTCAGAATTTTTTTGAAAAATGTAATATACTATAACGAGTTAAACATTTAGTGTCTCGACTTGTCCCGTGTTCCCTCTATTATTAGCCACCTCATTCGCCGAGAGAGACTTTCTGTCCATAGTTATGCGTCACCAAATAAGTACCATACAATATTAATTATACTACTAACTTCTTACACTCCTAAATAATTATTATTACCAATATTACAATAATTAATATAGCTACTACCTACAACAATAATGTCTCTATACTACTATTTCCTATAGTAATTATGCGTTTTAATTACTATTAACTATATGGATAGTTACTATACTATTATATAAGAGTAAATTGTTTAGCTATTTAATGAAAAATGTAGACATGCTTGGCTTGTTGACTGGGTTACAAGTCACAAGAACCAGAACGAATACCGTTTGAGTAAAATATAATATGTGACTGGAGAATAATATTATTGTTATACTGTAAGCTGCAGCAGTGGCTACGTACGGCTCCTACAAAGTTGAAAATTCGTTTCTGCGTCGTCCATGCGGTATTCCATTGTATGAAATATCTGGATCATCATTTAATAACCTGAAATACAATAATAGTAATAAGTCATTAAAAGGTTAAGAACATAATACTCGGTAGTCAGCTTAGAGTACACCATTTTCTATTTTTTACCTAAAATAAACAGGTGCCTACCTAGTATAATACAGATATTATAGGTTTATTTTTGTACTAATGACGTGAAGATGGAACGAAAAAGAAAATACTTTTTTCACAGCCGTTTGATGATATTATCATTTTAAAAGTATATCTACATTTATTAGTTTTGAGAGTTAATTTCCGAGACCAGACCTATCATATTTTATTAATTATATTACCTACTAGATTTTACTACCTATTTAATATTTACTTGCATTGGAGAATTATCCTTATTTTTATTTTCAAATTTATATCCTAAAATAGAATATTGTTTTGAAAATTTAATTATATGCATGAGTAATTAATTAGTTAAATATGAAAATGACTGTAATTTAAATATAGTAAAATTGTCATAAAATTACTTTAAAATAAAACTGTTATAAAAACTAAAAACTAATACTATTTTATACTTTTTTGCAGTGGTTTCGATGGGTATAAACGACTTTGGCACCGGATACAGCCGATGACTCTTCTTGAATTCGATTATATCTTTAATTTTCTGGACCTAGAAAAAGATTATTAACGTTAGTCCCCATCAAATATCAAAACGATTTTATGACGGGAAAATAAAAATTTATTATACAATACAACATTGCTTACGTTCATGGTAGCTAATGAGTATTTGTCCGCTGGAAAATTGCTGGTGGACTTAAGTTTATCGATTGCGTCGTTCATTGATGATTTGATGTGTACAGCCAACTTGCGCCTTTTCGACCCGGTGCGACTGATTTTTTCCTATAATCAAATTTACATACATAGTCACACGTAGCTGCAAGTAGAATAGCCCAAATAGGCATTATGAAATTAAATTATTGCGCTGTAGGCACGCCTCACGTTGTAAAAGTCTATAATATCGCTTTTGGTAATCGATCTTAACTCTTCTACTTCGATTTTCGCTCGATTGAAATTGTAGTACTGATTTTTGATTTCTGACCTGAAGACGGCCGCCTGTTCGCTCTGGCTCTTCGGCTTCTCTGCCAGTTTTATGGATAGCGAATCTTTGTTCTTGGAAAAATCGTCTTCGGAAAGATCGTTCAATAATCTCTGTACAGAACCACAGACGCATTTCAAGATTAGTAGATACCCACCAGAAAATAAATTGATATTTAGGTAAAATCAATCTGGTCAGCTTACCTCAACGGTGCTTAAATAATCCTCTATCCGGGTGTGAACAAATGTAGGGCTGTGGTTCGACTGTACAAGGATACCCACATACAGTACACTGTTCGATTTTCCACTAAGGCTCATCACCACATATCCAAGTTGCTCCTATAAATGATTAATGGAAATATAATATCAAACAGACATCACACATCCATAAATGATTGTTTGATTAAAATAGTTTCTCGCGGACAGGAACCAATTTGTCGCCATAAAAAGAGAATAAATCTGATTGCCCAATATTGTTTGGATTTGACCAATATATTATGAACAAATACAAATTATAATTCTTTTAAAATTCGTAATATTTATGCTTTTCAAACTTGAATAACTTTTTTTGTATAAGTTATATCGATCACGTTAAATAATTTATACAAAGTCAAACTTTTCCTCGTGTCACAGTATAATAAATTGTACTAATTATTATTTAAAACTATTTTTCTATATAAAATTGTAATTAAGTACACAACGACTAACAGTGGCACTGACGTGACCACTTGTAAGTTACTTGAAATATTCACATACATAGATACATTTGCTAAATTATATATTAAATATTGTATTATATAAAATTATTTAAATTTTGATTATTCAATCAAATTGTTTATATAGTGTGGCATCCTATGATCTTCTTATAGATTCTTACTGTACCAGTGCATTGTGCGTCCATTGATTAAAATAGGTAGGTATATATTTTTATTTATTTTATTGCATACGTTGTATTACTATCTCTATAAATCAAAATCTCTTTTTTACCTGTGTACGCAAAATGTTATAGCACGACTCTTCGATGATTTGCTTAAACAGGCTGACTACCATGTTATCCTTCGTACTTTGAATACCGCATTGCAGATTAACGTAAACACTCGAGCTGCTGTGAAAATAGCTCACACGTTCGTACAACTTGCTCTCGCCTGAAATATTATTGTAAGAAATTAAAATACACAGCATACCATAATATTATTAAAGAGATGTAATGTTAGGTCTTAGTTTTATATAGGTACCTACATTAAAAACTATGAAATGTGTTCGCAACATGCATTTATAATTTACGTAAGTAAAACCAAAACTAATCAAAAATTCTAAGAAAATTTCGTAAAAACCACATATTTTATTAGAAAAAAAAAATCATTAAAATGCAGCAAAATACTGATACGCTGAAGTCAAAAATGAATAATCACTAACGACAAACTTTAATTTTCTTCTCTAAGTACTTATTTTATTTTAAAAGTTTAAAATAAAATTTTTAAATATATAGGGCAGTCGCCAGTCACATAATATAGGTGTGTTCACCGTGTTTAAAATTTAAAGGTAAGAAATTGTTATCGTATAGATTTTTGTTATGATATCTATTATTTATCGAAGTATTGACTCTCAGGTCATAGTTTTATATTGTTCTTATTGAATTTCGTCACAACGTATTTACTAAAATACATAGGTACATGATTAAACCCAAATAAAGTATAATATAATATAATAATATATTATGTTTAGAGTTTAGATACCCAAACAATTTAATGGTAATATTAATAATTTATTGATCTCCACGGTTAGGTTGGAAACTGTAATATTACCTATAGTTATAATAATTATAACTTTTATTATAATTTTTATGAACGAATAATAAAAATAATGACTAGTCATTTAGACATTAAAAATAAAAATAAACCATTGTTATGAAACAACATTGGTAAAAATATATACCTAAACATAAATACTAATCATTAGCACTTCGAATTAGATACTAAAGAATAAATAATACATATTTGTTATGGCTGAGTTAGGAATTGATAAAAACTGTTATTAACCATCGTCCATTTCGACTTCTCTTGATCTGATCATTTCTTGTGGCAATAATGGGCGAAATCCTTCACGTGTCAAACATGCTCTTTTCAATTCATAGATAAGGATTGATGCCATCTAAAATAAATAAATCGTAATAAATTAATACATTTACTAATAAAATAAATTGTATAGTATGTATGATATAAGTTTTAATTACCCTATTCGTAAATCATAATATTATAAATTATAAGAGGTATGTGCTTACTTGTTTGTCTACGTTACCGTATAACATTGCTTCAATAAACATGTGCGATAGAAACTTATCGATAAAGTGTCGAACGTCGTTGGCATTAATATCTACATTAATTAAGTTTCATAAATTATTCAACAGTTCCAATTTAAGAAATAATGTTGGTATGTACTTAGTACTTACTGTCAATAAATCTTAATAATTCAAAAGGACTCCATGCGACTTCTGACAGAATCAGAGAACTGTACCGCATTGCACTGAGGTACGGCTGTTCCATCTTGATATTATTCAATTCTCGTATTTTCTATAAACCAATAATTTTTAATCAAATTATTTAAAACGCACGTTATTTCAAATGGATTAATTTACTTCTTCTTTAATAATTTCAAGACGTTTCGGATCAATCTTGAACGCCAACAGTTTTGCAATTGTTCTTCTTACTAAATGATGCATCTTGTGATTGAAACCGTCAAATTTAATCTAAATATGTATTGTTTGAAAATTATAAAATTAATATATTTTTACTTCTCTAGTTCTCTATAATATTACGTTAAATCCAAAAATTCTTGATTTAATTTTTGAATGAAGTACAGCTCTATTTGCAACGTACGTGTGTTGAGAAAAATCTTCATTAAATAGTCTCACAAAAATATCCATAATATTACAATTTAATGGATCAATCGCAACGATAGGACTACATGAAAAATCCAATAATTTATCAATAAGTTAAAATTATTCAAAGAGATGTATACATTAATAAACATCAAAAACAAAAGTAAAACGCCAATAAATGAAATAAAAATAAAAATAGTATAATTGTATGGAAAACAAATGTTATAGGTTTTGTTTTTTTTTGTGTATGCAGAGAGGACTTTTTAAATTTTGTATTTATGTGATTAACGAGTATCTAAAATTACATATTTTATAGAAAAATGTTAATTATTTTTCGTCAGATTTAAAGAAAAAAAGGTGAGCAAGTGGGTCTTTGTAATGGATGTGTCAAATTTGGGTGGTCCCCATTTCAGCCAAAATATACCCTACCCTTAACAGCCAGTGTCACTATTCGGCCCACACTTACCATTTCTTATTTTGCAGGCATAATTTTCTTTAAAATGTACAATTATAAAACAAATTACCTAAACAATTTTTGTATTTAATAAAATATGATCGTATTCAAAAATTTAACTTTTTGATAAAAATTATTACCCACGTTTGCGTGAAAAAATAATAGGCAATAAAATGATTAATTTATTTTAATTATTTTTTCACGCAATCGTGGGTAATAATTTTGTCAAAAAGTTAAATTTTAAATTTTCGTTTGACGAATTTTACTATTTTTATAGTGTTCAATTTAAGTTTAAATTCGATCATAATATTGGTTTATTGGAAATAAACATAAACCAGTGTCGTTCCTTGTCTTACATCATAATATAATGTATGTAAAATATCTTAATTTTCGACATATTCATGAAAGCATATTATTATTTTATTATTTATTATTATAGGTATATATAGTGTACTAGTATATGCAGTATAGTTTTTATAAGACTATATTAATGTTTATTTAACTAATGTAATATTATGTTCTTTACAGGCTAGATGTTGGTGGGCCACTCCTACCATAAATGAGTTTCTATATTAGTGAGACAAGCCACTAAGTCTCTTCGGTAAGTCATCCGATATTTTCCGAGTATAATCAGGAGTTTCACAAGGTAGCCATCTACTTACATATATAGCCATATCCATCTAGGACCATTATTATTGAATATTTGTGAACGAACATTTTTTATCCATATTATAGGAAAAAAACTAAAAAAATGGAAAATTACTATAAATAGGTAGGTAGGTATCTCAAAAAGTGCCAATATATTTTTTAAATTATAATATGTATGGACAATTTTAATATAAACATTTGGTGAAAATGGAAAGTATTTAGTTATTTATACTTTAGTTACTACAAAAAACATACATATTTTGCATACAAATGTGTTTTTTCTTAATGGTTTTTTCTTGTTTTTCCAGACGCGTTTTAAAACTACTTGGAATTTTCAATGTTAACCTCTCAGAAGTACCAAATTTTCTACCAGAGCTCAACCCCAAAGTTAAAAATTGAAGCATTTTTTTATTGCTTTTTGTGTAAATACACAAAATATAAAAAAAAAACAAAAACACACAATGTAAAATGAATACATTCATCGCTCTGCTCAGACTAAAAATTTTGTTGACAACATTTCAAAATGTCTACTATAGGTATGATGCAACTTTGCACATGCATATTATTAAATGAAGCAGGTGTCTTGAATTTAAAACTAATAGTTCTGTAAGGTAATAAATTTATATATATTTTTTGAATTGCAGGAATTGTATGATTGACGACTTTACTTAGATTTATTGATAAATTGTGTGTGAGTGTGTGTGGTGTGTGTGTGTGTGTGTATGTATATATGTTATCAGTTTTAATATTATTCAAAACATTTATATAGCTGGTGTTCTTTACCTGTAAAATTCTACTGAAATATATGCTTTGGGAAGTCTGAAAACTGTATCTGTGTTTAACCAACATCTTATAATCGAAGAACTATAAAATATTTGTGGGATTTTTGATTTCTGTAGCATAAAAGAAAAACATTATAATAATAAAAAAAAAATTATAGTTAATAATACACTGCAAAGTATTATAAATAATATAGCATTACGTTATATCCAATTGGCACTATGGAAAACTTATTAGCCATGTATTCGTTCCTGAATGGTATTTTAAGTTCTTCGCTTACTTCAGCATTACGCCAATTCTGAAAAAAATAGAGTATTGAGTATTAATATAATATCTAAAATCTAAATTCTAAAATGTAAATTATAAGTTGAATAATTTGTAAATTTGTTACAATAAATAAATTTACATTAAGAGTTTTCTTTGGTATTTTAAGTACAGAATACCGTGTCCCGTAATATGGGTCTACTGCATTAGTCTGGTTTTGATATGTTTTGGAAACAACTGTGATTCTGAAAAAGTATTACAATATTTAAATACAAAATTATCAATAATAATTTTATTGGAATGTGTGCGAATTTGGAGATCACACAATTCTAGGTAGTATTGTGAATTAAATCATTTCTCCCACATTAATAAAGTGCCAACTGTCAATATCATATTCATAATATTGGTTTTAAAATAAATTGTTCTATTTATGTTTTTCTCTCTGTTATTGTAATAGGAAGTTATACAAAATTATAGCTGGGTATAATAACAGTTCTAATTTTATGCGAAACAATTATAATTTGCCAATTTGGTGGGTAAAATTCTACTAGGGTCTATGAAGATACCCTTCATACAATCATACCTATCTATCAAGTATCAATTATATAATTCTCATTCATACCTCATATTGTCTGGTGTAAAATAAGTCATAAGTTCTGTTATTAATTCTGGTTTCCATTCTTCGATCAAATGTTCAGCTATCAAACAATCTCTTATTTTATATCTCTAAAAATGACGAATAAAGGATTAAATAATAGGTATTTGGATCACATTATATTGAATTAAAACCATTACTCACTATCATCCGAGGAGTAAGTGTACATACATAAGGTAATGGTGATTCTTTATCTTTAAAATAGAATTCTATTGCTTTAATAGCTTTAGTTTCTTCGTGGAACCATGGTTCAGGGCCATTTCGTTTTAACATATTCACATACTACACCGCATTAATTATGTAAAATGTGTATGTAAAATATAAAAATTTAAACTTGAATCAATTTAATTAAATTTATTAAAAATAACATTACCTGAAATATTAACTTGACTATATCATCGACATGATCCAATCCAACTTCTGTTAATTCAACGCAAATCTCATAATACTCAATACCTCTAGCTTCGACTATGTTATTGGCCAACACTCCGGTAGACCATCTCTTTTTCATTAGGACAGCCGAAATACTAGATGGACCCTTGTCACCGAATAACGCGTTCAAATAACCAATAGGCTAATATTATCATTAAAACAAAATATGTTAAACTTGACACTGTTTTTATAGTTTAACAAAAATATGTTTACCATGGCCTTATAGAATGGTTGCTGATCTTCAAGAAGAAAGTTAACAATTAGTTGTCTGATATCTTTTACTGGAACTACAATGGTTTTAGTTGCAAGCTGTTCTTCTTTATAAATTGGATCAGTCCATGTCGGCAAATTTATATTTTTCTTTTTGATATGTTTAAATAATGATACAACCATATTTTCTAACGTGTTTAAATTCTCTATAAAAGTTATTTAAAAAATAAATACAAATTTAAATCACATGACGTTAAAAAAATAATTTAATTAATGACATAAGGTAGTACCTTTTCCGAGTACAGCTAGATTCATTAAATGTGAAGAATACCATTTTGAATGAAACTTCAATAGTTTACGACAAATTTTTATTTTATTTTTCTTTGGAATATCCCACAATGTCTGCTTTGTACCTAAACACACACATAGTATGTATTTCTTGCCTATTATAATAAACTAGCCGACCCGTCACAGCTTTGCCCGTGATTGGTTGATTATTTTGCCTCCGGACAATGAGATGTATAATTTTTTATTCAAATTTTATCGTTTAATGTGATCAGCAAGTAAATATAAAAGTGGTTAATGAAAACGTATTTAAATTTTTCTAGCGCTATTAATGATAAACATATTTTTATTAAAAATAGTTGATCCCGTGCACTTTGTTGCAGTTAAATTTACCAACTTTATATGACTCAAACTTTGTTCAATATCTTATTTAATATTCACTGTATGGTGTTCAAAACTTATCTTAACTTTTCCATTGCTCAGAAAAATTCTGATTCACAGCAGTATATTATCAGCTAGGCAGTTTACCTACCATAGATTGCGGACCCCGTGCTGTTTGTACGTAAGTGTATGATAGAGTATTAAAGTTATACCAAGTTTGTCGTATTAACTTAATTCCACCTACGGTTGATTAATATAATCAATTAATACAAATTCCTAACCTAATCTAACCGTACTAAAATCCGATGAATAAAAAAATCAAATTTAATTACTTTAAATTTATCTATCTTCTTCCCAGAGGTCTAATCTACACACACTCATTTTTATATACCTATATATATATATATTGACGAAAAATATTAATACAAATCAACAAACATGTCCGATTAACCAATATAAACCAATATATAATACACTATTATTATTTTAATCTGCTACAGTAAACTACATTGGCAGTTGAAAAATATTAAAAATACTAATTGATAATTTTTTTTATAAACATTTAAAGTTCAAATTTTGAAAAGTCACGAAAATTGTGCAAATTGTTTTTGTGTTAGATTGTCATGAAATAATTTATATAAAATGTCAAAAAAATAAATACGGCCAATTTTAGTGATAGAAAAATAAATAGTACACAATTTTCTGAACCCACTTTTAATAGTAAACTTTCAAGTCAAGATATTATTTTCTATCATTGTCATTTTTAAGTTTATTAATTTTTTAAAACAATACATTTTCAATTTTATATTTCAATTTGAATATTTTTTGAGAATTTCGATGTATTATAAAAATGAAATATCAAACCAGTATAATTAATGTCAAATTATGTGATTGAAAAATGTTTTTAAAACGCATAATATGTATTATACCGAGAAAATTACTGTTAAGTAAGTGATAAGAAATCCCCTTGTATTTATATAAATATTTACTGAACCAATCAGGCAGCGAGTATAGTTTTTATATTATGAAAATAATTTTGGATGAGACATATTTTGGGACTTATTCAATAAAACGAAAGACCGTTTTACGCCTTGGTGAAACGAATCGGGTAGTCGTGCCTAATCAGGTATGAACAAATTAGGATTGACTACCAACCTAGGTACTATATTAAATATTTATACCTGAACTAGGTAATCGTATTGATGAATTACCTGTGCCGAACGTGTTAAAGGGATGATTTGGGACGGATAAACTTCTTTTTAGTTGTTTCAAACGCCAATTGTCGTCAGCTTTATTTTTTTCATGTTCAGAGTTAATGGCATTAATTTCTTTTTCAGCCGAACTTGCAGTGAACAATGGTTCAAAGAAAAATCTAGAAAATCTAAACAAAATTTTATTACTATATATTTTAAGTGTATAGTTATTGCCAAACTAGTTTTGACAAACTATTTATCAACCTGTCCAATAGTGGTCTGAGTTCATCTGTTTTAGAGGAACAATAATAGTTTGTATGATCGATTGCTGTGTACGCATTATAAGATCCACCATTCTGTGCTATAAACTGCAAAAATTCATTTTCTCCTGGATATGTTTTTGTGCCCATGATGAGCATGTGCTCACAGAAATGTGCTAAACCAGGAAGATCTTTTGGGTCGTTTAGACTACCTATATTAATATAAGGAAAAAATTAATTTATTTATGTTATAGGCTCGCTTTCACAAATATATAATGTTAAAATAGGTACTGTTATAAATCAACAATTGGTACTCATACCGAATATTATGACTCTATAATATACTATAATATTATATTGTAATTACCTATTATTAATGTTATATTATTTAAAGTAACTTGCCAACTGCGACAGCTAAAGACGCGGCCGACTTGTCGGTATCAGGATCGCTGATCAACAGAACTTTGAGACCATTTTTCAACTTTAAGGCACGGTAGTCTCGCAAATCCTTCACTGACTTTCTGACGACATTGGTACGCAAGATTATATCCGAATCCGGCATGGTGGTAAAGATTTTTCAGAGCTGAAAACACAAGCTGCACGTATTCATCAAACGTACTCTGAATAACATAGGCAAGCCCGGATTGAGCAAGCGTGCTGCCGAGAAAATCTCGGTGTCTAACTTGAAATATATGCCAGTTATAATATTATTTTGGGTTTTAATTTTATTTTTATATGAAGATAATGCGATATTAGAAGAAAATATAATTGAATCGAATTAATAAACCTTGCAGTAGCTGCAAACGTATAGTCAAATGTTAGTCAAACGTTAGAAATCCTAAAACTCGGTGGCCCGATACCTTACTTAACCGGCCCGGCGCTGTGAAGAGGAACAGTACCTATTTCTTATATAGGTACATAGTTTTAGCGTTGAATCTACTATCATGATCGGGCCGGTGTAAAATACATTGCTGCACAACGCTGCATGTGTCGACATGCGGTCGGTGGGTGGAATACAACAATAGTATTTACAAAACAAAATACTTCTTTGTTACTTAGTCTAAGACTGTAAAAAGTGGTGATTTGAAAGTTTTTTGGCTATACGAACATACAATTATAGCTGTAAGAATATGCTTTATGTTTATACAACATTTTCGTGTATGGTATTTAATGGTAAACATTAAAAAATGTTTGATACCAGTTTTCGGTCCTGTCGTTAGTGGTAGCTTATTACTGGTACTATGAGGAAATTCTTTAGCGGAAAATGTTTTGCAATAGATACTAACACTAACGTTTGAAACGTTGAAAAAGTTGAAATTCGTAAGCGCTTGGTGCGGTATGTAAATTAACTATGGTACCTATAATTCATAAATAATTATATCATTACAGGACGTACTCCGTGATATAATCCATGATAACACAGATTATATAGTAAATAATTGTGATAGTAACACATATACCTTATACTAATAGACGGAGTAAGAGTGTAATATGCGTGATCGCTGCGCTGATCAACAGGACCCATTGTACTACGCACATGCGCAGAAGATGATACAATAAACCGTGTATAACTGTATGTATTATATCTATCTATCTATATTTATATATATATATATTTAGATATATTTAAAATTACTTGTCCTGAGTGATTCATCATCGCCTAACCGGGACCGCTGAAGCTATGAGTATGACATTTGGACAGTGGTTTTGTTTTGTGATGTAGACACCTACTAAGAAAGTATTTTTCAAAAATTCAACCCCTACTGGTGTTAAAAGGGTTAAACGTGGTAAAAATAAAAATAATCATCTAGCCAGAACCACTGAAGCTATGAGTATGAAATTTAGTCAGTAGTTTCATTTTATGATGCAAAAAACCCCTAAGAAAGGATCCCTAAGAATAATCAATTTATTTTACCCTCTTGACAGAATATGGCTGCCAGACTTCAGGTATTATGATGTATGAGGTTGTATCACTAGTCTGCTATCTAGTTGTTTTATAAATTTATGGTACTTGGTATCTATAAATATCGATAATTTCTAACCAGTTAAAAAAGCTTCATGGTAATTGGTAACTAATAACCAAATAGGTTTAATATAGGAGGTTCGCAATTGCCTGTGTCGTGTCATGTGAATTATGTATTCAATTCGTTCTTCGGGGACGTTCCGAATCAAGACGTTACTAACTTGGCAATCATAAATTCTACCATGTTTATCTTAATTTTACATAGTTCATGTTGTAGACACGTTTATACAATGATAATAAATATTAATATAATGATATTGCAATAATTTACCAACAGATCAAAATTACTTATTGTACAGACGGTTGATAGACGGTCAATCACGGAGCGTGAGGTTATATAGATCTTTATACCACTTGTATAATTTATAAGCCAAAAATTACATTTAAAATGTTGCCATATTTAAATAGCAATTTCACAGGATTTATAATATCTCAACAAACAACGTACAATAATATTATATTCGTCAGACTATCAGACGTTTTTACTTCGCTCACAAAATGATTAAGTATACTATTATTATAATTTTTTGTAAATACACAGCTACAATAACGAAATGAATTTATAATTTTGCAATAATTTATATGATATTATAATGAATATTATTGGATGAATATGAATATAGTATTTTGTAGTTAAGCACTTACCTAAAAGTGTGACCCTCGATACGAATTTTGTAGACGCTCTTTGTAGTCGCAAGACTACAATCTATTAAGCTTCAGAGTTGGGACACAGATCAATAAACTGTTGCCCGGTGGGTGGCCGCCGCGTTTCCAGTGTTGTGCAGCTGCGTAAACCATAAACCCTAAATTCCCGGTCGAGCTCGAGAAATCAACTTTCACGGGGGTCGTAATTTTACGGTAGTCAATTATTGATCGTGGGTGAAGGGAACTTTTATTTGTTGAATATATTTTACTTAGATAAAATAAATGCCCGTTCTGTTGAAAATATTGTATACAAACTAAAATAATGTAATATTTATGCTTGACTTTCTGGCACCTATACAATTTATTTGAATGGTTTTTCTTAATCTAATAAATTAAAAATATTTTTGTTAACGAATATTAGTTGGTTTTAAATAATTATTATTTATATTCATATTATGCCAACTCTACCCACCAATCTAGTAATCAGATACAACTTTTTAAAACATATTTGATTTCGTCATGAAGTTTACTTGGAAATTACTATTCCGCTATTTTGAAATTCTACTCTTAAATCCATCAAAAACAGTTTTAAAATGTCTAATAGGCAATAAATTGTCAAAAATATATTGATATTTTTAGATAAGAATAAATAATTAAAATTATTGTACCGTATTATTGACATGTGCGTGCACCTGTAAAAGCGCATCCGTTACTTCTTTTACACTACTACAGTCGTTCCCAGTTTTGTATTTAATGGTAACAATTAGAAAAGGTAGGTACTTATTATTACTATGAAGCGTATTCTGAACAATATCAAATTGGCTTCCTATATAGTTGATAAACCATATCCGTCGCTGGATGATACCAATAATTGTATTAAACACAAATAGGTATTTACTTATAATATTAATATCATCCACCAATAAAAAAATCTGAACACTTAGCAAAAATTTCCGATATTAAACTTTTTAAAAAGAGCGCGAGTTCTCATAAAAAACGAATATGTTTAACGTATACAGAGTAGTATAGTGGACGCTGCTTACAAGATTCACGGTTATAATGTTCAGTCCCTTATTATACTCAGAATGCTCATAACGGACCAGATGTATCCAAGTATATTAAACATGCAAAGTCTGTTATAACTTATAAGACTCAAGTTTCGGTCAAAGACCATAACAATTTTGAAAAAGAAAACTGTTAGAAAATGTAGGTACATTTTTAGTAAAATTTCGAAATAAATTAGTTTTTAGTTTATGCTTAGTATGCATACGAAATTCGTCATCGCTTTCAGATCATCGAGGTGCCGCGGCACTTATTTTAATAAGCAATATGAGATACGATTACGAGCAGAATATTTCCAAAATGATCAAAAGTTACAAAACTAACACATTTTTTAATAAAATACGAGTAAATAGGTAGGTAGTAATATGTAAAAGTAAAATTGCTAAATGAAGTTAGTAATTAATATTATGTAAAAGATATTAATTAATTAAAATGTTTTTTTGTTTTTTCCAACTTTGCCTATCACCCGGTTCATTTGGTTATACGACTCATTTTATGCTGATCCCAAAATGAATCTTACAATAATGCCGTTCATTCTATTTTGTTAATGGCGCTGAACCCAAGAACCATATAATTATTAAACAATTAATATTTTTTGTTGTCATAATATTTTACTTCGAAACGGTATTCTAATAGATTGGTATTCCAGTTATCGCTGATAAAGTGGTACCACCGTACGCCGATCGTTAACATCGCGACGTAGTCTCGCCCGCGGCGACCACCACGCTTTTGTTCGGTCGCGCCCGATGACGGTGAGTGTGTCTGTGGTGCGGTGGTGGAGTGGAGATGATGATGCAGTGTTCCTGAACGATGTTCTCCCCCCCCCCCCAAATGAGACACCAAACCCTTCACCCCTCCTCAACGTGAACACTTGCTCGCCATCATCCGAATAGGGTGGAAAATGCCCGGCTGCAGAACAAGGCACGAAAGGCTTTTATTGCGTCGGCGCCGCGCACTCGACGTTCACAAACGGCCGACAACTTTCGTAAAACCACCATTTGTGAGGAAGCCCGATTCGCTGATTGCTCCTTTTTACAAGCGCACAGCCAAATCAATTGTGTTTTGTTCCTTTAATATTACAGTAAATAATAAATTGAATACATATCATCAAATTTTAAGGTATTTAAATCTGTATTATATTTTCATGTTTTATATTATTTTAGTTTTAATTGTTTTATAGCTAGTATAATATAAGATGAAACTTGGGTATTTACATCTTTGCGTCCTAATGCACTACTTTTCTTTAGCATCCTTACATAAGATATTATAAATTTATAACTAAAGGGTGGAGTAGGAAGAAAGAAAAGCTTTCAAGTTATACTTCCAATATAGATGTATATATTTTGATAAATTTACGTACATTTATGATGTTAAATAGGGTCATTAAAAAATTATATTTTTCAATATGCATTTTGTTTTGCAAATATGAATTGTTGCATTAGCTATACCTACTACTATACGACGTAAGTGTAGTACAATAAAATAAGTATAAATAAATATTTACAATGGTGTTTATTATTTTTATTTATTTTTATCCTGCGTATAAAATGTCTACTAGAAGAAAACCTTTGATTTTCAACATAATATTATAGTAACTTATCTTTTAGAAAATTTAATCAGGATGGTACTTTAAAGACGTAATTTTTCGATTTTCTCAATAGTTATTTAATCTCACGGGAAAAACCACTAAAAACGAAATTTTTATTTCTAACGCTTTGTTTATCACCATAGAAACAAATAAAAAATAATAATGTTTACACTTTTACAGGCTATAATAAAGACAAACGGTCTCCGTTCAGAATCGTTTTTCTTATACAATGATATTATATCATTGAATTCAAGTTTAATACAATACATTATACATTGACCCAATTGTAACCTACTGTACAACAGAGTGATATCCACTTACTCGCTTTTTTTATTTTTGTTCTTATTCGTTTCTAGATATGATGATAAGGCGTTAGAAATTAAGATCCCGGTTAAAGCAATTTTTTGTAATTTGCCGGTAGTTTTTCTTGTGACATTAATTAAATATTGAGAAAATCGAAAAATTTCCTGTCTAAAGTACCATCTTGATCCAATTTGGTAGAAAATAAGATACTATATGTTAAAATCGAAGCACTCCTTCAGGTAAACATTTTGTATAAAGGATAAAAAAAATAAATACCATTATATAAACCACTAGCTTTCTTGCTCCACCCAGAATCTAAAATACATATTTTATAATACATGTAGGTATATAATATTATTAAACTTACGAGGAATCTTGTATTACAGAACAATTTTTATGAATGTCGATCTCTTAATAATTTGCACAGTTTCGTGATTTTTACGTATTTTGTAAAGATTTGAGCTTAAATAATTTTATAAAAACTTGTGATTGGATTTTTAATAAAACATATGTAACAAATTATTATGAGCCTTGTATAACACTTTTAAGCTTTTTGACCCAAAGAATACAATTTTATGGACGTTCATAGAAAAAAAAAACTAAAAAAATCGTATGGTGTATAAAAAATGCTAATATAATTCAGTGAAAATGTTATGTGTCACGGTAATTTGTTTTAGAGTTACACCAATAACCAAAATCGATTTTGTCAAAAACTGGTTATGCGTAAAAATGGCCATTTTTCTTAAACTTATGTATTGTTAAAACATAAGAAAAACTAATTATAGAAATACTAGATATTATTAAAATACCGAAAGTATAAATTCTAATTTCTACTTCATGTTATTACACAAGTCTAATTCATCTCAATCTGCACTATACATTTATACCCACGTGTAATATTTTTGAAAAATCTAATTATAATTATAAAATGTTATTAGAGAATTTTCGTTACAACATTTTTTAGAATTTTTAGCACAAATTTTTTTTTTGAAAGCATTTTTCGGATAATTAAATAAAAAACCATTATCTACTAATAAACTACGTCTAATCCAAAAGTTTATTTTACAAGAATGTTATTTCGTGTATTTTAACACCTTTTGAAGAGGTAAAAATTATTTAAGTTTCTTACTTAAGCATTTTTTTTGGTAGGAAAGTGAATCTAGTTGATATTTTTGAGGGTACAAACTAAAAAATGTTCAGTAATTTTCAAAAACGTAGGTAAAACCAAAATAAAAAACATTATTAAACGGAAATTTTTGCGCTAAACCAGATATCAACCAAATATAACTGTTAATAAGTATAGGTACTTACATTCAATTGTGATAAAATGTTTATATTACCATTTTCTATGCATGATAACATTTAAAAAATATTTCGACTCTTTTTTTAATTTATAGGCATGAACTATTTTCGATTTTTTTTTTTCGATTTTTTCAATTACCCACTATCGGTTAATTATTTTTTGCTCGGTCAAAAACTCAAAAATGTATTCAAGATTTTTCATACATTTATTGTTATTAGTATAAATAAAAAAAAATTAACCATAAATTTACAATAAGTTTTTATGAGCACAACAATTCATCAAAATCACAAAACATTTTAAATTTTATTATTTTGAGTTAGATGTTAATCAACAATTTTTTTATTTCTAAAATTTAAAAATGTAATACAAGATTCCTTATACATTTTTCTACCTTAAATGAAAAAAAGGTGGGCAAGTGGTTGTCTCTCTGCTTTACAGTAGGTTACAAGTGGGTCACTGTAATGGATTGTGTTAAATTTGAATTCAATGACATAATAATATAAAGTATACCCCCCTACAGTACCAACCAGATTCACTTTCCTTTCAGAACTTATACTGTTGAAGAAAATCTAAGCACTTTTACTGTCCTAAAAGGGGATAATTTTTAAAAAAAACCACACATTATTGTAAAATTAATACATTCATTGCTTCGGTCAGAATCTAAAAAAGTTTGCCGGAAAGTCAGATTTTTTATGAGCGTTTGTAGTTTTTATGACATTGGATATTCAACCGTAAAATTACGATTTCTCCTCGAACGATTTTCTTATTTTGTTACAGATTTTGCAGATACTTGACATTTTCACAAAATGTTTATTTTATTATTTTATATACAGGATAACATTTTCAAAATATTTTGTCTTTTTTTAGTTATTTATAGACTATAGTCATAAACAACTTTTTCCATCTATAAAGGTGTAAATGCTCCGAATAATATTCTGCATCTGAATAGGAAATTAAAAATGTATGTTGTCATTCAAAAGATTAATAACTGTAAAAAATATAACAAAAAAATAGTAAAATATATAATTTTGTTATGACTTGAAATCATATTAAATAATTGTTTTAAAAAAAGTTATTATTTTCTGAAATAATATGAGGTTCTTAAGTTAAATGGTTCATTCTGTATCTAATAGTCGTTTAGGTATATATAATAGGTATAGGTGTTAACGGAAAAATAATAAAATCATCAACCTAAATGTCCTATATCACTACTAAAACAGTTAAACTTGACTTGATTACAATTTTATTGTTTAAATGTTTTCAGATAAATGTTTTGACACGTTTTCTTCATTTGATTTTAAATGTATATTTTCCACTCATTTGAATATTTTCATATGCGATCCTTTATTTATTATTATATTAATTAGTGATTTAAAATTATCAACAATGGCCATGTAATTTAGAGGAATCAAAGAATACCTCTTTATAATGGTAACACTGGTATAATCAATTCCAGTATACGGCTATACCACTATACCGGTATTATTATGTATTATGGGATAATTTATAAGGGTACAGATCGTTATTATTATAATTCTGATTTTTATCTGTTGCAACTTTCGAAATAAGAGGAAGGACTGAATATACACAAACTAATTATGAAATATGTAAGACTTAAACACTTAGTCCATATTCAGTTACCCACCTACTTAAATTACTTTATTAATTATACTTAAACGTTTATACGCCAGAAAATTAAACTCAAAATAAGATTTTAAAATAATGTTAAGAAATTTGTTAACATAGTTAGTGAAATTTAACAGTGCAAACAAATACAAATGAATTATCAATTGAGTGAAGGCAAATCGGTTAGGAAGTACTAATAAGTACACTAATTTAGTAACAAAGTATAATATATAGACTATTTATTACACGTTGTAAAATTATAAGTTATAACGCTCATAATAATAACATAACATCGATGTATATAAATTATAAGTATAATATTATAATATTACCTATGAATATTGATTATGATATTATATTATTATTTCTCGATTCAATTGAAATTGACTGAGTCAATTCTCATATATATATTTTAATATAAGTTAACGATTATACCATGACAAAAAGGATTCAATAGTGAATAAACTCAATTCTATTTTTCCATGGTCTATAAGTATAAATGTTAATTTTTGTGTTGATGTTTCTAGTTTAAACCTGACCAAATCATTCTCCTCTTAGATAAGTAATATCGGCTTTAATACCTATTATTTTGTTGTAGAAACAGAGTCAGCTATCAAGTCAACGAATTCAGCCTTCATATTCTACTGCGTGGTTGTAGTGCTTGTTTGCAATTCAAAGGAGCTTGTTTTCTTCGTCGATATAATATAATATTCGACTAGATATAAAATACAGCAATCAACTAGTTATCAAACTTCCAATACACCAACACTACAATACTAATATTGTTCACATCATAATATAGCTCTTTTGTAACAATCAGAAAAAGTATTTTGATCGCAGGAATGGAGCCCTCGTTGTGCAACGCCATCATAGAGGACTCTGAAACCGGCGAAAGGCTGTGCCCATCGCTCTCCTCAATTATCTCTATCACCGTCACACCTGAAGATAACAGCTTGCTAATCGCGCGTGGGAGGTCCATCCAAACAGAGTACAAGCTGGAAGAACTTGTCGGGCTCTACACGGACGATGCATACCCAGACCGGGTGGCTCTGAAATTCAGATCGCACAAGCACAACGTAGTACTGCTGTGCAGTGTTCACACTCACATTCAGAACATTTTGTCTTTCATCCACGAGTACATAGCCTTGAACGACCAAGACCATATTATTAACAACGGGTACAAGCTAGACATGGGCTCGTTCTCGTGTATGAAACGTTATACGTTAGATTTCGACTTTGAAATTTTGTCAAACCTCGTATTAGAAAATGTCGGTGTGCGATGCTTAGTAGGGCTGGAGAACATGCCACACCTCCGGAGTATCAGTTTGTCGGGCAGCGAACTAGGGAAGACACGGCGTGAAAAGGATACATTCTGGAACTGGATGTCGCTGAAGAACATCGGAAAATCATTGACTGTTCTGTTGATAGATAATGTTGATCTGAGGGTGGTACCGTTTGAAATGCAGAACCTGACCAAACTAGAAACTTTGTCTATGGCGCATAATAAACTGGTGAGCTCAATTTATTTTAATCTGTTAATACTTAATTGATAGTTGTCATTTGTCAAATTTGTGTAGAGTGATTGGGGTTACGTAAATGAGTAATTCATTACCGTTAAACTGATGATATTTAATATGGTTTCTGAACATGTATAACAGTAAATTTATATCCATAAATACGAAGCATCCACTAATTATTATTACTCAACAATAAAATATTTAGTTTTTGTAATAATTGTCTTATTCCAATCTCAGTTTATGTTACTTTTTCTTTCTCTATACTGATCAAATAATCACATTTAAATTTTGAGCAAATATTTCTTATTGAACTTAATAAGGTACAGTCATCTATTCAATAGCGAGGTATCCATTGACCAGGGCTACACACGAACCTGTTCTGTGGGTCCTATTATATTTTTGAAAAAATATAACAATTATAATAATAATACACAACAGAATGCATATCCAACCATGCTTCAGAGCGACTTTCCCGGTTTTTTAATTTTTTGAACCCTTATGAAGGATAAATATGGAACAGCACTGATAACTATGTAATTTTTAGAAAAAAGATATTAACGCAAGAGTATTTTAAGGACTTTAAGAGTGTCATAAAGGAAAAACACAGCTTTAAATATAAATATAATTTTAAATTTACTATAGTTACTTTAATATTATTTAATTTATATCAAAGCCAAAATAATTAGCATTTCTATGTTGAAATATAATAATTGTTTTTGTTCGTGTCAAGCGAATAGTATTTATAACATTGATAATAATTATTATACAATTAACAATACATAGTAAGATAAAATAAAGTAAAATACATTAAGTAACATGTAACATAAATTATAAAAAATTTAAAATAGAATATAGGAAGTGTAATATTTAGTAATATAGATAGGTGTTTTCACAACGTTATCTATGGATTTATGGATTAAATTGTTTCGGCCCAAAAGCGGGCCACGTTAATTCCTCGGCTTGTTCCTTTTTGGATGTCTCCTGGAGTGCAGGTGTAAAAGCAACCTATGCATGAGATTATGTGTTGGATTGTCTGTTTTTCACCGCAGAGGCACAAGATATCTGTACTATATAGAAGTCCCCATTTTATTAGGTTATCTATCGTTCGTCCTATTCCTGTCCTGAGACAGTTTAGTGTGCGCTTAACCAGCCATGCTTCATTTTGATCCGGTGGAAGCGACTCGTCTGGCACTCAGTTAGAGGTACTGCTTATCTAATTTATCCCATATTGTTGTGCTTTCTCTTTCAGGGTGTGTCGATGAGATGACTTTTATATGGTTCATGGAACTTTTCCTGGACTTGAGACGGAATAGTTGTGGAGTTTCTCCGTACATAGGGTGTCATGAATCTGATGTTAAATTCGTTCTTTCCCAGTCTACGTGTCCAAATCTTCTTATTGGTGGGGGAGCTATTCCTGAAAATATATATAGATGTTCAACCGGTGAATTTTTTAGGCAACCGGTTATAAGACGGCAAGACTCGTTTAGTGCAACATCGACATTTTTAGTGTGTGAAGACCTACCCCATACTGGACTAGCATATTTTCCCGCTGAAAAACATAATGCTAGCACCGTAGTTCTTAAGAAGTGAGGATGACAACCCCATGTCGAGTCGCTGAGTTTTCGCACTATACCATTTCTTGTCATTATTTTATTCTTGATGTTTTCGCAGTGGAATTTGTAGGTGAGGGATCTGTCTAGCGTTATTCCGTGATATTCTGGATATTGTGTGTTGGTTAGTTTTACCCGTCCTTAGGACGTTTATTGTGTAGATGGCACTTCGATTCCTCAGGTGAAAAGCATAGACTTGTGTTTTACCTGGTTAGGTTTTAAGTTATCGAGCCTATTATATTTCTCAAGGACGTCCAAAGTAGCCGCTAGTTTTCCCTCTTAAGTTTCAAAATGTTCATGTTGTGCTACTATTGCTGTTTTACATCGCTATCTGTGGATATTGGTTGGTCGTTTATATAAATGTTAAACATAGTAGGCTAGCACACTTCCTTGAGGGAGACTGTTTTTTGAGATTCTCCAACTACTATTTTTACCCTCATGATTTACGAAGGATCTTCTGTTACTAAGAAGGGCTTCGAAAATTCTTACAAACCCGTAATCCATAGTGGTATCATATTGTTTCTTTAGCATTAGTCTGTGGTTTACCGTGTTGTATGCTGCCGTTAGATCAATGAGTGCCACACCTGTGACTTTCTTGTTTTCGAAACCATTCTTGATTGTTTGGGTCAAATTAAGTACCAGTCTGGTGCATGATTTTCCTGGGTGGAAACCAGCTTGTTCTTTGATTAGTGTACTGTCCACAATGGGTACTAGGTGATTAAGCAGCATTCTTTCAAAAACTTTGTATGTGTGGCACAGAAGGGATACTGGGCGATAGTTCTTGGGGTCATCTTTATCTTTCCCTGGTTTTAGTAGTGCTATGATTTTGGTTTTCCTCCATATTTTAGTGATCATTTTATTTCGTTATATAAGGCGAGTATCCAATGTTTAGCCTACGGCCCAAAATGGCGGATCTGTTTGACAAAAATATTATCTAGTCCAGCTGCTTCCTAATTTTCATTGTATCTATAGCTGTGTTCATTTCATCCTCGTCGAAAGACCGGCTGATGTGGTTCTTTCCTTTTCTATGTTTTGTGTTATTCTTTTATCGGGTTAATCTTCCTGTTTGGATTTTTGAGTTTTGTCGTTCGATAATAATTGGAGAGCGATTTGATCGGGAGTGACGTTTGACAGTCCTTTCACGTTAGCAGGGTCACTATTTAGTCAAGGTTCTACTGTACTTTCATTAAATTGTATCTCCTTTGGAATGGGACAATATTGAGTTTTACCACAGTCTCAATCTGGCAAATTATAGGTCAGTGCTGTGTGCTTGGAATGGGGTCTCCCATATTTTTTGTATAGAGTTTTCTGATGGATTTATTGCCAAATATAAGGTCAGGGTTGTATCCTTTCTTCCAATGACCGCTATTGAAGGTATAGGGTAGTTTGTTATCGTGGATCAGTACCGTGTCTTTGCCTTGTGCCCAGATTTCTACTGCTTCACCAACATTGTTTGTCTCTATATAACCCCAACTTGAACTATGGCTATATTATGACTGTGTTGAAGGCCGTATTCGGATTTGAGAATGGGAAATATGAAAGGGGAATATGGTGGCTTATAGATCGATAAGACTGAGATATTCGGTAGAAGCATTGCGATGAATTCAATGTCGCGTTGTTCATATATCTTGACTGACTGCATAAATATATTAGGTTTTGCAAAAATAGAACTACCATATGGTGCCTAATCGTTACTAGCTTCATTCCGCATAGACTCTCAATGGGTCTCTTGGTCGCATGCAGTAGATTTGCAGATGGCAGATAAAATTTTTTCTTTGACTCCTGTGATACTTACGATATTTATTTATACGATTGTTAATACTGATCCTGAAAAGGTCCGTTTCAGGCAGCGGGTTTTAGACCTGCCAGATATTATAATTATACTGAGAGATATATAGTTGCACCTGGAGTGTAAGAATTAGCCGGTGTTTGAGGACACTGTTACTAGGAGACACCGCGTAGAGGTTTTTTCTTGTCCCCCATTGAAATATAATTAAAACTTTCAGTTACTAGTTGATGGTATTTGCTAAAAAAACGATGTTAAAATATAATAATTTATTTTAATTTGTTAAATAAATAATAATAATATTGTTATATTTTTAACTAAGTACCTAAGTTATTTTGTGTACCTTATTATTGTTTTAATTAACTTAATGATTTAACTTACACACTTAGTTATCTAAACTGATCAGTATAATCACTCTAAATGCTAATCAAAAATCAATATTCTGTTTTTAATAGTTAATATTAATCAATTAATCAGTATATATAATATTTTGGATAAAATTATATATTAGCATAGGTATTTCTTAAAAAATATTAAGTGCATATTAAGTGCAAATTTTAATGTATTTACATAATTTAAAGATGTTATGAATCCAGATATTTATATAACTTTGAAGTAAACAAAAAATGGGTTTTATCTTAGAAGTATTATTTCAATAAAAATTAACTTTTTTTTCCAGAAATGTTTACCTCATTACTTTGGTGATCTGACTGCTATGAGCCGATTATTTATTAACAACAACAGTATATCATACTTTCCATTTTCGCTACAGAATAGGACCTTTATAGATATAAATATTGAAGATAATTTGTTGAGATTACCGCGAGAGGGTGAGACACCGCCAGCTTATAGACAAAAACCACCCGTAGAAAAAAGAGCTCCAGAAAAATTAGCACATTTAGCTCTGTTTTCGATACTCAATAATAAAGTTCAATTTGAAAGAAAAGATATAAATCGTCCACTATGGAAGTACTTTAATAATATCACTCGTTGTAGAGAATGTAATAAATGGATAGTAGTTTATCTAAAAAATGCATTTTATGAAATTGGTTTCTTGAGTACAGCAAATTATCAATGTGTTGCAAATATTATATTATGGCAGTATGCTGAGTGCCTTTATCCTTGCAAGAAGGAGTCACACAGATGAATGTTGATATAAAATTATGAAATGTAGGTATTTATGTTTATATGTAAAATTATGATATAACTTAAATTACAAAATTAATTGTACCTATACATAAAATTTATTTAACTTTGTTGTAAACAAAAACAAAGTATAACAAATAATTTAATTTATATATTTATTAAGTACCTAAGGTAATCTTTGTAATTTAACGATGTAAAATTAAGCTCTAAAATTAAACACAATAGTCAATATTTAATAATTATTGTTAAATCATAAAGCAATTTTTTTTTAACTTTTTTAAAATCGTACAATTTTGGTGAATCAAATGTTATAGGTATTCTTATAACAAATAAGGTGTTAGTGTCTTAACATTATTATGTTTGTTATTACATTATAAAATAAGTTACTTTAATTTCCCTTTAATTTATATTAAAACTATGCTTTACATCAAAGGACTTCAAATGTTTTAAGCGGAGGGTCACTTATTTTTTGTAAGCGGGTTGAAGACCTCTACTTTATATTATATAAAAAAATAATACTTCAACAAAATGTCTACACCTTTTTTGCACAAGTTAAACCTAAATGTATATTTTAATATGTTGTTTGTTTTCAATGTCTCAATGTCTGTATGTTATAATTTTAAGGAATCATAATATATTGTCCTAGTTATTTTATTATGTTAAGACAAGGTACATTATCTTATATTTTATACATAACAAACATTTCTAATTATGCCTATTATTTTATTAAATGGAAAAACTACAAACTCAATAGTAACAAATAGAAGTGGACAAGAACTATCACTTGTAAAATATTTCTTATCATTTTTGTATGTATGTACTTATAAGGGGCTCACTAATATTTATAAATATTAAAATTAATTTAACCAGGTAGGTACTAGAACTAATTAGTTGTCTCTCATCAATATTATATAATATAATATAATATAATATAATGTATATAATAATACATATATTCTTATTAAAACTACAAAATATTTAATATCTAGATGTTTAAATACACGCCAATTACACAAAAACGTGATAATCTCATAAACATTAAAAAAAAATCATAACGTGTTATTGAGAAACTATTAAGCAAAAAGATGAACACCTATTTTTAATAATGTAACTAACTTAACGTCTGCTAATTCAGCTTTTGGATCATGTACCAATCTAAGATCCTGTATGTATCTATATAGTATCTACGATTCATCGTACGCACGTCGTTTTACTGTATTTTGCCCACACACGTTCTTTGGCTACAAGTGAGATCATTATAATACTTTTAATCTCAAATTCTGAAACATCTCTGTTGTCACGAGTATTTTCTCTGGTCCTGCTCAATAATAGTTGCATTTATGACTGATTACAGGTTAACCATGTCACATTAATTGATTCATGTATATAGATAGGTAAATAACTCGTATTCGTTTTATGTAAAATTACGAGAATACCAGACTCTTTTTGTTTTTGGCCAATTAAAATGAAATAGGTAGGTATTTCATGTCACTTATATTTCTGGGGCTTGGGTCAAAAAGGGCCAATCTTATCCAAGTGGTACCAATTATAAAAAATGCACGTTTCTCTGAGCTCGTTCTGAATTTGAATTAAAAAATGTTAGGTACTGCTCATATGTTTAGCGGTCTGAACTGTCTTTCATGAAACTAATACCCGTGGTTTTTGAAAATTTGTAAATAATAAAATAACAGCTAATAACAACATTCCTAAGGAATTACTCTTTAACAATTTGGTATCAGCCAATGAACAAGAAGCGCAGACTTGTTTTCCAACTATTTTTTTTCGTGTATTAAAATATTAAAACTTCATCTGATAACTGCTAGGAATCTCTATGTTTGACCTACCAAATAACATTGACTTCAATATGCAAGATGTTTTCCAAGGACTGACTGCTCCATAGGCGTAACTAGAATACTAGACCTTAAAGTTAGGGGGGCTTAAGCTCTAATATATTTAAAATAGGTAAAAATAAGGGGGAGCTCTGCCCCCCAACTTATCTCTCAAAGAACATTCATTACTAAATTATAATATTATTTTCTTATTATGCACTGTGTGTAACATGTGTATAGTGTATAACAAATAATAAAAAAAAGTAATAACGACGTTGACCCGAGTTCAGACTACTAGTCGCAAACACACAACCATTTTACTTAGAAGGACGAAGATATAATATAAAATCTGATTCTATTTTGAGCAAAAAGCCCCTATATGCAGTCGGATAGGACAGGCACAGCGATTGTCGTTCGGTCATCGTTACTCCACCTAACTTTGGTATTATGATAATATAATATAGATATCAAAAATTATATAAATTTGAAAAAACCAATACTTTATACATACTATGCTTTATGTTTTATATTTAAGATATGTGTTGTACAATTTGTTAACTTATTTAAGTTTATAAGTTGTTAATTATACATAAGTATTTATTTAATATAATTTATATTTGTGTATCAGATTGATGAGTTATAACTTGTAAATCACAAAATAAATATTTAATACATAGTGTATCTTAATATTAAATATATAATAATATATTATATTAAACACATAACATTCATGAATTTTAAAACAAAATAAATTAACAATTTCTATGTATTTAAAAAATAATTCGTAAATATACAGATACATAATATGTACACTGACCGACCTGTGTTTATATGTGTATTATGAAAATAGGTATTAGCAATTAGATAGAAGTGGATGGGTTCGCCGAGCAAGACTATCGAATGCTAGTGTGTGTGTGTGTGTGTGTGTGTGTGTGTGTGTGTGTGTGTGTGTGGTGTGTGTGTGTGTGTATGTGTGTGTAACAATAATGGCAGAAAGGTAACTCAAAAAAGGGTAACTAAATTATAATGGTAATTCAATTGCTGTATTACTGGTAAGACGGTAAATTGGTATATATAATGCACAGCAATACAACAATATAAAATATAATAATCAACACACGGCCCTTAGAGCCAAACAGAACAGTATAATAATATTTGTCCCTCCTGGCCCAACAGAATAAAAATATATAGCTACCGCTACTTGAGCAGTAAACTCGTATAAGAACTATAATAATAAAAATATTCAGCTGGAAATAATAATACAATTAAAACAATCAAATAATTATTTACTTAGCTATGACCCTTCTGGTCCAACAGATAAAAATAAATAATAATAATATATAATAACTGGTTCAAAAACTCACAATTTTGTCGATGCATGACTGGCCAGCTCTGACCTATACCTATATAACACAGTTATAACATACAACACAACCGTTGAATAATACAATTTAAAAAGACAGGCAATATGCGCCTGCCAATAATTATATAATATAACACTGGCGATTCTCGCCCACGATACAATAATAATAACACTAGCGATTCGCGCCTTACGAATTAAAATACGATAAGTGGTATTTCGAGCCTTACACTTTTTTCTCTGTTTCTAACCAATGAGGTCCATTTCACCAATGTTTGGAAGTTTGGGTTTTTATCTGTTATACATAATTTCATTGTGATGCATTTGTAAGCTCTGAGATCTGATTGACATGATTACGAACGTACACCTTTATTTGATTAGATTGTGCATTTAACCAACTAAGAACCACAGTGGAATCTGTCCACAAATGACACATATAACGATCAATTTCCTTAGACTTCGTTAGCCTTTAGAGTAACTGTGCTCCATTCAGTTCAAGACAAGGAATCGTTGAACCCTTTATTGGCGCTTCACAACTTCTAGCGCCCAGCAATCGAACCTGCCACATATTTTCAGAGCAGCGTGATCATATATATATGCCCGTACGCTTCTTGTGATGCATCACAGAATCCGTGTATCTGGAATTCATTTGGTTTAGGTAGAATATTCCTTGGAATGAATACATTTTGCAATTGCTCTAAGTCCTTCCAAAAAGTACATCCACAGATCTTGAATGTCTGAAGATAGGGTCTGAAGATATTATTCTCATTAGTTTTTAAGGCTCACGCCTGCTGTAAAAATATCTTTCCCTTTACGCATATTGGGGATATAAAACCTATAGGGTCAAACATCTTGTTCAAATCGGATAGCAATGTTCTTTTAGTCAATTTTGATTGTGCTGAAGTTGGTATGACCTGAACTCATCAAGTACTGGGTTCCAACATAAGCCTTGAAACTTGACCATTTCTTCATCTCCTAATTCCAACGTGAATAAAGGGTCCCTGTTCCAATATTTTCCAAGATCAAAGAAGAGTTCAAACACCACTTCCTTGGAGGTAATTTTGGAGAGGCTAGGATTGACGTTATCTCTTGGTACAGTTATTAAATACATTTTGTTTCGGTTTCAGCGCCCGTTATGAGGTCATCCATATAAAAATCCCTTGTTATCGCATCTGCAGATCTAGGAAAATTTTCATACGTTTGTTGTGCCAACGTTACCAAACACTGCGTTATCGTGAACAATTCTGAGTTCGGAGAGCTTCACTAGGATTTTTTCGCTAGAATATCCGTTGCAAATCCCAGTCTTGTTCTGCCACAGTTACTTGTCGGAACATCTTATCGATGTCCGATGAAATTACATATTAGAATTTTCGAAAACGCATAAGAATGGAAAATATGTCCTCCTGTGTTTTTGGGCCTCGCATCAATACGTCATTGAGTGACAACCCTGAAAAATTATCACTGAGACGTCAAAAACGATTTGAATTTTAGTTGTTAAACTTGAGCTCTTGAATACTACATGGTGTGGTAAATAGCATGATCGCTTAGAAATATTTGATTTCTGCACAACTTCTTGCATATGGCCCATCTCCAGATAATCCTTCATGAACTTCGTGTATTCAATTCGTAAGTCTGCATCTTGCTATAATTTTCTCTCCGCACTAAGAAACCTAGATGTAGCTGAGTTAACAACTTTGACCTAAACTAGTTCGGTCTGTTTTGACGGGTAATTGCAACACGAAACGACCTTCCTCATTTCGTCTATTGGGTACATATCACCGTCACACACTACTGTCCTCCCGTCCACCTCACACTTATCAATATTTTATTATTAAATTGTTATTATAATTATTATTTCATTAGTATTGTGTTTTAAAATTATATAATTATTATTATTTATGCGTTTATCGGCGATTACACTTTTATGGTTTCCGGTTTCTGTCACAGAACACGGCACCGGGAACTCGCCAATCTGTCACAGAACAAGAGACCTACGAAAATAATCCCCGATAAACAACATTTAAAAGGCTGCACGACTACCGACCAAGCACCAGTCCTTTACCCGATCTGTATCAAGACCCACCCGGGCAGAATTGCACATTTCAGGTAAACGGAAACCTTCACTCCCGAACCTATCGCACGGTATTTATATCGGTCAATAGTGCGATAGTCAGAGTATTCCGGCATTGCACTGATCAATATATCTGTCTGGCATTGCATCGACTGTCATACCGTTCGGTAGGTTCCATTTCCCCGTTATGCGAACTTTTACTATCGAATCCCTTTAACTAACGTATCCCATTACCAGCTGCCAAAACGAAAGTTACTGAGTGGCAAGGATTTGACGATCTGTTCAACTTCATTATGTCACATGATTCGGATCTTCCAGACGTGGAAAGATTTGAGTTTCTAAAAACGTCTCTCGTCGGTTTAGCGAAGGCAGTCATAGAGTATCTTCTATTCACGTACGCCAATTACCAAAGTGCGTGGTGTGCAGTTTTAAGTAATAGTCCGTAACATTTTAGGTATAATCTTTATTAAAATATATAATAGTAATAACTAATAAGTAACAAAGTTTTCGAACTGTGAATAAAATAATCTAAATAATATTGTTTGTCGGGCCCAAAGTCTGTTGTTCAATTCCAACGATCCTTCTACATAAAAACCTTACAGAGCGTATGCCGAATACCTATGCTAGGTATCTAATATTTTGTAAAAAAGTTCGCTTCACAACAATTAGTTTCTTTACATATTTATTCACTAAAAATTGTTGGGTACGTGGAACTCCAAAACATGCGCACAATACCTAGGTATAATAAAAATTATTGTTTTGTGTTCATTATTTGTTACGATAGGTACGAGAAATTTAAAATTGTCATGAGGTGCGTTATTAACAAATGGGTAGCCTTGTGCTAATTTTGACTTTTAAGCTAGTAAAAAACATGTAAGTACAACACAGTATGAACCATTGATTATTTTTTTTGTACTTGATAAAAAATACTTAGTTTTGTGTGAATATTAGGTAGATTTACACCTATTATCTGACATGTTTATAAGACTGTTGGAACACGTACAACAGGTAAATCTGTTAATCGGTTAAAAATCGTACCTAAATATTATATTGTTTTAAGCCGTGTTAAATTCATCGTGTAAAGAGATAATAATATTATATTATTATAAAAGTCAACGCTCGTATAGAAGTGGACTGCAGGCGGCGGGCGGTCGATTACGTCACTCGCCACTATATTGTAAACGACAATAGTTGTAGCGAGCGAATTATAATTTATATAACTATGCTTTAATAAAAGGGACGTCACGCTGTGTCAGTTTTTCGTTCACCTGTTTCATATGTGGTGTGTGTGTGTGTGTGTGTGTGTGTTTGTATGTGCCTTTGAGTTTAGACTCATTGACTCGTATTTCACAGTGGGAATGGCTATATATATAAATGATATAAATGATGAAAATGTGTGACCTGCAGTGTTAATGTCTACCTACTACAACTTGTACACAGGTATACGATTACGGAGCGCCACCCATTTATGTGGTGTTTGGTTGGGGCGCAGAGTCTATAATAATTGTTATTTATTTTCTTCCATAATTATTTATTGCGGCAGTCTAACACGAATCTTGAATGCTGAAGGATCGACTGCGGATCGTACACGTCGTCTTCATAAGCCTACGTGTGATTAGTGGTCCGTCCACGAATCGACCTCCACCGCCCCAAACATTTGATACGTAAGTATAGGTACCTACCTATTGTATGCAATAATTTGTATTGTTGTATTTGTATAGCAGGTTTGAGGCAATCCAGGCCTAACTGATAAGCACAATCAGTGCATACGATAATATATAGGTATATTTGTATCGTCTTTAATCTTTATATAAATATGATTTACATATTAAATACTAACCGCAAATGAACTGCAAAAATAAACTATACACAATAATGTAAATAATGTTGACTGATATGGTACTTATCAAAAAATTTAGATTTTGTAGTGAAACACCAAAATATGCATACCAAATAAGTGCAATGACTGTGGACATTTTCGTAAAAAACTAATCATTGCTACAAACTAGCTTGAATTTAATAGTACTAATTGCAATATTTTACCTATATAAGCGTTGGGCTGATTTATTGGACTAATGACGAACTTGCTGCAGATAATCATCAAGTAAATCGTTGATTTAAAATAATAAATATTTAATAAATAGTTTGTATTTTATTAGTTTTGTTCAATAAATTATTTATTATAAATTCAATTTTTAAATTACTTTTATATTACATTGTTGCGTAAACTGACTAAATCGGCCGGACTTAATTTTCAAGCACCTAATGAAGATTTAATAGTATTAGCTGATAAGTATTTGATTTGGATGGTTTGTCCATCTAGTAATGAAATTAAACATTGTAACAATGATTTATTCTCAGTGTATATTGAACTCATGTACCTATATAATTAATAATGCTTGGATTTTGTAGCAAATGCATTTGCTTCATGGGGTGGGGGGAGGGGAGTATATTAATTATTTCTATATAAATGTGTTTTTTCCCCTAAATGAACTTTTTAATCATTTTTACAAACTTATAATATATTTTTTTTTATTTAATTGTATTATATTAGCCAGGTTACCTATTACATTTCACCAGGAAACAACTTGTGAAATGTTCGTATTTCGTCGTCGAAATTATAATGTTGGTTATCGAGGTAATATGAATGTTAATGACTGATAACATAATAACAGGAATGCAGATTATTGTAATTTTATCAAAGTGACCGTTTTTTCTTTTGGAAATGGAAAAATAGTTTATTAGATAGCAATCCTGCAGTTATTAAGTATATGTATTATTGACTAAAAAAAAAAGAAAAAACATTTTTCGCCGGTGCGTTTTTTAGTACAAACACATGTCTTACAGAAAAAACTCTCACGTCCTAACCTTATAGAATAGTCGGTTTTCGTTACTTTTCTTTTTATTTAAAAGAAGAGAAAATTTTGCAGGTCGGATCACAGCCCAGTTTTCAAAATTATAATTATAGAAGCCAAAATATGAATTAGAATAATGCACAATATTTGTACTTTTTCAAACGTATTTTTCTACCAATGTTTAAAGTAAAATGAAAATTCGACCTTCAATCCAACCTGAAAAATGTTCTCTTCTTTAAAATAAAAAAAAAAAAAATGAAATTCGACTATTCTACAGGACTTGAGAGTTTTTTCTGTGAAATCATTTTCATTGATATAATACACCTATCAACTCCCTCCCCCCCCCTAAATAGGTATCGATCTGTAGATTAGTGGAAAAGTATTATAATTAAAGTAGTAACTAAAATATAAAATATAATTTTCAAATTTTATAGAATTTTGGGAAATCGGAAAAACCGGCACCGACGCCCTTAATGTTATTTTTATAGAAAGAGAAAATGTTGGAGAATTTCACACACTTTTCCGAAAACGTTGGCTCGCCCGATTATATTTTGTACTACTTATATTCCTTTGTTAATTTTGTGAGTGTTATCTTGTTTCTGCAAGTAGCACGTCAAACTATTCATGTATCGAATTTACAGTGATTATAATATTATGTCATAACTGAAATGTTTAAATTTCTGACATAGCCCTAAGAGGTCACTACCCACGCAAATTGTGTCTCCGGTCTTACTAACATACGACATACCAAATTGTCATTCAATATGTTCAATTGTGTGTTATTAGTTTTGATATTAGAATGTATTTACCTATTATGTAACAAACATTTAGGTCAGAACATTATCTGTGCTTTAGCGATTTTTTTGATATTTTAACTTTCAATCAAGATATGGGTATAATTGTATCAATGTGAAATATCACAAATTAAAAATGATCATATTTTTAAAATTAAAATTAAAACTTTGAATAAAAAGAATAATTTTCTTACCTAAAAGTTTGAAAATAGGTCAATTGACACAATATCAAAACTAACTATACACAATCGAAACTTCAAACTATCTAGTGAAGAAAATTTGGTGTGTCACTCGTTTGTTGGACGGAGACAACACATGCGGGTACCACGTCCTCTTAATATCGAAATAGGTATTTTAATTTTGATAAAATACATTTCGTAAGACACTTATATTATGATACATTTAATTTAATTTATTTTAATCACCGTAACTAAACCAAAAAACATGATTCTTGAAATTTTGTTTTATACTATTTGTGGACTATATGTACATATACGTATTGATTGATTTCATGAAATCATATCTAATGTCAATAATTCAGTCCTGTTGTTGGGAATCATAGACGTTTATTTTATAATTCGTTATCTATATTTGCAATTTTGTAATTTGAAATGATAATTGAGGTATTTTAGTCTAAGGAATCAATGTTTATTTCCATAGCATAAGCCTTGGTAATCGAAACACATTAACCTCCGTTTAAACTTATATTAGGTAAATATTGATTTGCTATGATATATAGTAAGTTTAATTAAAATAAATGGGTAACATTATACTTGGTATGTGGAAATAATTTTGACGTTTCACCATCATGGCATCATATTTTTTTATACCTACAATATTGTTATTATAAAATCAACTATATTCTGTTCATATATTTAGTTCTAATGTTTGATATTTATCATATTTCCGAGGGGGAAATAAGAAAAAATCATTTATAGGTGTTTCATACCGCACCAAAATTGGTTTTACTACCCGTAGATGATTCACATAAATAACAAATTAATTTATAAATTAATCAAAACAGTAAGTAGGTAGAGTGTAAAATATGTACGTTACAACAAGGTAGCTAGTTTATACATCATTAGCGTTCACTACGTGAATAATCAATATTATCAACCATCATTATCAATTGTACAAATTAATTTTTGTTAATTAGCTGTAACTACAACATAAATACTTAGGCCATTAGATAGATTGACATTGATATCGTCAGTTGTCTTGCACGTCAATCATAATATTATACTGTATATAATTATAAATTGTTAGTTCTAGTACCTACTTATGTGTTGAATATACATAATATTATATATAGGTAGTAGGTACCTACTTGAATGGGAAATGGGAATCAAAATTAAATTGATTATAATTAATAGATAGTCTGAAGTATTTAGTTTAAGTAAAACAGTTAGCATTTGTCTATATTTCTCTTCTCAACTGCCGTTATACCGACATACCTATCGTATATTTGCATATTAACGTAGTCAAATCGATTGTTAGTACTGATTTTTGGATGTAACTAGGTTATTTAAAAAAAAAGGTATACCGAGACACAAATATAGATTATAAGAACCTAACCTGTTTTTGATCCAGACACAACTTTCCTAAATAAATTCTGGAACGCAAGTATATTACCTATGCATCGATCACTTTACAGTTCTCGAGGCACTTTTCTATTTGGTTAGTAAAATGAGTTCAAGTACTACCTACATAGTTAGTAACATTATACCAGTGTTGGATGATAACTAGGGCTAGGCTTTTATTAATATGTGGTATTTTTTTTACTTTTTTCGAGTATTGCAATTGTATTAACTTTTAAAAACAATATATCCACAAGCCACATCAATGCCTTTGGTACTTTATATCTTAATAATTTTATAACCCCCATATATTAATAACTTTTTACTTTTAAGTAATATTTTAATATTTCTATGCTCAAAATAGTATTTTTCATAATTTATGATAGATATGAAATACAATGAAACGACTAGCTGAGTCGTTAATGGAATGCGAATCAGACGAACAACGACGCGAATGTCTGATTAAATCGCTCAATGACCTATCATTTGACTATCCCGATGTTTACTCTATGCTGTTTGTGGAGATGAAAATAAGAGAACTTGATGCTAACGATCCAAAAAAGATGTCTGAATGGCTAAGCACTTCTAATATGACAAACTCAATCGTAAAAATTCATGAAGCATTGATTTTGGTTAAAAGTGACGATATGATGGTTAAAGAAGAATACCTAGACAATTTGAAGCATATGCTGTGCCGCACAATAGAAAATAGAACTCACGTGGAGGAGGTAGTAAAAATATGCTATTTGATTGAGAAATCTCCATCCTTAAAAACCATACATGAGTAAGTAGATATTTTCTTTCCAACGATAAAGTATGTTATTTCAAATAATATATAAAAGTATATTGCAATCAATTTTAGACTTTTGAAACATCTTGTTGAACGAGTAAAACAGCTGCCCGATGATGATGAATGCTCCACGGACACAGATTATTTTTGGAAAGATTATTTCAAACAGACTCAAGTCGATCTTTCCGTATCGCTGGATAACCAAAGTGTTAAACAACAACAACAAATTAAAAACGACACACGTGTATGGGAAAAAATCAAACACTTACATTTCAACCCTCTGCGTGATCTTCCTAACTTCGACCGTGAGAACTAGTATACACACATGTAGACATTTTTGAGTACTTTTCATACTTTTCACTATTTTAAATTATGTAATTTTTTATTTCAGTGAAATGTTTTGGTGATAACCATCTCGAAATGGTTGCAACCGCTCACAGGCGTAGTACTTTAATCGACCAGACGATCGTTGATCAGGATATGGACGGAGCATTCAACAAGTGGCTTAATTTCTGTATGCTAAAAAGATACCAATGGTTTTTCAATAACCTTAGCTATCTTGAAATTGTACTTATTGACGAGGAAAATATCGAAAATCTTATAGCCAAGGTAAACAGAAACACTACAAAGGAAAATTGCATTAAATATTGTGTTCAGAAGAAAATATGTGCTGAGACCAAAGTTTTGAGACACAGACCAATAAAATTGAACAACTTAATAACGGTAATCACGCAGCTAACTGTTTTTAATTGAAATATTTTTAATGTACCTAGGTACAGCGTACAGATAATTTATCTATAGCTGATTTTAAATGAATTGCAGGCCTTAGATTTAGACGTAGATTTGAATAATATGAGCAAATATATGCAATACATGCGGATGATACTTCATTATCCTATCCCGAATAAGAATTGTGTCATCGACGAGCAATTACAAAAAGACATAATCACCATCATGGACAAATATTTGAATCATCTAATGAAAATACTGGGCACAGTTGGATTCCTATCCGCTGAAAGCCAGCTCGGAAATATTATTAATAAATACCTAGAGTGCATAGTATTAATCAACGGAAACCAAACATTTAAAGATCACCAAATCGACTTACTGTGTTTTTTTGAGGATGTACTAAAGAACAAAGTCCTTCACATGCGCAGAGACTTCGACTAAAATTAACATTATATTTAGTATTCTGTGTGTATTTTATGATTTTTGTAATTTAACATCTACCTTATTGTTTTATAAATAAGGAGTCATTATTATCTATTATTATATAGTAAATTGGGCGTTCTACTGTGGGTTAATAACTATTTATCTGCTAAATATTTAGTTCTAGCCAAATGTTTGTAAAACCACATTACCTATTGTAGATTATTAATTGATGGGTAGAAACTTTTTAGATTTTTTTTATCGTTTCATAATTTGTCAACAAACGGTTGAAATTATTTTGGAAAAAAATTAGAAATTTACCTATTTAGTACCTATTATATAATATAATAAAGTTTTCAATATTAGGTATCATGTATAAAGTGACACAAGACAGTGTCATGTTAAATATCTATTATTTTCAATCCGATCTTTTATTTTAAAATATCGTTCAAATGAATAAGTTATTCGTCGTAATAATTAATTCTGGCCTTATTAAAAACAAAAATATACACAAATTAAATACGTGACAATAGTGCAGAAAGACTATTAAAATATGATCTTAAGGTAACTGTCATATTTTTTTTATAGTTGTGAACTATTAACTATTGATTGTTTAACAATTCATTTTGAAGAGTGTGTATCTATTATTAATTATTATTATTTACATTTATTTAAAAGTTGTGGATACAAATAATTTCCTGGTGGTTGGGTAATATAATATAATATTTTATTCGGATTGGAAACAGTGTAATTTCATTTATTTTTATCGGATTACTGTTTGTACAATATAATGTAATAATAATATGTCCAATTCATATTTTCGTCTAATTGGTGTATTATATACAGGGTGTATCTTATGTCATTGTACGCGGGGTATTTTACGATTATGGATCGATGACATAGGATTTCGTAAAACGAAAAAAGACGTGTTACTTTACTTTTAACACGCAATTTTTTTATAAAAATTTCAAAATGTTGAAACACACAGGTGTACCAATAGCAAAATCAACTTTATTTTTCAAATAGCAATTACTAAATGTTTTAATGGATTATGGTAAAGCTTTTTTTTCTGAAAATTTTTATAGTCAAATCATCAATTTTGGTTCGCTAGTTTATTAACCATGAGTAATAATGGTAAATTGATAAATGGTATTCGATTGTTGACATTAATGTCTTAGGTATGAATGGGTGTTAAAAAAAATTGTTTAATGAAGAAGTGCAATGTTTTGTGATGCTCTTCTCGTAGTGGGATAAACCTGAAATTTGAACCATATAGGTTATACTTATTGGTAGGCCTATATCGCATGCAAAGTATGAATTTAGGAGTTAAAATTTATAACCCCTCTTATTTTTCAGTTTTAGACATTTAAAATTTAAATTTTATTTCGTACTTTTCTCATCATAAATTCCTATTATACATTTCTTACAATAGCATTAAATTGGATCCTTTATTAAGTGGCTAAGGAATAGGTAATAAATACCTACCTAATAGTATTTGATTCTTGTTATAATAATATTAAAAATCTGTAATTAACTTGGATTAAAAGTATGCCTAACTTAGGTTACAAACTAGTTAGGTACTTAGGTACTAACCTATATTGAGATTTATCTAAATATCTTGCAAATAGTTTATTTTAAATCATGATTATTAAATAATTCTGAAAGAATTTCAACTGCTAAATTCATATTTTGCATGGGATACCTATCAATATGGGGAACTTATGGTTCTAATTTCAAGTTATAAAATTTAGATATAAGAAAAATTTATTTAGCACTTGTAAATTAAATCTATACCTATATTTCAATTAAAAGTGTGAATGTAGATGTTACTAAATTTTAGAGGGTCATAGTTAATAAACTAACAAACCAAAACTAATGATTTGACTATCAACATTTTCAGAAAAAAAAAAGCTTTACCAGAATCCATTAAAAAATATAGTAGTTGCCATTTGAAAAAATAATGTTGATTTTAATATCGGTACACCAATGCTATTGTTATCGTTAAAAAAAAACCCGCGTACAATGACATAAGATATATCCTACATATAATCGTGTAATAATATGCCCGTATGCACAGTCAATTTATGGGATCCATAGTAGGTATAACTGGTATAGGAGGTAGGTAACTACTAATATATATTTTGTAATTTAAGTGATTGTTAAGAAGTTGTCGTTACATATTATATTCATTCATACGGGTAGGTTGTTTTGTCAAAAAAAAAAACTTTGAGGTCGATTTCCACCACATAAATATTATGTTTCATGTGGTACTTTAACCTAGTTACATTTAACTATATGTATTTTTTTTACAACTCATGATAGATATACGATACAACATAGCGACCTAGTCAATAATTTGTGATCATATTAAATCACGGACTAAGATATACCTATATCATATGTAATACATTATAATTTGTTTTTAAAATTATATTTTAATTATTAATTGGAAATATATTTTTCCTTTTTAGTATAGGTACCTTACCTTACCATATGTATACACATTTTTTTTAATATTAAATTAAGCAGCTGATTTTGATAACGATGTTGAAAATAAAGTAAGAACAAAGTAGATATATAATATATAATAGATAACGAGTTTAAACTTATGTTTAACGATAACCAAACTTATAAACGTTATTGTTTTCCTTAAAGACTCGTTCTTGAAACTTTTCTGGAAAAGATTAAACGTGGATTACCTTTTTCCCACACACGGAAATTATTGACTAAACTTTGTTTCTATGCTACGCCTACGTCAAATTTTCAGGAAGTTTATTATGAAAAATATAACTATACCTTTTTTTTATTTAAATATATTCAATCTGTTTACTAAATAAAAACAATAAGTAATAAGGATAATATAGAAAAGTATATACAAATATAAATCACGTAAAGAGAAGACTATTCATTAACAGAACTTCAGACATAATTTTTTCCTATTTTAAGAGGTCTCTAGACCAGTTTTATTTTTAAAAACTATATAATATGTGTAATTGATAACTTAATTTTAAAAAAAAGTTTAATCATTTCTAAAAAGTTAAGGTCAGATATGTAAAAATATTTCATGATGGTCACGTGAAAATAGAAATAAGTAAAAATTCAGTAAAAATTTTAATATTTTTGCTTAATATAAACTGATATAAAACATATTGTTGAAGATTGTAAGACATGCATGAAATACAAAAAATATTTAAAAGAACCTTTGATATCACATGATGTTCCTTTTCCATAATACAAAATATGAATTAACAGACTTAAATCACTTAATATAGGCAAAGGTGCGCAAAATACTCTTGAAATTATGTTTAAATACTAAATACTAAAAACATACATTTTCATCGAATAAACAAAAGATATAAAATACAATAGATTTCAATAGATTTCAATAAGTTAATATAAAATACATTAATTGTCTTTAAATAAATACAATGTACAAAATAAAAATACTAAATACTAAATACATTTGAAAAAAAATGTATTATATTTTTATTATAAATTATATAATTATTATTTATTAGCTAAAATCAATTGACGGTTACCCTTCAAAATTAAGGTCTGAGAGTTTTGACGTAGTCGGAGCATGAATAAAGCTGGCTGTTAAAAACATTCTTTTAACCAGGGCAAAAGTATTTCGTCTGTGAAAACAAATCGGTGGAAGCCTTGGGCTTTGTACAGTTTTAATTAAAGAAAATAATATAAATGTAGAATATGTAGAATAAAAGTGGCACTTTCAATAATAATAATTTAATAATAGAATTGAGCTTAAGGTAATCATTGGTTTTGTATTTTACATGACGTGGTTATAAATTAAGTTTGCAAAAATAATAATTTTATTAAGAATAATAATAAGGCATTACAATTTTGAATAATAATAATTTGGCTTCATGAAATGAATAGTTTTTACTAATTTTTTGACAGAATATAATATGGCAAGTACAATCTATATAATAATTTTGTTGGCACATGGCAAGGGGCACAAGTGAATAATAATGATTTTTAGAGTTCCCCACGGTAAAACGGAACCCTATTACTAAGGCTCCGCTGTCTGTCTGTCTGTCACCAGGCCTGTATCTCATGAACCATGAAAGTTAAAAAGTTGACATTTTCACAGAATATGTATTTCTGTTGCCACTATAACAACAAATACTAAAAATCCTAAAATATATAATATAAGCAGTGTTGCCAACATGTTTATAGAACCCTTCGTGCGCGAGTCCGACTCTCGCTTGGTCGGCTTTTTTTTACGTCGCAAGACAGTTTATACAAATAATAATAATTTTAGACTTATAGTTTTGTGGGGACCACAACGTGGTGTATAGGGTAATTTAATGGGCAGCAATGCAAGTATAATTTAAAATAAAGGATATAATATAATACCTAATTTTAATCTTTGCAAGACTTATTTTTTTCTGTGGGGAAATATAATAATTTAAACTCGTACGATTAACGGCCTGCGGGTCTCCGGGTGCTACATAAACTTCGCAGCACCCAAACTAAAGGGTCAACGCGTGGGTGTACCAGATGCATATTTTTTTATTATCGCGGCACAGCGGCTCACACCTTACGAATGAAAAAACATGGTTTTATGAAAAGGGGATTTCTGGGGACTCGTGGCTTACACCATGAAGGTTAACATTTTTATAACGTGAGACATTGGGGTAATAGAGAGAGATTGGGGGCTTGCGGCAACACAATGGATAGTTACGTTTTGTGTAAAAATAAGGAAGAGATAAAAAAATAATAGGGATTCTAAGCTTGCACCACGTGGGCCACAGTTGCATATGGGGGGATAAAAAAGGGAAAACAATACGTTACGACAAACGATGGTTGAAGTCTTGAGGTGTGAAGAAAAATGGTCGGTGAGCTGGCTTCGCCCATCATCGGGCCCACACCAGTCTATCTACTCACCCATCATGGTTGGTGTCGACACGGTGCGGTGGTGAAAAATGACGGCAGCACAAATGGCTCATAGAAACGAAGTCGTGGAATTGTTGAAAGATGACGGAGTTCCGGAAACATGAAAGAATGTACGTTGTTGTAGTCAGAGGTCGGAAAAAGCAGTGAGATTGCGATAAGTCGCCGGCGGCGGTGTCCAGCCGTTGATGACTTGGCGTCAACGAATTAAAATGTAGTAGAATGGATGCAGTGTCGTCGTACGGGGAACTTTTTACAATAATTAATAGTAAACATAGGATATTTATACCTACAGTAAAGTTGTCCTAGGATAATTTCATCCCCGGGGGTAAAACATTTGAGGGTATTAGAAATCTGCGACACTATTATGGTTTGATAATGATATTAAATAGTTACCTATTAAAATAGTTAAAAAGATTTTTTTTATTATTATAAAACAAATATTAATTATTGGTAAACATAAATTATGATAATTTAGATGATTTGAATGTGATTGATGCCAAAGTTCTTCAACTGTCATGGGTCATTTCTGGACAAAGAGAAAATTCAAAAACATCTATATTTGAGGGATTTTTTACCCACCCTCCCCCTCTCACTGGTAAAATTATTCGTCAGGGGGGTACAAATATACTAGCATTTAATAATTAACGATCTGTTTAAATCATACTAAAATATATATTTACCACCCTGGTGAATTTATATGTGTTTTTGGGAGGTAAAAACATTTTAGTATATAATGTATAATATTCTAATAATGCATTTGATTATTATTTATTACAATTTAGATTGTATAACCAAGGCTTATAGTATGTTATTACTTATTTGTTAAGCTTTAACAAAAGGTATAATTATTAATTCTATAAGAGTAAACAGTAAGTAACAAATGTTTAACTATTTAGAAAATTAAATAATCTTAAATGTTTAATATTTATACCTAAGGTCTTAAAATTCAATATAAGTTTTACTATTTATTTGTAATTCAAAAATAGTTTTCCATAATATAATAGGTTATTTATATACCCCCTCCCCCCCTGTAAAATTATTCGTCAAGGAGATAAAAATATAACACGGTACTTGAAATTGAAAAAAGTATAATATATGTAGATTCATAACTAATCATAACTGTGCCCTCAACTGCAAACATTCCTGGCAATCCACCGAGAAAATTGAAAAGGCGCTGGTGTCAGTATTTAGCTAGCTAAATTCGTTACTTAAATAATTATATAATAATAAAAAATGTAAAAAAAAATCATTAACATAAGTATGTATAATGTATATATGTAAAATAACCTAATAAATTCCATCAAGTGTTACTGCTGGGTAGCTACTCCCCTCTCGCCATCAAAGCCAATTGTATTCCATCCCATATGCTCATTGTAAATTATTACAGATTGTATATATTCAAATAAATTTAAAAAAAAAATCAGAACTGTAAAATATCATAGTAATATTATCATAATTTAGTATAAAAATATTATATAAAACAGATTGCGATAGTAATATCTTACATTTAATATAATTTTCATAGTAATATTACTGATGATAAGTTATTGTTTATTTAGGTATAATAGGTGGTATTAATATAAATTTATCAAACTTAAAATTAAAAATGATTTTGTAGTTAAAAATGTACAGTTTTTATAGCTAAAGATTTAAAATTACTTTAGGGGACGGAGTGCAGTAGAGCGGACTATAAGGCGTCGGTTGCGATGCGCACCATCTCCGATTCGAGTCTCGGTCATGGGCGGCACTTCTCTCCGGGCAGACATCTGTCTGGAGAGAGAGGCTGCCATCCCCCAACCGGGCATGGCAGAAACCTATGGGAGCCCAATCGAAATTCTGCCAAAAAAACACACACGTGTTAAAAAAACTTACTGTTCCAACCCCTACTACATAACCCCCTACAAACAAGCTAATGGTCTTAGTCACCTGGTTTAAAAGATCAATAAGAAAAAAAAATTGTAACTATGGTAAAGTTGGTAATGACCACAGATTTTCCAACGTCCCCCGTTATCAAGAACCGTGTGATGAGCATTCACCACAATACTCCCTCTCTATACTTTCTCTCCCTCTTATAAACTAATGGACAGCGCGTTCCACTCCGCCCTGCCATCAATGGCTAGGCAATTATATAACCACATAACTGAGAGAAAAAAAACATAAAGTAGCTAGTGAAGGAGCCCGTATAAATTACGCATAAACGCCATAAGGAACTGTATAAATGTTACTACTTCGTTTCTTTTCTCGCTCAATCTATATCATACCCTTGACTTCTTTCTTTAAGCGCTGCCTATTAACAGAACAATATAGGATAGACACTCGATCAGCTGGTCGGGGTTGTGTATCCCTACGGTATAAAGTATTGGACTCAAAAAATTGTACCGTATCCGTAATCTGATTAGATATTGGTAACGTGTATCCCTATTTTTTACGATATTATATAAAACGGAAATTATCCATTGACCACCGTTTTAATTTATTCAAAGTTTTTTTATGGATGGTATTGTCAGTTTCAATATAACGCCATACATTTTGCTATGAAACATAAATTAAATATTATAATATTGTTATTTGGCATTTTTCAAATAATTTATAATATTGATATGAAATATTTAATTGATAAAGTATATCACGCCCCCCGGAAACCGTCTTCAAGGCCACAATCACCCGATTTGGCCATAACCCCTGCTATTAGTTTCTATAAAAGATAAATCCATCTAGGTCTATGCTCCCTCTCGACGGTCTCACTGCCGTGGTTGGCAACACCGTCTAGTATAGCGGCGTCTGTTGCGACGGCCGGCATGTCAAGCGGTAGTAACTAGCTCGCTCTCTTTTCTATCGATCGCCGAATCGTCAAGTACCCCTCTGCGCGACCGATCTCGGACGTCTCCGCCATCTTGTCACACACCGAACTCGACGCGTGTCCTTGCTGCCGATTACAACGCCAACACGAGGAAGTGTCCCAACCACCGGTTCGGTAAGATATTACAACGTGAGACGTGCCGCTTGGTCTGACGCGACTGGCACTCATCACGAGTACGCGCGAAACTCCCCTCCCCCCGACGAAACCACTTGCAGTGACCAACGACTACGAATTATTACCGTGTATTTATCATCTGTGAAATAAACTTTTGTGGTATACTGATATTTAGCTTTCTATTGTTATTTCATATTACCTAGACTGGAGGCCAACCCGAGTATTCGAGTTGCGCCATACCCGCAAACGGTATCGTGATAACGACAAGCCAAGTGTCCCGGTCCCCGGACTCGAGACTCGATTCGAATTGATTCTTGAATCCTGGAGGTTGATTTTGAAAGTGTTTATAGTTTATAATTAATTTTGCATGCTATCAGACTTTCAGAGACCAATTATAGACGATGAGTTTTTTTATAAGTTTTTGCTTAAAATGCGCGTACAATGATTAAGTAATAGGAAATTATATATTTTGTTACGTTAATTGTTTTTTTTTGCACAGTTCACGATTGGCTGTCTCAAAATGGTCAACTCAATCGAAATACCGTTAAAGGACTCGGACGAGGTATGTAATGTTGTTACCTTACCTTTAAGACTTTATGTACCTATTGCTTGGTTGTACAAATCCCAATAGAATTTAAAACTTTATGAATTTTGGGACCATAGTTTAGTGCTAAAATTTACTTTTTATTGGATTATTTAATAAATATTCTTGTTTATCGTGTTTAAAATTTAAAAAAAAACACCTAATATCTTAATTTAATATGATAGGTTATTGTGATCAGTGTCTTCACATATACAAGTAATGATAGGTAAATCATTTCATTTGAAATTAATGATAATCATCAGATATACAGATTAGTACCTACTAAATTGTCAATATTTGGTTAAAACCACCCTTTTTTATTTAAATTATTAAATATTTTCTACTTTTTTTACAAGCTACAGAGTTTTGAAAATAACTTTTTAAATCTATTTTTTTTAGAGTTGAAGAATAAAATGTATAAGGGTTTCTTTTATTATGAAAAAAAACTACACATTAGGCTGCAATTATTACCTTGTACTAATCTGAACCTTATATTATGCAGAAATCATATAAGTAGAAGATTATTAGATGTTATTTTGAACTTTTTGTATTTTTAATTTACACTTTTGATTGAAAAAATAATGATATGTGTAACATATGTTGTTTTTTATGTGTATACAGGATTTAAAGAAAATTTTGATAGAAAAATTATATTGATAAATGTATGTTATTTAATTATTTTATGAACAATATGAATTATCAGAATTGTGAACCGCAAATAAAAAATATTAGTTAGTAAAAGTAAGGAATGCGTCTTGCAAAAAGCCTGTTCAAAATTATTATAGTTTTGATAATATTAATTTATAAATAAATTATTACCTGAGAATATTTCACCAAGAACACTTTGTACTTATTTATTGGTTTTCAGACATTTCCAATATTTTTGTTGCTTATCCCGGACAGCATTTTGTAATGATATTATTATAATAATGTTTTAATAATATTTTTAAACAAAAAATTGCTCTCTTGCTAGTTATACAATATAGTAGGTAAAATATAAAACAATTAATATTTCATCAATATTACATGTATAAAGCAGTTGGTAAAATGAAGAACACAACATCCAAACTGATCAAAGTTATTTAAATATTGCTTGATTAATGATTGGTTTCTACTTTGATCATTTTGATATGGGGCAAAACAACCTACATACAACTTCCTTGTTATTGGTGTTATATTTTATTTTACATTATTAAGGTCCTTACATACTGCAGCAGTAAAATAAACCTGGAAACAATTTACCACCACCGCTGTAGTGTGTGAGGACCTTAAATAACATTCTTGAAGATAAATGTATGTTTTTCAAAATTATAAAATTTATAGATGCACCATATAATAAAATATGATGTATTACCTATTATGTTTTATTATTATATTATATAACTATATAAAATAAAGAATTGTTAAGTTATAAAATAACTGTATAAATTGTAAAAATAATTGTTTTATTTGCTGTTTGCATGATCCATATATTGTTGCCTGTAAAATTTTAATTAAATATCTAATTCAAAATTCAATTTTTTTCAGGTTATTGAAATACAACTTGACAAATTGCCAGAGTATGATGAAGTACTTGGCATTTTAAAGTCTGAACATTCAAATTTACATATTTGGGTCAATTTAGCTGTATGTCTTATTTAATAACTTAATTGATTTGAACATGAATATAGAATAATTTTATTTTTTTTTACTTACACTAGTTGGAGTATTACAAAAGAGGCAACTCAGCTGCTTTGGTTAAGTTGCTGGAGTCATCACGTAGTAATGCCAGTTTAGAATATAAGGATAGCGATAAGGATCAAATGAGAGCTCTAGATATGTTAGCAGCATACTATGTGCAATCAGCTAATCGAGAAAAAAGTAAAGATAAACGTCGTGAACTTTTTGCCAAGGCTACACAACTTTATACAACAGCAGATAAAATTATCATGTATGATACGGTAAGAGTGTGGTTAAAATTTGTATCTTGTATCTTATTGTTTTCAACATTTAATTGAATTTTTTCCAAATTTATAGAATCATTTGTTGGGTCGTGCTTTTTTTTGCTTATTAGAAGGTGATAAAATTGATCAAGCAGATGCTCAGTTCAATTTTGTATTGAATCAATCATCTAATAATATACCAGCTCAATTAGGAAAAGCTTGTATTGCATTCAACAGAAAGGACTACAGAGGAGCTCTAGCCTATTATAAAAAAGTATTGCGCTCTAATCCTCAATGCCCTGCTGACGTTCGACTAGGCATGGCACATTGTTTTTTGAAATTAGGAAACATAGAAAAAGCTCGATTAGCATTTGAACGTACCATACAGTTAGACTCCAAGTGTGTTGGTGCATTAGTGGGTCTTGCCATCATGAAGTTGAATGGTGAAAATCCTGGTGACATTAAGTTAGGTGTAAATATGTTGTCCAAAGCATATACTATTGATACAACCAACCCAATGGTGTTAAATCATTTGTCCAATCACTTTTTCTTTAAAAAAGATTATACTAAGTCTGAATTACTCGCTAGACATGCCTTACAAAACACAGAGAATGAAGCCATGAGAGCTGAAAGTTGTTATCAGATGGCTAGAGCTTTTCATGTGCAGGTAATATGGTTATTTTTGGTAATGCTGTTTTATATAATTTTAATATGATACAATTTTTAGAATAATTATGACCAAGCATTTCAATATTATTATCAAGCAACCCAGTTTGCACCGGTTACATTTGTACTCCCACATTATGGCCTTGGTCAAATGTATATTTATGGAGGCGATATGGAAAATGTAATACTTATTCATAACATTTTTTTCTTTACATCAATATTTATTTGAATGCATTTTTTTTTTAAATTCATTTAGGCGGCTCAGTGCTTTGAAAAAGTGCTTAAAGCTCATCCAGAAAATTATGAGGCAATGAAAATTCTTGGGTCATTGTATGCTAATTCAAAAAATCAACAGAAACGAGATATTGCAAAAAATCATTTAAAAAAAGTATGTAAATTTAAAATTTAAAATGAAATGTTAAACTTTAATTACTGTATTAATAATGACTTTAGGTAACAGAGCATTTTCCTGATGATGTAGAAGCTTGGATAGAATTAGCTCAAATATTAGAGCAATCAGATTTACAAGGATCATTATCTGCATATAATAAAGCTATCGTTTTAATGCGCAACAGTGTTAATAATTACATTCCACCTGAAATACTGAATAATGTGGCTGCATTAAATTTTAGGTATAAATTTATGTCAAAGCTAAACAAATTATTAACATAAAAATGTAACTAATTATTTATATTTAGACTTCAAAATATGGACGAAGCTCGTTTTAAACTTGAAAAATCTTTGAGTGTGTCAAAGAAAATGGTTGAAGGTGATCCACAGTATTATAACTCTATTGCTGTTACGACTACGTTCAATTTGGCAAGAAATTTTGAAGCCCAGTGCCAGTTTCAGAAGGCAGAAACATTTTACAAAGACATTCTCAAGGAGCATCCTAATTATATTGATTGTATACAAACTATTTAATTTACTTTTGTGCTATGATTGGTATTATAGTCTATTACCTTACAGGTTATTTACGCTTGGGTTGTATGGCTAGAGATCGTAACCAAATTTATGAAGCTTCTGATTGGTTTAAAGAAGCATTGCGTATAGACAATGAACATCCTGATGCCTGGTCACTACTTGGAAACTTGCATTTAGCCAAAATGGAATGGGGTCCTGGGCAAAAAAAATTTGAACGTGTGCTGAAGGTAAATCAAAATAAAGCTTGTATATTAAAATCCAAATATAATATTTTTGATTGTCTTAAGAACCCATCAACATTAAACGATTCATACTCATTAATTGCTCTGGGCAATGTTTGGTTGCAAACTCTACATCAACCAACTAGAAATAAGGAACAGGAAAAACGTCATCAAGATTTGGCATTACAGTTTTATACAAAAGTAATGAAAAATGATCCAAAGAACATCTGGGCAGCTAATGGAATTGGTAAGTGATTATATGTGTAATTAGGTTAGTAACTAGGATCTTATTGAGTTTTATTTAGGCTATGGTTTAATGAGACATAAAAATATTGGTACTTGTGGGTTATTGTGACTATTTTGGTGTCAAACGTACACTGCAATGCAAGTCTTTATAATACATTTATAACAATACAAAACTACTCATTATCATTAAAGTACACACTATTATGTCATGTGAGCTCACATCTTATTTTGCTAAGTCATGTCACACAATTAATATGTAAAACCTATTAATTTAATGCATACTGTTTTAATATGTTAGAAACATATAACCCCCCCTTCCTCACTCACGTGATATTGTAATATTTCATTGCGCCTCACGTGATATCACGTTTCTATTTTTCTATCGTTTCACATATTTTATGTTACGTGATATCACTTTCATTTCAATTTTGAATTTTGATTTGTTGAAAATTGAAGCTTGTTTTATACCAATTAAGTTTTCATTAAATATGGAAGAAAAATTAGTAAAACAAGTGAGATATCACAAAGTCTTATACAATATTATAAATTGGACAGCTGGCAGCTATAGGGAAGAAATCAGGTGGGAATTACAAATGCAAGATTAGTTATAATTTATAAATAGGTACATTATATACAATATTATGTGCTTATCTTTTTGTTGTTGTATTATTTTTAAATCATAACTGGCCAATAATAACCTATGCTTACAATAATTCATACTTACTGAAATATTTTATATAAATAATAATTAATTCAAATATAAATAAAATTGTTTAATCATATGGTTTAAAATGTTGTATAAATTTTAAATGTATTTATTACAAAATAATAATGACACTGTGTAATGTGTATAATAATAATAATTATAATCATAATATCAATAGCAGTAGATATTATTCTTAAATTAATTATTTAAAAACATAAAATAATTCATTTTTAAATTATAAAAAAGAAAAAAAGAAAATAATAAACTGTACTAGTCATTATCAGTTAGAAATCTTCCTCTATGTACATAATTAAGTTGCCAAGTTATACTACCAGCAGTGGAGCAATTCTTCATTTTGTGATATGTCTGTATCAGGGTTTATATTATCTGTACATAATTATGGAGACAACAGGTTGCTAGTACGATTTTTTCAGCCAATTCTGGTTGGATCTCTAAAGATTTCCGAAAACACCTCCAACGAGCTGCCAGTATCCCAAACGCATTTTCCACCAATCTTCTACCTCTAAAAAGCCTATAATTGAAAATTTTGTTTGGTTCATTTTCTCCTAAATGGCACCTACTATATGGACGAATCAAATATATTTTGAGATGAAATGCTTCATCGCTGAGTATGACGTATGGCTGTGTCACTCCATTCGTATCTAAAGGAACGTCTTCTGGCACATCCAATGTTTTATTTTCCAACATTTTTCCAATGGTTGATTTGAAAAAATGTTATTATCACTGATGATGACATTTTTACCATATAGCGTCACAAACTTCAACGACTATTTGTCTGATAGTGCTAAATCCCATTCTATAGTTAAATGCAATGCTTCAAAAGAAATTTCCCCATTACCAAAAATCTAATACAAAATAAATATCAAATAAAATACAAGTTTGAATAATTAAAAAATATATTTTTACCGGAAAAAGCAAAAGATCTATGGGATAAATTAAGAAGGTGTTTTTGTAACCCAGTGAGTAGACGCCATGAAAAGAAAAGTGGACAGTCTGCAAAAAAAATTACTCTTTGGAAATTTGAACAGCAATTAATGTCTTTTATTTTACCATACTTAGAAAATAGAAAGTATCAACGAAAAAAAATTCATATCTTTTTCTTAAAGTTTTTTAGTATAATTTTTTAACAATTACTTATTTAGAACTACAAGTAATTTGAATAATTCAATTGTAAATGAAGAACATAGTATAACATAAACATCAATTCAAATGTTAAAACAGAGGATATAAATTTAAATAATGATGAAACCGAGAAAATCTTAATAGAAGAGGGAAATGTAGATGGAATAGAGAATCAGGTCCAGGATATACAATCATTTGAAAATTACAATACATCTGGAACAGGCCAAATAAAACAGCCTGAAAAAGTTAGAGTAAGCTTTTTAAGCAACCTTAGAAAAATTTAAAAAGTCAACAGCAATAATAATAATTCGACACTTCAAATATTGGATAATATAATGAAAGAAAATGCAGCTTCAAGAAAAATGAAACAGAAAGAGAAAATCATGAAACCAAAACTTCCTACTGTATTTGAAAACATGAACGAAACTGATATTTTTTTTAAGTATGTCTAAAATGACAAAACTATTACCACCAGTAGAACATGCTAAAATTAAATTTGTATTAAGTAATTCTATCCCCCAAGCGTAAATTAGAAATACTAGTAATCAAACAGCTTCACTATCTATGTCTTTTCCTTTTCCATCTGAAGCAACCACATAATCATCTCAGTATTCAACATCTGAAGAATCTCAACTTCACTACAAGCCCACCCTATAGGAAATGTTAAACATGAGTCATGACTTAGAATTTTCTAATTATTAATAAAATAAATTTCTTTTATCAATATAGGTATAAATAAAAATATAATATATAATAATATATATATATAATAAACATTAATTAATAACATTAATATTAAATTAGCTATATTAAAAAAATGAACGTGTATTTTATATTATTTTCTTATAAATTTAAATGCGTACCTTTACTGCCTTAGACAAAATACCTTTAATGATTAGTCGTGATAACCCATAAGTACCATTATTTAACTTCATACACAGAATTATTTTTAAAATTATTAGTATTTTATGTCACAAATTAATAAAATTAAAAATTTTTATTCAAAGATTATAGGGGTTATATCCTCCTCCCCCACTATTGTCCGGTAAATCCCCTCAATGTGTCTTTAGTATTAGCACCACAATTCATTTAAATATATTATTAGTTATACCAGAGTTGTGATTTTATAGCACTTAAAATTGCATAATATTACCTTAAATACCGCTGAATATGCGCTAAAAATATGTAATAAAAAACAACAAGATATGCAAAAAAAAGAAATTTATTAATTAATAATTTTTTAATCACTTACACATTATTATAAGTAGTTACTTAAGATTTGAAATAGTTTAGTCACTCTGATCAGAATCCAAATGAATTGACTTTACAACGCATTCAATGCTCGTTCGTTTATAATCAGCGATTAATAATCATAGTAGAAATCGACAAAAAATACCCCACAAAATCAGCAGATAACAAAAATTAGAACCAAATACCTAATACGAAATAATCTTAATAATTCGATTGACAAAAATCTAAAAACACTTTTACCAAAATATAATTTCATAAAATATGACCAATTTAGATTCAAAAACAGGTAAAAATGCAAAAATGTCTCAAAAAGTCCAAAAAAAGCACTAAAAACTAAAAATTGCTAAATATGCAAAATAAAATTTTTAATTTGAGTTCTCTGTATCATGAAACACATTTTCAGCTTACTCTGTTATTTTTTAAGCATCTCATAAGAAATATACAAATGCTATAAAATCCTTACCCTGGTTATAACATTCCCCCTCCAAATTGAAAATTATGGGCATGCCAATGCAAGCATGCAGTATTTTATTCAAAAAAGTCAAAAGATATCATTTAAAATTGATCCATGTTTATAAACGTATTGCCAAATTAAACTCAAATCAATTTTTAATGTAGAAATTTCTTTAAGGAGATTCCTCTTTATAGATTTTATACTAAATTCTCAATGGTGAGAATGTACTATGTTATAATTCTACCAAAAATATATTTGTTATTTTAAATTTGTGTATTCAGGTTGTGTTATGGCTCATAAGCATTGTATAAATGAGGCAAGAGATATATTTGCTCAAGTAAGAGAAGCTACTGCTGATTTTTGTGATGTCTGGTTAAATATTGCACATATATACGTCGAACAAAAACAGTACATTAGTGCTATTCAAATGGTATGTTGGAATTTTCCAGATTAAAAGTTAAATATCAAATGTGACTTCATATTTATGTTATAGTATGAAAATTGTATAAAGAAGTTTTTCAAACATGATAGTGTCGAAGTACTTCAATATCTTGGGCGTGCATACTTCAAAGCAGGAAAGTTGAAAGAAGCAAAAACAGTGTTTTTGAAAGTGGGTAAACACAATTATTTGTTATATTATTATAAACTAATGCAGTCATATACAATTTTTATTTGGTGTTAGGCTCGAAGGGTTGCTCCTCAGGATTCAGTTATAATTTACAATATTGCTTTTGTCCTACAAAAACTATCAGCTCAAATACTAAAAGATCGAAAATCAAACTTGAAAGATGTACTGAAAGCTGTACATGAACTTGGATTATCACATAAGTATAAATACTGGTTTAATGAGTATTATCATGAAGTAGGTATTGTAATATGTACCTATTGTTTTTCAGATATTTCCAATATTTGGCAGTTCATGGTGACCGTATGAGATATGATGTTAATTTGGCTGATATTGAAGCTAAACAGTGTCAAGATTTACTGTCTCAAGCCCAGTACCATGTAGCACGAGCACGTAAGATGGATAATGATGAGCGTGAAATGCGTCGTAAACAGGAAGAGGAACGACAATCATTGCGTGTCAAACAGATTGAAGAGCAGACTAAAGCATTACAAAAACAAGAAGAACAAAGAAAAGAAATGTTGTTAAAACGCCAAGAATATAGAGAAAAAACAAAGAATGCACTAGTGTTTGACCCCGTTATAGAAAAACCCAAGGGTAAAGGGAAACGTCGTGAAAACTATGGTTCGGATTCTGGTGGAAGTATTGCATCTAAACCAGGTGGTAATAGAAGTCCTAGGCCTTCAAAGTCTAACAAATCAAGAAAAAGGTAATATATTATATGCATTGGTTTTTATTTCATTCATTATTTATGTATGATCAATGATTATAATAATTATATTATATTATAATCTTAATCTTCTGTCCATCTCTAATTCAACCATTAGGTTATACATTTGAACATACACTCATCAGAATTAAATAAAACTCAAATTCTACTATATATTTACTTAATTTAAAAAATACTAAGTTTATATTGTTGTTACTGGTGCCAAATACAGAACTAAATAAAGTAAACATTTATTAGATTTTGGGTTCATATTAAAAAATATCTACAAGCACTCAATTAAAAAATATGTTTATAATAATTGAATAAAATAAAATTGTATTATTTATTATTTTAATGCAGTGGTGGTACTAGTGGTGAAAAAGAAAAGAAAAAAAGAGGAGGATCTAAACGGACGAAAGATAGTGTTGCATCAGGAGGATCTGGTGCAAGTGATAAAATTAAAAGGCGATCAGTAAGTTTTTAATTTAAATTTGTACACAAGCAAAACAGTAGCTAAAAGATTTTGTGTTTAGTCTACAAGTAATAAGAAGGGACCGATGTTATCATCTAAACAGAAACTTAGAGTTGTGTCCAAAGCAACTATATCTACTAGTGAAGATGATAGTAGTGACGGCGAAGCAAAAAAACGAATTTCAGGACAGTTAGTATAATACTTTCTTATTATTTACGTTGTAACTTATTTGCTATACATAATATTTAAATATATTTTTTCAGTAGTTCAAAGAATGCTAGATCACGTTCAAGGTAAATACGATAAGTTTGTTACATGATACATTGGTATCATTTGTACATATCACATAACATGTTATTTTGATTTTCTACATCACCACAATAATTAATTTTATTGATTTATAGTTCCGAGTCAAGTTCACGTTCCGGTAGCCATAAATCCAGAAGGCCATCAAGAACTCGGTCTGGTTCACGTAGGTCTCGATCAAAATCTACAAGTGTTTCACGCAGTTATTCAAGATCTAGATCACATTCGGGTAGTAAATATCGATCTCGAAGCTGTTCACATTCTAGCAGTCGATCTCGTTCAGGAAGTCGTTCAAGTAGTCATTCAAGATCTAATAGCCAATCTAGTTCTCGCTCAGCATCTGATACCAAATCACGTAGTCAATCTAAGTCAGTATCAAGATCACCAGCCCAATCAAAATCTGATAGTCGTTCTGCTTCTAATTCACCAGCTCGTTCAGGAAGTAGATCTTTATCTAATTCGCACTCCAAATCTGGCAGCAGATCTAATTCTAGATCTAGGTAAATATAGATTTTTATGGTTCACAAATTCAGTAATTATAGCATGAGCCATGTTTTAGCACAACATTTATATATTTTCATATTTTATTTTAATTATTATTTGTTTTGTACGAAATCAATACAACAGTGTGCATTAGTTTTTGGTTGAATTTCTCAATGTATTATAAAATAATATAAATACATGTGAAATCTTTATAAATGTACATTAAATTGTTTTTTCGTTACTTCTCAATAATTTAAATTTTTTGTAAGTCCTTAGGGTAACTCCTATTAGGTGGTTTCAGTATGGTATATATTTTTAATTAGTTTATAAAACTTAAAAGGCTGTATTTCTTTTACTGAATGTTCAAATACTTCAAGTTTGATCATATTTTTAGATAGATAATTATTTAATATTTAACATCTTGATTATGTAACTTTATAGTATTATGTTGAATAACATAAAAACATATTTAATTTACTGATTTTGTAACAATAATTTTTTTTATTTTCAGAAGCAGATCAGGTTCTAGATCCGGCTCAGCTACATAATTAACCTGTACAATTAAAAATGACAAAGCTGGGCATTAACGAGTTAAAAGTTAAAATTAAGTTAAAACGTTACTCGATACTTTTTTTTCAAATTAATTTTTAACTTAAAAGTTACTTTTTTTCAAGATAAAGGCCTTTGCAAATGTGTCATTTTTGAGGGGTTGTGTTTAGGCAATTATTTCGTTCCTGCGATTTCTGGTCGTCTTTGTGTGTGTAGTAAATGATCCAACCCGCATCAATTTACAATTCATATTTATATCTTATAATATATTATTTCATTATCACACACACACACACACACACACATACACACACACACATGCACAAGTCATTTAAAGTCATTAGATCAAAATATTCAAAACCAATTTATGGATATGAAATAGCCGTCGTACTGACAAAAATTAAAGTACTTCTAGTGGTTCAATTTAAAAAATGTAAAGATGTTTATGTTGGTAAGCAAATTTATTTTGCATCAATCGGAGCACTTTTCAATTTCAGCAAGTTCTTGACAAGAATAAATATTTTACATTTTATAAATGTATACATTTTTAATATTGAATATATTCAAAAATATCTAAAATATAAAAAAATGCTCCGACCAATGCAAAGTAGACTTGTTGACTAATTAAAACATCTTTACATTTTTTAAATTGAACCACTAGAAGTACTTTAATTTTTGTCAGTTGCGAAGGTCGTTTTGATGATAAATAAATAGGGTTTGCATGGGCCTTAACGTGTTAACTTCAAGTTAATTTTATTTCAAAAGTATCTAAATTAAGTAAATTTTCGTCCGAAAAATAATGCAAATTTTTTAATGGGTTTTTACTTTGATGTATCATTTTAAATTACCCTGTAATTTTCTTGAGTGTAAAGAAAAACTATTTAATAAAGTATTATGTGTTGGGAATTTTTATTTTTTCAAATTACCAAATTTAAACTTTACACTAAGTTAGGTTACTTTTTTTTCAAAGTTAACTCTCAACTCAACGAGTTAAAAAAAAAAAATACGAGTAACTTTTAACTTAACTTTATTATTTTAAAATAACTTAACTTAACGAGTTAAAAATAAATCTTGCCCAGCCTTGGAAAATGATTTAATATTATAAATTATTTTTAAAATAATAGGTGTTATATTATTTTCATTTTTTTTTCATAACCAGGCCTCGTAAGTTCATGCCCTAAAAAATGCCTAAATAAGCATGCAATTATGCACTCAAAATTGGCAAAATATGCATTGAATATGCCTTAAAATTAAAAAAAAATAAGTATTTATATGCACTAAATATCTAAAATTATGCACTTAAAAATAAATAATTACTGAAATAACATGAATTATCCATTCGTTTTTTTATAGTTATATTTTATTTTTTAATGTGACAATTAAAAAAAATAGATGATATACGATAGCGTTTTTTTTTTTTTTGTCAAATGTTGATTCTTTCATAGTATTTCATTAAAAAAATGTATATTGGTATAATAATATGAATAGGAATATCAAAATCATGTATAATATGCGAGATAAAATAGAAATATGCATAAATATGCCAAATAGGCAAAAAAAAACTCTAAATATGCAAAAACATGCAAAATAAGACTTCTCATATGTCACTGGTACCTTGAAATAGATTTCTATGCCATCTAGCATTAAATACAACTCGGCAAGATTTATATGCAAATGCATGAACTTATGCGCCCTGTTCATAACAAGCAACAATTAAAATGCGATTTTATCATAAAATAGTTCATATTTTTAAAGTAAATCTTTAGTAGATATTAACAGTGTAAGAATTAAACTAAGAATCAAGTTTCTGTAGTTTTAAAATTAAGTTTTACAGCAGATTTATTATTTTACCTATTCATCATTAATAATAAAAAAAAAATTGTTGTCCCATTTTTTATCTAGATTAATTTTATTTTTTTACATGTGATTTAATTACTCAAATAGTCTTTAATATAATATTTAAGGTAATTTTTAATAAGGTTTATTTTAATTATTCTTTTTTGTCACAATAACAATTTTCTGTTACAGAATTCACTCCTTGTTGATTATGTATTTGACAATGATTAAGTGGGTAGTAACAGACTATATCATTCTGTAATAATGTAATAAATAACAATACTTTATTTTTTTTATTGATTTATTGAATATTTTATATTGATATTATTTATACTCTAGCCTTTGGTAATACTTCTCTATATCCTCAATGCTCTGTGGATCATATTTCTGGACATGTATTTCTTTCATTCTCATACCTAAGCCAAAAAAAAGTGTCCAAAGTCTATTGTACTTTCCTCCATAGTTTGTGAAATATTGGAATCCACCTTTAAAAATCGCCTCAATTGGTGTCTCCTCCAAAATACCTCTTTCCACACTTCATTTTTTAATTTTCGGTAAAGGTTTATATATTAGTGTCTCTCCTCCCTTTTCTTGGCAATTACTGCTTTTTTCCAATACAGATTTTCTGAATTTTGCCTTTGTATATATCAAAGAGGCCTTTTATTAAGTTTATTTGGCTTCTCGTTGGTCAAAATGTAAAATCAATAGGTATTTTAAATCAAAAAAAAAGAAAATTATATGAAAAAAATCGATTTTGTGTAACATTATACAAATCATAAAGTTATAAAATCAATAGGTATATTATTTTAAATTTAAGTCAGTAAAAACTAAATATATTGATAAGTATATGAATTTGAAATTAAAATAGAAAATTTTCATTTTGATTTCAATCCTTATGCTTCAGTATATTATATTATATAGTAGGTATAGCCCAAAATCATAAAGGCTAAATAACTACTAACCACGGGAAACCGGTTACCTACATAAAACTAGGTTATAAGTCTATGGTAATAATATTATAGACAATTCATAATATTGTAATAATAATAATTGTTAGAATGTCAATTTTCAATGAAATAAATATAAAATTTCAACCATAATAAATAATGTATAATAAAAAAATAATTGCATAATAGCTGGTAGTATAAAAACAATTTTTTAACAACATGCTATTTTTGAACGATCAATTATCAATAATGTATCGATAAGTGGGAATTATAATATCTATTATATATTATAAAAATGTGGGTAAGTGGATGCCACTCTGCTGTACAGTAGGTTACAAGTGGGTCACTGTATAATGGATAATGTTAAATTTGAATTCAATTATATAATATCATTGTATACGAAAAAACGATTCTAAGCGATGACGGTTTGTCAGAAGGAAGTTTATATTATATTTATATTGTTATTACTATTATTAATACGGTAGCTGGTAAGTTGAATTAATATTATAAAACTACAACAAAATAACTAAAATCGTTTTCTTGGTTATTTGATATGTAGGCACCTAATTTCCTCCAAATTTGAACATAAAATAACTATAAAAAAAACTGTGTTTTCCAAAAAGAGATTTTTTGGTTACAGAATAACCTACTTACCTGGAACCTTGTTGTAAGTTTTAAATCCTTAGCTATAAAAGTAGAACATTTTTTGAATTTTAAATTTGATAAATGTTGTCAAAATTCAAACTTCAAATACTAATTGAAAAAAGTTGTGCCAATGCATTTTTAATATTTTTCAACTGCTATTGATAATTTTTCAAATATCATTGTTACAATTTTAGGAGCCTTATATTAAATTTTCAAGATCTTTCACCTAACAAATAACATTTTAATGAACATTTAATCGTGTATAGAAAATTTTAATATAAAAAACCAGTGAAAATGTCATATATCTAAGGTCATTTGTTGTAGAGTTACACCAAAAACCAAAATCGATTTTGCGTAAAAATTCCCAGTTTACCTAAATTTTTTTTTTTTCGTCGCATTTGAAATTTACTGGGAATTTTGACCTCCCCAAAACGAAAAAAAAGTGGGTAAGTGGATGTTGCTCTGCTAAACAGTAGGTTACAAGTGGGTCACTGTAATGAATAGTGTTAAATTTGAATTCAATGATATAATATCAATGTATAAGAAAAACGATTCTGAGCGAAAACGGTCAGTCAGCCTATGATATTACCAAGTATATTTGATGATATTATTGTGAATAAAGTAATTTATATATATTTCCTATTTACATGGAACCTTGTTTTCAATTTTAAATCCTTAGCTATAAAAATTGAACATTTTATACATTTTTAACTACAAAATAATTATCAAGTCAAAATTTGAACTTTAAATGCTTAAAAAAAAATTTTGCCTGTGATTTTTAATATTTTTCAACTGCTATTGTAACAATATATCAGGAGCCTTATAATTAATTTCCACGCTTTTTTACCCAACAAATAAAATTTTATTGATATTTATAGAAAAAAAAACTAAAAAAATTGAAAACTGGCAATGTCCGTAAACAGCTCAAAAAGAGTCAAATATTTTCAAAATTTTATCGTGTATAGAAAATGCTAATACAAACGTTCAGTGAAATTTTCAAGTATCTACAGTCATACGTTTTTTAATTACAACAAAATAAGAAATTCGTTACATGAGATATCGAGTGAATATCAAATGTTGTAAAAATATGAATTTCAAACGTCCATAAAAATTTAATTTGACATTCTTTTAGACATTTTTTTTTTTGATAAAGGTAGACAAATTTATTAGGGATCTTGTATGAAATTTTTAAATCTTAGATTGAAAAAGAAAAATTTTTATGAATTCTCAACTCAAAATAATTTGCTAATTTTCGTGATTTTTTCGTATTTTGTCAATATTTGAACTTTGAATGCTTATAAATAAAAACTGTGATTAAGGATTTTTAATATTTTTCAAATGTCATTGTAACAACATAGTAGAAGCCTTGTATTAAATTTTCAAGCTTTTTTACCTAACAAATAAAATTATATTGACATCTATAGAAAAAAATACTAATAAAATTGGAAACTGAAAATGTTCTTAAACAGTTCAAAACAAATCAAAATATTTTTAAAATTTTATCGTGTATAGCAATTGCAAATATCAACAACCAGTGAAAATGTTATGTATATACGTTCATTTGTTTTAGAGTTACAATCAATACATTCATCGCTTCGCTCAGAATCTAAAAATACTCACCACGCAACGTGTTTAAACTTTGAATCTACCAAACACTTCATTGCGTAGGTATATCTCATTAATATCGAACTGTACGAATTAAATTAGGCATTATAAAATTTTTTATTACTGTTTTGGGCGGCATAATATTACTATTATGTTTCTTTAATGATATTATATTGTGTCGTAGTACGTATATTACAAATTTCATACATATATGTAGATACTCTGGGTATCCTTTTCCTGTCCCTAATATCCCGCAATACGTTACAGTTAACCGCACCAATAGTAGAAGCTGCTTTGGCGCAAAAAAACTTGTAATATACGTAGGTACTATGACACATAGATATGTAAAGCACATGTAAATCTGGTCTCTAGTATAAAAACTAATGCTGCTGTAAAGAATCTTATAGGATGTACTGCTGTATAAGATGTAAGTAGGTAACCAAATAAACTATAGCTAATATCAAGAGCTTCTTTAAGGAGGTCAACTGTTCAAGTATAGAGACAGTTGTCCCCTCTGACTTTTATTCACAGTTACATCACTCATTAGTGATTCAGGTTAATGATCATAATAATAGAGTATAATATTATTACGATTTACGATATAATATACCTAATATAATATTAAAAATCCAAATCCATAGTTAAGTTAGGCAAGATTACATATAGTGAGAAACTGACAACTGCAGTGAGGTAGGTAATTAATAATTCATAAGCAAGCCAAGTAAATTTTGAATAAAATAGGTACTTTAGTTATCAACTATCCGAGAGAAGTAATGCTAGCGCGGGCACTCTGGCCATAGAACAAGGTGGATTGTCTACTTGATATACCTTTGCAAATTGTAAGCGATCCGATGTAGTCGGATTGCCTACCAGGGTGGCTGAATTGCACTTACTGCTGCGAGTTACATCCAAATAAGGATTTGAACAATTACAATTTTTTAAAAAGTTGTCATTTTTTAAGGGCAACAAAGTGCACGGGATCAGCAAGAATATTATTTAAAAATGAGTAAGGTACCTGACTCTGACTTATTAGTTATTTAATAGATTTACAATAATTGTATTTAATTGTATATAATATTATATACCATGATTTAAAATAGTCATAAATTATTGTTATATAGGTGAATAATAGTGGATGTTATTGTAAATAATAACTAAATATGGTGATAATGCACATAGTAAAAGTAAAATAGTAACTGTAAATTATTTAATTATTTAGTATTTGTTCAAGCTAGGCAAGAGCATTTTGCCAAAACAGTAGGTAACCTACACTTTTCATTACATACCTACAAGCATTAATTATAAATATTAAATACTACGAGTATATAGTAGTATTTATAATCAATGCTACAAAATATAAATGTATATTGGGAATTTTTATGTTAAAATAATTTTGTATGAAAATACAAAATAGGTACGATGTAGATTGTAGGTATGGTTTCGGTTTCTATTTAGACAGATCGATAATTTTTTTCTTATTCAAATCAATACTTAGTAAACACTAAACAATTAAATTTGAAGATAACATAGATAGGTATATATATAGTGATAAAAAATACCTTTTTTTTAAAAATTGGAAATCAGTGCGATTATAGGTACCAGTGTTTATAATAAAATTAATAATGAATAACTAAGAATATTTTGATAAATTTATTGGGCATAAAAACATCTTACCCTTAGGATTTTAAGTGTATATTATGTATATAAGATAAATAGTGTATAATATTTTTGTATAATATAATATAAGATAAATAGTGTATAATATTTTTGTATAATATAATATAAGATGAATAGTGTATAATATTTTTGTATAATATAATATAAGATAAATAGTGTATAATATTTTTGTATAATATAATATAAGATGAACAGTGTATAATATTTTTGTATAGTATAATATAAGATAAATAGTGTATAATATTTTTGTATAAAATAATATAAGATGAATAGTGTATAATATTTTTGTATAATATAATATCAGATAAATAGTGTATAATATAATATAAGTTAAATAGTGTATAATATTTTTGTATAATATAATATAATATAACATACTATATACCTAGGTACCTATGTAACTATTCTATAGTTCAATACAATGTTACTTGTGCCAAATTTTTGTTTAAAAGTATTTGCCAACAGTTGGTTTTGTACAAAGTATATAGATAATATTATAATATAAATAAGTCGCTACACAGAAGTTTGTTGTCTCTGTTTTATACAAGTGCGTAACATAGCAAATGTTAGGCTCGCTCAGCAAATCACTTTTAGCTCAGTTAGTTTAAAAATTAGAGTGAATTTACCACTTATAAAATTTTAAGGTAAGATTATTAGGTATCTCGGGCATCTCATAAACTTTTTATTATGTTTTAGTTTTAAAGCGCGTTCTGAGTATTTTAAAATTGTAAATGGTTTGTATGTTTGTATGGTTGGTATGTTTAAAATATAATTCGCTTTAAAATTAAAATACTATAAAAAGCATATTAGATGCCCTAGATAATAATCTTACCTTTGAATGTTATAAGAGGTCAATTAACTCAAATTTTTAAACAAAGGGAGCTAAATGTGATCGACTGAGCGTAAAATATGCTATGTTATGCACATGTAATTTAAAGACAACAAATGTCTGTGTAGCAATGTGTAGCGTCCTTTAAAATAAGTAATAATAATAATAATACAGTAAAAACTCTCTATAACAAATCTTAAGGTACCTGGAGATTATTCTTTTACTGTAGTTTTGTAATAAAGAGGGTTTAAAAAAAATTAATAGGTATTATGTAATGTTTATGTTGTATAGAGTTTTCAATGAAAAAATGGACCCCTGCTAAAATGGTTGAAACCCTTTTAGCCCTTTTAAACCCTTATGTAGTATTCCAATATTCTTAAATAAATGTCATAAAGTATTATAGAAATAGACAGTATAAAATTATTTCATACCTACAAATTACAATATAAAAATTAACATAACTATTACATAGATAATTTAACCTATACTTAGGCAGTAATTAGTATAGTAGTATATTATAAAATCAAGGTTTGAAATATTTATAATTCAATAATAAATTAAAATTTTCATTCTTCTTTATGGGGAGTTTTCTTGGTGTCCCTCATTTCCTTTGCAGCTTTCCACCGTGGTAAATATATTCGATGACTCCGATCTATAAACATACAATCAATAATCATATACTAGTAGACACGTAAACAATTTAAAAAAATTTGTATGGTAATTCAATAACAAATAATCTTTAGCTAGTCTAGTTTTCAAGCAAAATAGTGTTGAAACTAGTATTTTACCAAAATTTAACGCCAAAAATACTATTAGGTACACCTAGGACTAGAAACTAAAAAGTAAAATATATTTTAATTTTGTCGGTTTAAATTTAAATAGATATTTCATTTAAATATTTGTAGTTATTATAATTGCTTTAACGATAAATCTTAATAGATGAATATTAAATTTTTAATTTCTCAATACAATTATCATCAGCTATTTTATAGGTAAACAACTACAGTGGGGGTCTATTCTTCATATTCTTGAAATGATACGGATCGGATTTGTACAAAATGTCCCACATGGTTGGTTACCGTTATCTTTTTATGTATATTGATGAGATTAGGATGGTAACACTGCTAAAATGTACAGTAAGGTATTGTAAATTTAATTGCAAAAACAGAAAACGCGAGCATCAGATGTTAATTAAAAATGTTGTATTTTCTTTCCTTTTAAAAATAATTATTTGTAGTTTTCAGACATCTAATAAATTTAAAAATCTACCAGGTATAATGACAATTAAAGATAATATATTAATATATAATGGTATATTATCTGTGGGTGTATTGCAGATAATTTGACAACACCAACGTACTACTACTAACACAGTATGTATAAAAAATCTACCTGAAGATAATTGCTTCATAACAACATTGTTTAATTCCAAAGTAGTTTTACACAACAAAATGGGGGATATTTTCGATTTTTTTGAACGAGTGCAGCACAGTGAGCAAGTGACAATGCTAACAGATTATTTGCTTTTTAACAACAATGTTTAAACCCGAGGTCTACCCAGTGCCGGATCTAAGTCTCAGGAGGCCGAAGTGCAACTGCCAACAAAAGGCCCTTTAAAAACAAATTTTCTCGACATTACACTAATCTATTTATTTGATATGTTTTGTCGTGTTGATATATTAAACAAACTAAAAAACACAAAATTTAAATTCCATAAGTTAGTAGGTAAATTATGAAACTATACATTCACTCACTGTTCTCATATCTATTATACCACACTTAGATATGATGTATTAATCATTAATGTATGCTTCTATGCTAGTATAATATAAATTAGGCACCTGGTGCCAATGCCATTTTGTCCTCAAAAATATACTCTACGGGAATAAAGATACAGCTTTGTAGAGTCAATCAAATTTCAAAATTTTTTTTTTAATTGCAAGAGTGAAATATTCTACAGCCTGCATCAATCTCTGTTTTTCAAAATTTTATTCTCAAACTTTCTAATATGTCAAAAAAAAAATACAAGATAAAAACCATTTTTTTTACAAATATTTTAATACAATTATTTGAAATAAAATATAAAATCAGAGATCGATGTGGGTTGTAAAGATTCTTCTTCTTTCAGATAAAAAAATAGTCATCAAAATCCGACATTTCTACAAAGCTTGAGAGCTATTCCCGTAAAATTATTTTTTACGATATAATACACCTCCCCCCCAAATAGGTATCGGGTAGTAGATTAGTGGAAAAGTCTTATAATGAGGTGGCATCTAAAATATAAAATTTAACTTTCAAATTTTATAGAATTATGAAAAATTCGAAAAACTGGCACCAGGACCATTAAGAATAAATATCATTAATATGATAATGGCTGTAGAATATTATTCTGTATATTGTGCTAAAACGAAAGGACACAAATATGAATCAGATACCTCAGTTATCTGAATTGAATACAAAATTATTCATCAATTGTTCTTTATATTTTTTTAATTCATTGTTTTCAACATTTTTCTCTGTCTTTTAGATACAACACTTTCAAATTGCCTGTTAGTCTATGTTTTTTTTTCAAAATTCGATAAAAGATAGTGTAGGTAGGTACTTAATTTATATTTTTAACAATCAAATGAAAAATTAATATAATAAAATAGGTTAAAACTGACAAAAGTACAAAATGACATATCCGTAACCAATAACACTGCACCAAGGAATATGCGTAAATCATAATCCGTTTATATATAATAAATATATACGATAAATAAATATAACCACGGTTACATTATTAGTTTGTCCAGCAAGATACTGCACTAGCGCGACTTCGCGAGCACCTGAGATTAAATAAATAGTACGATTATATAAAAATAGTATACGATGCATACTATACCTATATAATTAAAGTGTATACAAATAAATATGTAAAACAAACAATAACAATGATAAATAGTATTATCTAAAATTCAAACCATCCAAAATAAATGATTGTCACTTATCAGTAGCATCTTAAAATAATAAAGTTTGTTTATTTTATAATAAAAACTTATAGAAAGTTAGAAAATTTAGGACTTCAACCTGAGGCCCCGGTGCAATGCACCCCCTGCACCCCCGCTAAATCCAGCACTAGGTCTACCCAAGTTGGTTTTACACAACAAATCGAGGGGTGTTTTCGATTTTTTTGTCGGAGCACAGTGCAGCGAGCGAGGGTAACGCAGACATCACTTTTTTCACAACAGTTCAGCCAATTAGAACTGTAGCATAATGATTATTTATGGGTTATAATAATATAAACTGAAAACTTTGATTAGCTATACCTATTACCTACCTTCGAAACTAAATTTGTGCGCCAAATTCTGATTTCACCAACATTTTTTTCACCCAAAAAATTACTAAGTTCCACAACTTGTTAAAATACGTTAAAAAAAAATTAAAATTTGTTATAGGTACGTGACAGTCAAGTAAGCGTTGCGAGCAAGCACATAAACCTAAAGTCACAAACTTTGGAACTTCTAAAATAATAGTAAGTTTCCGATAAAAAAAATGTACAACTATTGTTTTAAGCATAAAAAACAAGTCGTTTGAAAAAAAAATAGAAAATTGTGAGGGGGTTGGTAAAGTGCATTTGTTCCAAAACTTGATATGCTAAACTTCCCAAACGCATTGACTTTTTTACTAATTCGCCTAAGTGTAACCCGTCAGTAAATATAAAATATAGTACATACCCACTGTTTTCTGGCTGGTTTTGCAAATCATTGTTGTGAAGCTGCTGAATCGGCTGAATGTTATCATTAGTATCTGGATGTAAAGATTTTAAACTTTTCCTCTCTTGTCGGGCGCAATTATATTCGGTTATTATCTTTAGTTGTTTGTCATCAACTATAATTGGCAAGGTGGCTTCATCTCTCTGAAAAATAAAAATATTATTTCATAAAGGCAGGTAATTGGAAAGAAAATACTCGATAATAAAAATTCCGAATAAAATATCTTTGGTGAAAAAGTCACTCGGAATCTCCGGTTAATTTTGTGTATTTTGAAATTAATACAAGAAAAAAAGTGTATTTTAAAATTGGTACAAGAAAAAAATTCCTAATTTGTCAACTCTAAACATAAGAAAAGAATTTTTTTTTGAATTTGTTCATTATCATTTACCATTAAAGTTAATATATTTAAGTCGAAATGTTTGCAAAATTATTATTATTGTTTATTTTGTTTTTTTCAAATATGAATACGCTACGCCTAATCAATTATTAATAATAACTGATTATATTAAATAATATCATTGGAAGACGGAGTGACCGAGCGGACTAAGGATTAAGGACCGGTTCGAAACCCGGCCATGGGCGGTACTTTTCTTCGGGCAGTCACGGAGTCTGGAGAGAGAGGTCGCCATCCCCCACCAGGGTATGGGGCCCACTAGAAAATTCTGTCAAACTAACAAACACACGTGTTTAAACCTAAAGTACTCTCCCCCACAGTTAAAAAAACAACCCAATGACCTAAGTTGCCGCGGGTTCATTAATAAAAAAAAATAATATATATCATTGTTTTTATTGCCTAACAATAATTAATTAAATTTGGTTCATAATTAAAATTATCTCTATGGCCAGGGTTAGCTCGCATTTTGTTAAAATTAACATGTTTTTTCTGCCTAAAGTTGGAAACTAAAGCTGATGAAGGAAACTGATTTATTTTATTTATTTATTTAAATATTAAACAAATATTATTTCCAATACAAGACGCTGATGTATATACCTCCTTAAAAAGGCCACTTTAAAATATACTAAGTATAAAACTAGGATGGTAAGTTACGATTGAGCGTTATAAATTATAATATATACTTTAAAAGTTTGAAACAAATTATTAAAACTATTAATGAAATCTAAAAAGAAAAATGGGTTGTTATGATTTTAGATCTTGTCAGTTTATTTAATTAAGTATATTATACTGTGAATAGTGGATATAGTATCCAATCATTTTTTAGGAACTAAGCCCCCCCCCTTTCAACATCATCTATAGTACAACAATATACTTAATATACTTCAATACCCATTGAGTTTTATTGTAATTATTCAAATTAATATTTGTTGTACAATATAATCAAGAATTATTTTACTCATTATCAATGCCACGTTATCGTAATCATCAAAATATTACTTATATTATACAATTATTATTAACACTATTAAAATTGTACAAACACAATTACAATTGTAAAAATTAATAAATACAAATAATATTGTTTTACATAATAATATCTGAATATATTGTACCCATTCCAAGAATGAATATGAGATATCAGATATGCCTGATGGTATAATACTATCACAGAATTTGTTATGCCCAACCTAGTATAGGTTTTATTTTAAAAATACACGTGTTCTGCAGAACGTTAAATTATTCATATCTATACGATTTAGTGGAACCACGGAAGTGTCAAGTTCAATACAATTATTTGTAGTATTTTGTACTTGTACAGTTTCAAAGCTTACCATAGTGGCATCAAGGTATCCCGGACACGATGTAATATTCATGGTCTTGCTTAATTCATTAATTTCTTCTTCATATTTGCGTCGATCATGAATTATCATTTTTGTGACGGCTACAAAACATATAATATTATAAACTATGCATTATCAACTGATTCACGCATTAGTCTGTTCGTTTTTGACAAACGGATATAATTAATATATTATACTATTATACTCACATTTTTTCAACTTAAACAGTTTATCGCGTAACTTGATTTTTAAATCATTATTTGATTTAGTTGAATCCAATTCACTAATATAATCTGTAAATTTATTTCTTAAATCCTCCAGTTGTTTGTTGACCAAACTATAATAAATTGTATGTGTATTATAAACCCTTAAAATATGTAAATTATTATTATAAGCCAAGAGAACGGATCGTATAGCTGACAAATTTTCTTGGTAAAAGTGCTAATATACTGCTAGGTAGATATCGATTACTTGCAAAAAATTAAAATGTAACATTTAAAATATAATTAAATACATCCATACATAAAATAATTTATATTTGACCACTCGTTTGTATAATATTATTATTGCTTATAATAACTAATTACGAAATCATGTAAATAAATTAACCTGTTAAATTAATGTAATATTGATATTAAAATCACCAAAATAGTATACATAATTAGTATATTAACAGTTTTTTCACCACGGTAATTACGCCATGTCCAGGCTGGAATGTCCTAAAAGGATTACTGTATTACACATCGCGGGGAGATCACACAGTTATTGTTCACTGTTTTTGGGTTTGAAAAACAAACCTATGGACCAATATTGTATGAAAGTGACGAAACCCATCGGTTGGAAAAAGCTACACATTTAAACACAGTTAATTCTATAAAAATTAACGCGTAATATAGCACATAATATTGGTCGTTCAGCAACCATCGTAAAAGCCATTCGATTTATGAGTTTTTCCCAAGTGAGAGATCAGGAACAAAGGTTATTCAATGTCCATAGTCCGTTAAACCTTATATATTACAGATCAAACAAAACCAATATTAATTCAATAACTATTCAATTAGCAGATTAAAACAATAAACCGATTGATGACTTCAACGAAACATTAACGATCGTTCAGCATATTAAACGTCACTGATCTAAATATTAAATTTATATTTTAGATATTGTATTGTACGAGTCTATTACTTTAAGTTTAACTGGGAATACAACCATATTATTATTTATGAATTATTTTTCATCAAACATCAAGATTTATCATAGTTGGATTATAAAATGGAAGTAAAAAGTTAGTAAAAGATTATACATAGTATATTTATTATTTAATCATTGCAATTTAACAAACGTTTAAGTACTTCAAACTCTATAACTTATTCGTATGGTAGTATGGTAGACCTTAATAAATGATATGTATACATCGTTTCAAGAATCGTAGGTACTATGAAAATAATATTCGGACCCGATATTGAGTCCTACTTTTTTTATCGAACACTCCAATTATACTATTATATGTATAGTTATCTAAAATCGATACTTCAAAACAGAACGATTCAGCCACAGCCTCGGAAGTGGATGTTGAATTGGAAATTGAAACATCAGAATATTGCTTACAGGTGTAACTTCTTATTATTTATTAATTCATAAGCATATTGTAGAATACCTATGTATGTAAGCGACAAATTCGTTGACAAAAATTGTGAAATTTCTTTGTAAAATGCAATTGGTAAATATTTTTTTGTGACCCACAAATAGATGGACAACAACTGTGTTTTTTCCTCGTGATAATATGTAATACGGTAAAATCGGTGTGCTGGACATTACCACTTGAACATGGTGTCATTACCACGGTGAAAAAAAAGAATAGACTGAGAACATATAATTAATGTATACTACTCACCAAATCGTAACATATTAAACGTTGAAAATGTTGCAATCTGAGTAGTGCGTTTTATTTTTGTTACCATGATTTCACATACCTAAATACCTAATGTAACCAAAAAAAAAAGTTCAAATTCGACAAATCCTTGTTATTGTGCGATTATTACGAACGAATCGGCTAGTTAATATTTTAAACAGGTAAATATTATATTATATTAATACAATTAATTATATGGTGTCGAAAAAAAAACCAAATAAGCTACTACATCACACGCAAAATTATTTTCCACTTTTAAGATACCTAAAATGTGATGATTCAATGAAAAATTGTAATAAATTCTTCTGATTGGCGTTGGAAGTTTGTTTATAAATTATAACAAAAGTGGATATTTTAGTTTTTACAAATTCAAATTTACAACGTCCTCTTATTTGTCTGTCTTATTCGATACCTACCTTTTTTAAGGAAGTAAATTTCAAATAATTTCTTATTTCGTGCGTGCATGTTCACAGCAAGTGATCAAACTACAAAAATATTAATTATTTTGTTTTTTTTTTATCTAAAAGTATCAATAATGGTTGATAATATTATTATAATATCATAATTTCCAATTGTGTATAACTTATCTAATAATTCAATAACATTTTTGAATACATATTTTAATCATAGTCAAGAAGCTTATTTGAAATTTACTTTCTTACATATTACATGTGTTAACTAATTAGTTTAGATTAATTTTATCGATATATTAAAGTGTTTAAACGATAAATTACAATAAAGTGAAAAATTAATTTTTAGTTAACTTCATGATGAATTTAAGTATGTTTTCAGAATTTTTATCCGATAACTAGTACAGTCTGAACAATTTGCACAAAATAGGTCTATTTTTGAAGAAACCACAGACGGGATTGAATTCCTTTAACATCTGTACCAAGATTACTACCTAATATATTATAATATAATATTTAAATGATAATATATGTCACGTACTGTGTGATATCTAGATCTGCGTTGGTCTGTTTCTTTAAGACGGACTCAGAAAAATTCAGATAAAAATCATATTTTTCTTTTAATTTGTCTATTTCCGAACAAGTTTTATTTATCTTCTCCAATTTTTCTTCGTAAAACTTATATACATCATTTTCCATTTTTATTTGGGTCCCCATCAATTCGGCACGAATCCTGTAAAACATATAATAATATTTTGTTATTTAGAAGTTCAACACTCATGACACGACAATCAAATCATGATACATAATATTTTAATTATATTATAATAATAAGTTATTAATTATTAAATAATAATATATATGTTATTGTACAACAAACTCATGAAAATGGGTGATTTTAGACGCGCCTGAGTATGATATCTAAACTCTGTTCAGCGAGAGACCACACCAATGAAAACTGGTTCCCTAAAACAAGACCCTGTCGTCGGGGAACCGGTTTCGATAGCATGGTGATGCAGAGTAATGCACAGAATCGGTGTGCTCTCTCAGTGAACAGTATAATGAATAATGACAGGTAATTATATTTAATAGGTAACGAGTAAAGACAATAATTAGATTTTATTATTATTATTATTACTATCATGGTTGTTAGGAATTATTCTATGGTAGGTACTATAGATTTGAGGAAAATTAATTATAATTTTTAGGGAATACCTATATTGTATACCATCACGTAATGGTAAGTGAATCTTATGGCTTATTGAGTGCAGAATATAAATTTTAATTTACGCAAAACATATGACATCGCTAAAATTCAAAATTGCTTAGAGCTGAAACAGGTAGAAATTTTTTCAATACTATTTTGTGATAATATTGGTTAGGTATGTGCCGTATGGTATGTCTACTCGAGTACCTATATGATGTAGATGTGTAATCTAAATATAGATGTGCATATGTCAAAATTGAAATTTTATACTTAAATAATATATAAATTCTAGTATGTTTAAATTTTACCGAATTAGGTAATACTTACTCCTCAAAGCGTTCATGTATTTTTGTTTTCATTGCATCTTCCTTCGTGTTAACTTTATTCATATCTTTCAATAAACATAATTTTGCTTGTTTCACAAAATTGGATTTTTCACTGTTTAAAAAAATATATATTATTCTTAAGAAATTCAAACAATAGTTTTTTTTAGAATCAATTAAAAAAAATTAAATATATTGAAATTATAAACATTTTAATCATACCATAAGTCAACTCTACTTTTACATAAATTTGACCGGGTTTCCTCCATAACTGTGTTTATAGTTTTATATTTGTGGCTTCTGTGATGCAATAATTGGCATAGTGCACAATTAAATGTTTCGCATGTAATACAATATACCTCCATGCATTTCTGTAATGTAAATTACAAAACTGAATTATGTGACAATTTTAAGATTCATTAAAGGATTCAGTTTTGAAATATTTAAAATAAACACAAATTTGTGTACAACAATTCAAAGTGAAATATTAACATATTTTCAATTAAATTATAATAAATATTTTTTACTATAAAATTTTTTAAAATTGAATTAGTTCTTAATACAATTAATGAATTTTTATAAAATGAAAAAAACTGTTACATATTTTGATTTAGACATTTACTTCAAAGATAATAGTGGATGATTAGTATTTTGTTAAATACAAAGATATATTTTAATTTATTCCTGATTCATATATATAGGTACATGTACTTACATCAGGGCAATTTGGACACGGGGCTTTCGTCTTATACTCTTTTTTTTGGTCTTCCTGGTCCATATTATTATTTCTTAAAGTACTCTAAAAACAACATACAAATGAAAAATTAAAATAGAATAATTATTAATAAAATATTTGGATAATATTTTATACAAGCGCAATTTATGAGTAGGAGAGGGCTGTGGCTTAATGGTGTATGGTCTCGCCAAAAGATACTGAAGTGATTTCAATAAATAATTAATCATCGAACATAGTTAATAATGTGTGTTAGAAATTAATCAACTCAAGTATAGGTACAATAAGCCACCCTCTCTACTACAAACAATAATTTTCAATTAAACTACACCCGTAAAATAAAAGCTGATATATAATAATACAAAAATTGTGATTACTTCATCAAACTTTTCACAAACAATAGGATAATTTATGAGTCCGGTTGAAAGTTCAGTTTCACGTCCACATTTGCATACAAAATGACCTACATAAAAAATAAAAAACATTATAATCAAACATATTATGTAGCAGCGTTATAAAGTAAATCAAATAGAAGTATTACAATACTTTTTTTTTTACTCAAATACAATTATAATTGCATTGAAGTATTATAATATACCTTATACATATTCTGAATATGTATTTAGCTTTTTATTCATATAAATAATTATATATATTATATTATTTATTAAGTCTATGGTATCCTAATTCATTCAACAAATAATAATTATAATTTGTAACAACAAAAAGTTTGTATTTGAAATGAATCCATTCCTCATTCCTACAAAATTATGTTTTTAATATTTTACAAGCAAATTTAATTATTTAATTTAATTTAATTACGACAAAGTAATCTATTAACATCAATAAGTTTTATATAGAATTATATACTCAATAAATAATAAAAATTATTTTATAACATTTTATTATCGATAATAAGTAGGTGTAGGTATATAATATATAGATTTAGATGAATATCCCGGCTTCGCCGAAGTGCAGTTTTTTTGTGGCACATCCTAATAGTATCCTATGTACGCTGTACCTATACTGGCTGTTTCTCAGTTTGAGTGTTTCTCAATTTTAGTGTATGGCAGTGTACATCAGTTCAAGGAAAAATCGTCATCGGTGTATCTAGCTTTGTGAATTAAGTCGACCTAGATGGGCAACCGTGAGTCGCGGATTGGTTTTTGCACTTGGTAAATTTTTAACGTGCTTTATATAAAATACTATAATTATATAGAATAATTGTTTTTAAAGTATAAAAAAATATTCCACCTAATCTAACAAAAGGGTGGCTTTCGAATGTCAAGTATGACATTGTAATGGATATGTTCTATAATGGTTGTGCATTGAAGTAAATAAAAAAAGCGGGTATTTGGATATTACTCTGCTGTACAGTAGGTTACAAGTGGGTCACTGTAATTGATGGTATTAAATTTGAATTCAATGATAACATAATATCATTGTATACGAAAAACAATTCCGAGCGGTAACAACGGTTTGTCAGTCTAGGATATTTTATATTTTATTTATATTGTTATTACTTATTGATAATAAGACGTAATATCTAACAATAGTTATTATTAATATACAGTAGCCGGTAAGTTAAATAAATATTATATGATTACAAAAAAATAAACTAAAATTATTATTCCTGGTTATTAAATACGAAATTTTGTCCCAATTTTTAACAACTATAAAAAAACTCTGTTAATGTATATTATTTAGGTTTGAAGGTTACAGAATTAACTTCTTAGGTGCAACCTTGTTTTACATTTTCAGTCTTTCGCTATAAAAGTTGAACATTTTATAAATTTTTATCAACAAAATAATTTGTGAATTTCAATTTGATAAATAATGTCAACATTTGAATTAAAAAATATTATAAAAAAAATCTTGACCATGTATTTTAAATATATTTAAGTCGATATTGTAACAAGCCTTGTATTAAATTTTTAAGCATTTTTATCCAAAGAATAAAAATGTAATGACACTTATTTTTTAAAAAAAAATAAAAAAGGTAGGCAAGTGTGTATCTCTCTGTTGTACAGTAGGTTGCAAGAAGGTTACTGTAAACTTTACTGTTTTAAAATTTAAAATTGAAATAGAAACTGAAACTAAATTTTTGTATAAGTTATATGTTTTTACTACGAATGCAGTCCACAAGATTTTTAGAAAATAATATGTGGCCCACTTTCATAAAAAGGTTGAAAATCCCTGCTTTAAAGGATGGTGTTAAATTTGAATGTTTACAAAAACGATTCTGAGGGAAGACAGTCAGTCAGCCTATGATATTACCAAGTATATTTGATGATATTGTAAATAAAGTAATTTGTTTACCTATTTACTTGGAACCTTGCTTTAAATGTTCAATCCTTAGCTACAAAAATTGAACATTTTATAAATTAAACTACAAAATCATTTTAAATGTTTTCAAAATTCAAACTTCAAATACTTATAAAAAAAAATGTGCATATGTATTTTTAATATTTTTTAACTGTCATTATAACAATATATCAGGAGCCTTGTTTTGAATTTTCCCTGTAATCATTTTTTTATTTAGAAAAAAAAATTAAAAATTGATAATGTCTGTAAACATCTTATAACGAGTCAAAATATATTTAAAAATGTTATCGTGTACATAAAAAAAAAAATGCTTGTATAAATATTTAGTTAAAATTTAATTTATCTAGGGTAAATCATTTTAGAATTACACCGAAAACCAATTTAGCATAAAAATCCCTGTTTTTCCTTAATTTTTTTTGTTTTTTCAGCGCTTTTAAAAACTACTGATAATTTTAAATTATGACCTTCCCAACACATCAACTATATTCTCTTTCCCACCAAACAAGATGCTGAAATTGAGAATCGAAGTATTTCCAAAAGGTGATGACAGACACAAAAATAAATTTAAAAAAACATTAATTTTAAAATCAATCATGGCTCCATGTCTATATTTCCGCTCAGAATCTAAAAAGGATATGTTGAATTTGAATACAATGATAAATTATTGTACACGAAAAATGATTCTGATCGGAGATGGTTGTCAGCCTAGCATACTTTAATAAAATATAATCTTATACAATAATTAAAATAAAAATTTACAGAAGTCGAAAATATTTCATTGCTATAGTGTTACTTTTGTAAACTTTTTTTCGTTTAAAGTAAGAAAACATATGAGGAATCTTCTAATAAATTTTCAAATGTCGGTTATCAAAAGTAATTTTTTTATGAATTCTAACTGAAAAATATTTTGCACATTTTCGGGATTTTGATGAATTTTGATTCAAAATTTAATTTTAAATGCATATAAAAATAAATTTTGATTCAAAATTTAATTTTAAATGCATATAAAAATAATCATGCCTATGTTTTTTAATCATTGATTTTCACTCTTTATTCCGCTTCATCAGCATGGAATTAGTGCTACATGAATTAAAATTATTGTGATTACATATTAATATTGTTGACCAAATTTTACACATAATATAAAATTATCATATTTGATGAATAATATCTCGTCTTTGGTGATTAAAACTATATTATTTAGATAAGCAGAATATTAAGAACACCTCACCTGGTACTTCAGAATTCGATATAAAACATTGTTGGCACATGCCATGAAGACATTCCAATATCTTCGAAGTAGAGTTCAAAGGATTTTTGCAAGCCACACATATGTTCAATGCCCAAAGTTCTTGAGGATCTGCGGTGATCTTGAGCATCTTTTTGGGGGGCGCCATCACGAAAATAACAGATACCTACTGTAATTAAATAATTATTTGATTGTTGATTGTAATACATGTATGTAGGTACGTAGCATATTAATATTTATTAATATATTTACTACAAAAAACTAAGGCAGAAATGGTAGACCATTAAAAAAATCATCATTTTGCATTTCCCAAATTTCATCTATGGCTTCATCAAAAGATTTTGGATATATAGGAAAGTTTTTCCGTCTTGCCATATATGACATGGCTTTTCGGACAGAAGAAATATCCTTATGTACAATATCTGTACCTACATTTGTCAGTAATTCTTTTCGTATAATTTTGCTTGGTCGAGTTGAAATTGAATCGCTAGCTTTTCGTTCTCTGAGAACTTGGCGGTCAATATTTTGAGGTGTTATTGCTTCATGTTTGTGTTCACCGATTACCGAAATAACTTGAGTTTTTTTGACATCAGTTAAAATACTGGCATAATAACTTTTGTTATAACATATCCATTTTAATAATTCGTCTTTGCATTTTCTTATAAAACGATATTTATGTGAAGAAACCACAGCTAACTCTTTCCCACGTTCTGACATTATAATTTTTAAAGAATTCTCCATAGTTACCGCACTATTACTTACTAATACTAAAACTAAAACCAGTGATTTATCGAATGACACGTTGGTCGCATACTAATATAACGATGTTAAAGTGTGACACGCGCCAGGAAATCCAATATAATAATCGGCATTTAATCTTATCTCATAGTATTTTATAGATTACCAAAAAGTACCTATTGGCCTGGAAATAATAGTCTCGGCAACGTTTATGAAATTGTATCAAATACTATATATTGTTTCCTAAAATAAGTTATATTACAAATTTTCACGATTTTGAACAACGGCAACGTTGCACTAAGTATTACTAGGTAGAATGTGCGCAATCGTAATAATGAAAAAGGTCCATACGGAATCGTATCATACGCAATCGTAACGCACCCACGACAATATGGTGAACGGTCACTTTGTACGGTCCATTGTTTAAAATGCATAACGCGGAAACTTTGTACTGTCGGGTAAAAAAGTAGATTGCAGAACGCGGACACTTTGTACGGTCCGGTAAAACTTTAGATTACAGTATGCGGGCACTTTATATTATTATATTCATAAGGTATATATTGTAAATATATGTAATATTATATTCTATTTGTGATTTCAAAATATATTTCCATATTACACTATACATGCAATTTTTAAAGATTTTTTCAGTATTATATTTATATGTCATTTTGACATATTTCTATATTATACTAGGTATACAATATGTATTTTGTAAAGATTTTTTCAATATTATATTTTATTTATCATTTTGACATATTTATATTCTACACATTTTTAATTTACTTCAACATAACTTTTGATAACATAATACAATTAAGATTTATAATCATATTATTGATTGTTTGATCATTTTAATTATTATTAAAAAAACAATATTTTATAACAATAAATATAACAATATATAGCTTATATTTATGATATATGCTTTATGTATATAATAGTGCAAAGTATTCTGCAATGTACCTTTTTAACCAACCGTACAAAGTGACCTAGAACCCGACAATATTATGCGTGCCGTCGATAGTCACCGTAAGCCGTCATAATTGTTTACATTTTGTAGGTACTTGTAAAAGCTAAATAAAGTCTCCTCAGAATATTTACTCACGGGCCGCTACTGTAGGTATCAGTGGCACAACTTAGGGGGGGCTGGGGAGTTAAGCCCCTCTGACTACAATTTAACCCCCAAAAAATATTCCTTATTGATGTAGATTTAAACCGCATACTATGGGTTATTTTAAATTAGTAGTTTTGTTGTGTGGGCTATAGCCCCCTCAGAATTTAAATCCTAGATGTGCCTATGGTAGATACTTACCTAATATGCAAAACAGTAATAATAATAATATACATAATATATGAAAATATGCAAAACTAAATGAAAAATAAATTATAAGTTATAACATACCTACCTACTCGGAACAACCCAGACTACAGTCGTAGTACACTTGGTACTTCAACGGTCGTCGGATGGTTAGGTGAAACAGCGCTGGCTGATGAGAAGAACCAATGCAAGTGAACGGTCGAAAGTCAAAGGTTAGTCTTACCTAACGTTTATAGATAATAGAGGTTGCCTCATTTAGAAATTATAAGTTTATAGGAGTAGGGGAACTACGCCGGGACGTCAGCCGAAGTACAAAATGTTTGTTTATTAGCTGTCAGCTATATTGTTTACGTGTTATGTTCTCATAATTTTTTTTTGATTATATTGTACGTTTCATTTAATCCACGATTATTATAATATTATTAAAATAGTTTATGAATTTAAGACAATATGGCTACAAAATTATTAAAACCCAAAGGCAGGTCATGTTGTACAGTAGCAACATGCATTAATTATACTGGTAAGGTGAAGCGAGATGGAAATACTAATATATCATTTTACAGGTACCTATTAATATTAATGAAGTAAATTACATTCTGTATAAAAAATATTATTTTGTTTGAAAATGAATCATTTGTCAATCTAAAGTAGTACCTACACTTTAATGTTACAAGTTGCAGAAGTCAATATTTAAGACCAATGCTTCATAAATCATTTACTAGTTTAGGTATCATACTTCCATTGGCGCTAGGTTTTGTAAATGTCAATGGGGGCTTAACTTACTAATTTTTAGCCTTAACTTTTGCCTTAACTCTTTTCAATGGGGGCCACGGCCCCGGCCCCCGAGTACCCATGCAGTCGGCGCCTATGCATACTTCAATCAAAAACATAGTTTTTACTTTAATGTTTAATTTTCAAAAGACCCAGAGCTGCAGAAGAATTAGACAACTAAAGTGTAGAGAGGAGATAGTATGAATCCTGGTTTATCATACATGTGTTCTGACCATTTTAGTGACTATGCATATATTCGAGATCTTAAAGCCAAACTCTTAGGAAATTATAGTTATTTATAATTAAATTACCTCAAAATACCAATTTTTTTTTTATCAAATTGTTTTGATTATTTTAGCATATACTCCTAAATTTTGTAAACTAAAACCGGATGCAATGCCTACCCTAAATTTACCAGAAGACCATACACACAGTGATGTAGCATCAACATCATCATCTAGACGTAGAAGTAGAATGGAATCAAGAACAAAAAAACAGGGGAATGATAATTATATGCTTTGTAAAATTCTAAGCCAGTAACTTCTAAAGGCAATTAAAGTATCCCTAACCAGCAAAAGTGGGCAATTTAATGACAAAAATTAACCTTAGTTGAGTTAAGTCAACATTTGGAATTTTAAGCTTAGTTATCAATTACTAAACATTATTTTAATTCTAAAAGTTATAAAATGAGTTTATTATATAAATAACTAGAAAAGTATACTAAATTCTAACTTTTAAAGTAACCTTTAACTTTTTTATTAGTTAATGCTGACATTTGCTAACCAGTAACCTATCATGTTATTATAAAATTACTATTTAATATTGATGTTTTTTATGTATAATTTGATTATGTCTTAATTTTGTGTTAAAATATATCTTTTTATACTTCATAATTTAATATTTTTTTTTTGTCATAGTGTTTTTATTTGTTACAGGATCATGATGACTTGATCACTTCAGTTATGAACACTGGTAAAATATCGTCTTCCGATCTACTTAGTTCTACAGTAATAATTGATGATGATTCCATACTTTCTACAAAACCCAATTATGAAATATTGTACAGTGAACTAGGTACTTAAAAAAATCCAAAGTCTTAAAAAATAAAGAATCTGTTATCGATTATCAAAAAATCAATGACTACCTCAGATCCTTAAAACAAGTTCTACAAACAGATAATTCACTTAAAAAAAAAAATAATAAAAAACTGATAAAAGAAATTAAGTTACTTGCATTACAGGATTATGAAAAACTCACCGTTTTAATTTTTGATGAAGTAAAAATATCCAGTAGGTACTATGGAATATGATGTGCTCCGTGACAAAGTTGTTGGCCCCCATAGTCAAATGTAAGTGGTTATGGCTAGAGAGATTGGATCGCATTGGAAATAACCCATGTATGTTGATTTTGACCAGAAGATGACAAAATCTATTCTTTTCAGTATTATTGATAGACTAGACCAAATTGGGTTCAAAGTAATATGCTGTGTAAGTGATTGTGGTGGTTTATGGAAAGCTTTGAACATAACCTATGAAAATCCTATTTTCTCTACTCCAAACGGAAAAGAAATTGTATTTATTCCTGATGCACTTCATATTTTGAAACTTATAAGAAATTGGCTACTGGATACTCGATTTCAAATTAATGAACAACTAATCAACAAAAAACCATTAGAAAGTTAAAAAAAAAAAAAACATCAACAGAAATTAATAATTGTTATAAACTTTGTGAAAAGCATTTAACCCCTGAAGAACCTCAGCGTCAAAAAGTGAAATTAGCCTCACAATTATTGTCTCACACAACTGCAATTGCACTTATGCGTTATAAGCTTATCAATGATACAAAGTTACTTAATGATACGGCTAATTTTATTGAATTAGTCAATAATTGGTTCATTTGTCTAATGTTTCTTATCCAAATAACCATCGGACCCCATATACAGCTTCTTATGGATTATTCTTGGATGATCAAGATTCACTATTAGATAAAATGTACAACACATTTTTGTTAATGAGATGCAATGGTCTTCAGATTTTTCAAAAGGCACTTTTCGTGCTCATAAATGAAATGAAATTACTTTTGAAAATTGTTCGAGGTCATGGTTTAAAGTATATTCTAACAAGTAGAGTTAATCAAGATGCGCTGGAAAACCTATTTTCACAACTACAGACTAGGGGTGGGTTAAATGACCATCTATCTCCTTCGAATGCCTTGTATAGACTTCACATGATAATATTGGGAAAATCGAATTAATACCACAGATATTAATAATGAAGAGTTTTTCCTAGCCAAAACAATGAATAAAATTGATTTGAAATTAAATTATGTATCTGAAAATATTGATGACAGTGAATATGCTACAGGCACTAATAGTGATAGTGAGTCAATAGCAAATAATTATAACGATCAAATTAAAATGGTTCAAGATGCAATTGAATACTTGGCATGTTGGGTAGCTAAGACATTCAGTATAAAATTTCCTGAGCTTGATTCTACAACAACAGAATAAAATTCAAAAAAAAACCTCCCACGGACATGATTATGAGATGCCACCTTGGATAAATCACTTATCTTATAGTGGATTAATAATTCCCAGTGATAAATTCAAAAATAATATTACTAGAATAGAAAGACTTTTTAATAAAATAACTTAACATAAAATTCCTGAAGTTGTTATAAATTTGACCAAAAAAATGTTCAATAAAATGGAAATGCTTGAAAAATATTATCTTGTAGTACAAAAGTATGTTAAACAAAAGGCTCTTATATGAATGAACCATTTAAACCACCAGTGTTTTACATAATAAAAAAGAAAAGCTTAATCAAATCTACAACGACTGCAAAAACTTAAAAGACTTATGACATAATTTATTGATATTTTTGTATATATTATCAATTTTTATATATGTGACAATAATGTAATTAATAAACCATAGTTTAATAATTTTTATTTTTATTATTGATTCATCTGAAATGTTCTTACTCAAAATAACAGCATAAAATGGTTACACACATAATAGATATTGGTATAAGCTATATAGCAGTGTATTCAAGTAGGTACTCATAGCAATATTTTATCGTTATTAAACATTTAAACTTAATTAAGTATTAAGTAATAAGTAATTATAATATTCTAACTTTTTAGTTCAGTTCAGTAGATGCTTATAATTCCATGTAACTACAATTAGATACAATTTGTAAAATGTAAAAAAAATAGTTAAATATAATATGATGACTGTGGGTGTTATTAAAACATGTCTAAAATAATATTTAAAAAAAATAATTAATAACACTACACATAACATATTCTCAAGTAATTATAATATATCGAGATTAATAATTAGCAGTAATCAATGAAATATAATAAAACATTATTGCATAAACCAAAAAAATATATGCTTGACAGCATTTCGCTATGCGCCGCCGTGAATTTTGTACTTCGGGTGACGTCAGTAAATAAGAAATGGTTCAGGGGATCGATTTTTTTACACGAATATGAGGCAACCTTTATTATCTATAAACCTTAGATAATATATTATCATCTATAAACCTCGAGTCTTACCCACAGATATATATTATAACAGATTTAATATATTATACGACGTGTGGTCTTACGTAGTTACAACGGTTGGCGATCAGCGGCTGACTCAGGCGTGAATCGGCCGGCGATACTGATGATTTCCCTACATATAATATCTACTATAGTATCTATAGTCCCCTAACCTCCCTCGGGACATAATGTAAAATATTATCTAATATCTATGATTATAATTTAAAACTTACTCGGTGCAGTCGGAAGTCACAAACTGCAGTCGTACTATTACAGCACTCGGTGGTTAGCGACAGTGATTTGAAGTACCGATGAAAACAAAGAATCACTGTAAAAACGTTGGAATCCAAAATATAGCTGAACGGGAGCGGAGCGAGAGCACTCGACGACTGCACTAACAGTACTAAACTAACCTAACGTCCAATGCACACTCGTTCAGCAGTCGGCGATACTAATGGCACCTCGGCGCGGCGTAGAATTGTAATCGACGCAGGCATTCCGATGATAGTTTGAACGTTACAAGTAGAGTGCGCATTTTTATCGGTAGCGGTTTTGGAGGGCGAGACCCCACCTAAATATTGTTATCTCGGAAATATTGTAATAAATATTTGTTTGCTTTATATTGATACTATTTTGAATTTTATTCGTTTACTTTAATTTAAAATATTTCACATATACAACATACATATAAATAATATTGGATGGATTATATAGATTATAGATAAACAACGTTTTGGAATATTATTTATTTTTTTTTTTGTACACAATTTGTACGAAACGCGAGAACGGCTGTGCATCAGTGCACCACTGTAACGTCGTTATAAGTCATCACAATAACCGTTGTCGTTTTTAATACTGTGCTCTGCGCCGCCACCGCTAGGGGCACGAGATTCGAGAGGGGTGTTAATCGCCGCCGCCTAAGTTAATACATGCGAGATACGTTTGTGTACACACACACGCAAACACGTAAAATAGTGTAAATGAGACGGCGACTGAATCCATCAAAATCTGCCGCCTCTAAACGCTGTTCACCTGGTACAATGAAATACATTCGAGCTAGCTGGGCGCCGATGTCACTGCAATGCGGGCACGGCCATCGTTCGGCTTTAAATTTAATCATAATTGGGCACTGGCTACTGGCTAATATTCCATGGATAATCCATTAATAATTTTCCATACATTTTAATTTTAAAGAATACTTCAATGAATTATACAATATGTGTTACTGTGTAGGAGTAATGGACAATAGTGTATTTAATATTTGTAAAAATAGATACATGTCAAAACCACCACTGATTTTTATGCACTAAAAAGTGTCAAAATATTTATAATATAACATGCAGTGAAAATATGGATAGTCAGAGAGGGCCAGGGAGAACAAGACATGTATAGAGAATAAAACATAAATAATGTTTATTTTATCCAATTCTATATTTGATAAAATTTTCAAAATATTTTGATGTTAATTAAGATGTTCATGTACATTTTTAATTTTCAATTTTAGTTTCTGAGCGAAGCGATGAATGTATTGATTTTACATTGATGTGTGTTATTTTTTTTTTTTTTGTGACATTTAAAGTGCTTGAATTTTTTTCAATAGTAATTTTTCTGATAGGAAAGTGAATCTAGTTGGTACTTTGGGGATCAAAAGTAAAATTTCCCAGCAATTTAATTTTCAAAAGCGCCGTAAAAAACAAAAGAAAAATATAGGAAAAACGGGAAATTTTACTCAAAATCTGTTTTCGAGAAAATCGATTTTGGTTTTTGTGTAACTCTAAAACAAATGACCTAGGTACATGAAATTTTGACTGAATGTTTATATTAGCATTTTCTATACACGATAAAATTTTGAAAAAAATTTGACTCTTTTTGAGCTGTTTACGGATATTGTCAATTTTAAATTTTTTTAGTTTTTTTTTCTATAAATATCAATTAAATTTTATTTGTTGGGTAAAAAAGCGTAAAAATTTAATTTAAGGTTCCTGATATATCGTTCTTATAGCAGTTGAAAAATATTAAAAATACATATGCACAATTTTTTTTTATAAGCATTTAATAAAGTTCAAATTTTGACAAAATTTATCAAATTTATAATTTAATAATTATTTTGTAGTTAAAAATTTATAAAATGTATAAATAAGGATTTAAAATTGAAAACAAGGTTCCACGTAAATAGGTTATAGGTGTATAAATTATTTTATTCACAATAATATCATCAAATATACTTGGTAATATCATAGGCTGACTGATCGTTTTCGCTCAGAATCGTTTTTCTTATACAATGATATTATATCATTGAATTCAAATTTAACACTATTCATTACAGTGACCCACTTGTCGCCTACTGTACAGCAGAGCGACATCCTCTTACCAACCTTTTTTTCAATATTATTTCTAGTATTTTATCGACTAGTGCGATAGTCATAATGATATTTTAATGACGTCGCCGTCGTGATGTAGCTAAATTATTATAATGTTATAATAATATTATACTGTCGTAAAAACGTGTAAAGTGTCTGAATATTATTATTTTTAATATTATTGGTTTTTTTCTAGAGAAAATCTGGGTAGGCATGGGCCTGGGCCCTGTAAGCTGTAGAGTAGTCGGATTTTGTTAAATTTTTTTTTATTTCAAAGAACAGAATATTTTTCAAGTCACATCAAAGTATTTTTATTTTACTTTAAATAATGGTAGAAAAATACGTTTGAAAAAGAACAAATTATGTGCATTATTTTAGCTTATATACTTATTATTTTTAAAAATCGGGCTTTAATCTGACCTGCAAAATATTCTTTTTTTTTAAATAAATAAAAAATTAACGAAATCCGACTATTCTATAGGGCGTGAGAGTTTATCCTGAAAGACATGTTTTTGTACTTACAAACGTGACTCATCGACGCGACTCATCGACGCGCCTTATTCGACGCGATTAACGACAGTATAATTACGAATGTATATTATTGTCTACACATTGTTGTAGTTATCTTTATCTAAATGGTTTTATACACGTTTAAAAAATAATAATGGCTAATGGACATTATAGTCTTGTAATTTATTTGTCTGTGGTTCTGATGATACCTAAATATATATTTTTTATTTTCAACAGTTGAATATTTTATAAAATAGTTACAATTAAGTTATAACAAAATATAAAGCATTACTAGTGCGATCTATAATCAATTATTTAGATCATAATAATATACTTTGATTAGTAAATATTAATAAAGATATTTACTTAATTAAAAAAAAAAAAATTAATATCTCGTATAATATTGTGCAGTTTAATATTATACATATAATATGTATAAAATTAATCCTATTGACTATTATTAATATTATTTTAACATTATTGATTAAAATTATTAGGTACTGCATTTTTTTGTGCATGCTACTCATTGCTATTTTAATATCACATATTCACGTATACTTATTGTAAACATTATTACAGATTGTATACTTCAAAATAAAATAAAAAACATTATTTCAATTTACATTAGGTACATAAGTTAAAAAATAATCTGTTCAAACCAAACGTCATGTTGACATAATGTTATATCAATATAATACAATTTATGGTATCTACCTATATCAATATTAACGACATAGGTATTATCTATAGTAAAAACACATCTACTAGGTACAAATGTACAATGAACCATTCGATACCATTTGATACCTATACTATACAGAAGATTTATATCCATGCACACGTTTTTTAGATTCTGATTTTTATTTTACAAAATTTTATTTTGTTCTAGATACACAGTTTATAGTAATTAAAATGTTTCAATTTTCAATTTCAATATATTTTTAATTAAAAATGTTCAGTTTTTTTTATAATTATTGGGTAAAACAAAAAATAAGAAAAACGGAAAAATTTATCCAAAACTAATTTTTGACCAAATCGATTTTGTTGTAGTTAAAAAATGAACTGTTGATATGCACTTAAATCCGTTTTAAACGAAATTCTGATTTAGGTACCAAAACCATGTTAACCACCAGAAGGATCCTGAGAACCATTGGAAATACGATTTATGAAAACATGTTTTTACAGTCGACCTTATCTGTTGTGTCGCCTTTATTACGAATGCACTAATATAGAAAGGTCATAAATACTTGAGTTTGTGACGAACACACGATCGGGTAGAGAGATTTGGTGTGACAAGGGCAGATGTATTGTTATTTGTATAGGAAAAATATATATTGGTAGTATTCAAACCTGGGCGCGTTAAAAGAATGTGGCCTTCAGAATGAGTATAATAGGACGCCGAGGCGGTTATCTGCAGTTGAAATGTGGTCTGAAGGTTATGTGTTCGACTTTAAACTGGCTATAATATATCTGGTGATACCGGGTTATTCTGGCGTTCTGTCACCGTCATTGTTGCATTGGTTACAGAAAATAATAGTTATTATGATTGTATGTAATTTCTGGCCTGTATTTTATATTTAGTAAAAATGACCCAAAATAACAGTACAATTTACATTTTACGGAGTTAAAGAAAGGCTAAACCCACGGGCATTTAATTTTCACGGATGACACCATGTAGGATACTAAGATCAGCTAATATAAAATATAGGTACGAGACACAATAAAAATTCATTGATTATTATTTTATCTCACTGGTGACGAAAATGAATAAGAAATGATAAATGAAGAAAAGTACCCAAATACAAATATGAGCGGCTAAATTAGCGATTGTCCGAGAGCACACATTTACATTTTTAAAAAATGTCTGACAAACGAGACTGTTCGGGGTTTATGTCTCAAAAAATAATATGGAGCATACAATGGTTATTTCGTTTTATACGTAAAACTAGGAGATAAGGTTGATTTAGAAGAAGAAAATGTATGTACCTACCTACATTATACAATGAATAAGAAGACGTGGAAAAGAAAATGCAAAAAGGAGATTGTCCGCTTGTTTATTGCAATTACCAGGTGGTCGTAGACAAGCATAACATGATGATGGGATCACGAACTAAGATATACCTTAGGTTTAGGTCCCTATGACCTAGGAATATCTTAGTTCATGAACGGGTCTAGTATAAAACTGAGCGTCGTCTGTAGCCGCTATCGCCGAGGTCGAACCGGCGACGGTGCGCGTCGCAACCGACACCTTGGTTCTCTAGGCCACTCCGTCCCCAAAAATATATATTTACTATAAGTAGGTATATAATATATTAATAAATGTATTAAGTTTAATTAAATAAGATGTATTAATCAATACGACCATTTTATATTTTTATTTTTGATTCATTACATGTCGTGTATTATCATAGTTTTGTAAAAACGTTGGTACCCGTATAGTGGCTTATTATACTACTATATTATCCTCCTCAGTTCAGTACCGATAACGTGTACCAGCTGATTTGCTTGTACAAGACCATGTTCAAAATATCATGTTACTAGATATTTTATCTCTGCAAGGAAAATTGAAGAATCATAGATATTTTTGAGGATAGTCAGGCGCGTACCGGTCCACCGGGTTACCTGGAAAATCAGGGTAGGCCCTATTAAATATTATAAGACCTCGGCCTCTTATCAATTAAGTACTAGTTTAAGTTTAATTTTGTAATTTTGTTGTTTTTTGTCAATTTGAATTGAATAATATATTTTATAATATTTATTATTTATTTAAAAAGAAAATCATTTGCAGTTTACTGTTTTTACAGATAAACAGTGTTTTTACTTGCAAAAAAACGGTAATTTTATAGTTTTAGTCGTTGTAAGAAATTGGTAAATAACTTGACTGATGTTATAGGTATACATGAGACCCATTTATATCAGTAATTAAGTGGGCCCTAATCATATCTAATTTCTCGGTAGGGAAAATGGACCTGCAGTAAGTCCCTAGGTATAATGCAATCGAAAATATCTAGTAACTACTAACTAATATTTAGCATACCACATTTTGTTAAGATTTTATTGAATTAGGAATTATAGTTTGATTTTTATTACATACATATTTTTATATTTTTATGTTTCAATGGTGATAACTTACTAAAGCGTAACAAATATTTATTTAATATATAGTTAATATAATATAATAGTTATTATCTTCGTAATTTATTTATATTTAATTAATTGATTATTTGAACTTTTATCATTAAATGAATCATCCACTCACCAAACACAATAGAAATCCGTCTAATCGGTTCGTTAGAACTTCAGATATAACTGTCCAAATATATGACCTTAGATTATTTACACATTCAGGAATTTCAGACGTTCGAAGCATTATTTTGACTCCTTATCGTGTACAGAGACATAAAGAATAAAAAAAAATACACTCATCATTGTTAAATAAATACAATCATCGCTCATCTGGGGGATTGTTAACTCGGCCCGAGAAAAAAAAATATACATATAATATTTTTGAGAACCATTTAGCATTACCCAGAGGATACCATGAGGAGGCGATTCTCATTATCCACCAAAAGTTATTAAATTATTTTCATTTTCATATCATTATTCATAATATGAAATTCGTTGTATAAATGTAAAATTGTGTAAAAATGTAAGTAATATGTTTCGGTATTAAAAAATATAAGTAAAATATATTTGCAGATTAAATTATGTTGTGTTTATTATATTTTATTGGTCAAAATGATCGGACCAAATTTACAACCGACCTTTTTTACTATCTTAAATTTCCGGTCCGAGTTTACAACAAAAAAGGTAACCACGGGCCCAGTTTACATTTGTCCAATCATCCACATATAATCTAAAATATGTTTTTTAGTTTTCTGGCTGGAATGAAAACATGACAAACTTATCTACTATAACGTACAAAAATAAATATCTACTTACTGTGTAAAATAAACTATTGTAATTTTGTCATTGTTCGTTCTATAGTTATATACAATATACCAATAAGTGTTATTCAGTTAGGTATAAATAGATAGTGGTTCCCAGTAGTCGGGAGTAGCGCGCTAATTGTAGCGACGCTACAATAGTACGCTACTTTATTTGTAGCGATTGACGTAGCGTCGCTACATTATGCCTTAGATAGTGAAATACTGTAACGCGCTAAACATTTTCGGTTAGCGTAGCGAAAATTATCATTATTTTGTCATTACCTACAATCTAATTGGTGATTATTAAAATATCAATTATGATTATTTTTTTTTATTTATATTATGATAATGATTAGTGTATTAGTGAAGTTTTTGTCTTGGGTCCTGTCCAGTGACCAAATGTCAAATCAGTACAAACTTCAAACACTAGTTTTCAATAAGAACATTTTTAAATATGTAGCGAAAAAGTAGCGATAGCGGTAGCGAGCTACTTTTCGGGGGGGGGGGAGTAGCTGTAGCGTTAGCGTGCTACAAATAACTAGTAGCGTCCCGACCACTGGTTGTTCCCTCCGGCGTTGCCAGTACAAAGATTTTTTTTTATATAGGTATATGTAATATTCATACGGTGGATTGAATGCATATTGTAGCATCGCATATCCGGTACTCTTTTTTATATAAAAAGTGTTAAATAAAATACTAGGTTCAGAGGCGTCATTTCAGTTTTTATTAGACTAGTGCAACTTTTCACTGCTTTTCCGCCTCAACATTTTTTCACTCAAATTCTCTTAGCATAGTGCCATAGGTGGGGGAGGGGTGGTTAATGTGTCAACTTAAGGTTGATGTAAATACTAGTCTGGGGCAAATGCCCTAGCTGCCCTCCACCTAATTGACACCACTGACTAGGTTTCAGTGTCAAGCAAAACACCTATAGTCATCTCAAATTAAAATCGATTTACGTGCAATTTTGTCATTTAAGTAGGCAAACCACGGACCATATGCAAGCAGTATAAAAATTAAATTTTTACTTATTTTTATTATAATATAAATGTTTATAAATTGCGAATTCTCATTTTTTTTTTCAGTAAATTATTTAGTAGATATTTTTTTTAAAAATGTTGATGTATACCAATTTTAAAATTCGAACAAGTAATTTTTCAGTTAACATTTTTATGTTAGGTACCTATACATGATCATAGTTCTTAAAAATGGTTTTACGAAAATATAAAATAGTTGTAATAGTAGGTAGGCTAACCTAACGTATCAGATTTATTATTTAATATTCATGGACCATTTTTATGAATTATAAATACTGATCTACGGTTATTCATTATTTAAATACAACAAAATAAAAAACATCGTTCGATGAGAAATAGGTTAATTAATTTGTAAGTATGAACTTCAAATGCTCATAAAACATTCTCCATAATGGATATCAAACAATAGTGGACTCTTGGTGGGTAGTACGTTTAATACATGGAAATACATGGATAATGGATATCGGATATATTATTATTATTTGGCTCCAGCCGCTGAACTTTGGAACTACTTATCAGATCTTCTTGATTATTTTTTAAACGAAAGAGTATTTCATGGAGAAGGTTTATATGAAAGAAAAATTTTAGGAAAATCCACTGGTGTATAATATATTGGTTGCTATTGGTTAATCGGGCATATTTATTGATTTGTATTATTATTTTTTGTTAATATACATATAAGATCTGATAAGTAGTTCCAGAGTTTAGTCTGTATAGTTATAGTCTGTGTATCTATATAGTTAGTGTGTAGAAAAGACTAGAGATGTTCTGAGTAGAAAATCTGGTATTACACCGGGTGCCGAGTACTGGCCGAATAAAATTTGTGATACAAACCAGGTATCGAGTATTGGTCGAGTAAAATTCATAGTACTAACCAGGTATCGAGTATTGGCCGAGTAAACATTTTAATACTAACCGGGTATCGAGTATAGGCTGAGTAGAAATGTAAATACAAAATAAGTAGAAGAAAAACATGATTTGTTTATAATCAACTGGCTATTGTAAATCGGTTCAGTCATTCCAACATGTACCAAAATAAATTGTAATATATTACCCCAGAATTTTAGATTTTCTCCGTTATATTAATTGATAGGTATGCATATATTTATAAATAGATTATCAGCGTTTACCATTGGATATGAGTCTAGTAAAAATGTAGATATTACGCCGGGTACCGAGTAATTGCCGGGTACCTGGAACATCTCTAGATTAGACCTCTGGGAAGAAGATAGGTTAATATTTACAAAGGGTTGAATTTGTTTTTTTATTCATCGGATTTTAGTACGGTTAGGTTAGGATAGGATTTTGTATCAGTTGATTATTTTAATCCACCATACGTAGAATACGACAAACTTGGTATAACTTTGATGTTTACCGACAACCATCGGAAACCCGCGGCTTCGACCGATCGGCTACAAAAGCCGCGCGGCCTCGTGTCCACACCAAAATGTTGAAGCCGGCCGGCAAAACCGCCCGCCAGTGAGGATGCACCTTTAGAGTTAAATCATACACTTACGTACAAACAGCACGGGGTCCGCGATCTACCGTAGGTCTACCGCGATTTCCTACCTGATACATTATTTTTGCAACTCGTCCTATATTTGAGGATATTAAAAGGAGTAGGTTAGGATATGTCGAAGAGCGGCATATGGTTTATGTACGTACAGATAGTTTATACATTGTGTATAATGAATAAATACAATTATATAGTTAGTTACCTATGTTTTTATTTTGTGTAAATAATTTTGTATTTTTTCTTTAAAAATGTTTATCTATTCATCTGTATAAGTGCCTATTAATAACATAAGTATATTATTATGAGCTAAGTAATTGATTATAGATCGCACTAGTAATGCTTTATATTTTGTTATAACTTAATTGTAACTATTTTATAAAATATTCAACTGTTGAAAATAAAAAATATATATTTAGGTATCATCAGAACCACAGACAAATAAATTACAAGACTATAATGTCCATTAGCCATTATTATTTTTTAAACGTGTATAAAACCATTTAGATAAAGATAACTACAACAATGTGTAGACAATAGTATACATTCGTAATTATACTGTCGTTAAGCGCGTCGATAAGGCGCGTCGATGAGTCGCGTCGATGAGTCGCGTCGATGAGTCGTGTCGATGAGTCACGTTTGTAAGTACAAAAACATGTCTTTCAGGATAAACTCTCACGCCCTATAGAAAAATTTAGCTACATCACGACGGCGACGTCATTAAAATATCATTAGGACTATCGCACTAGTCGATAATATACTAGAAATAATATTGAAAAAAATGTGGGTAAGAGGATGTCGCTCTGCTGTATAGTAGGTTACAAGTGGGTCACTGTAATGAATAGTGTTAAATTTGAATTCAATGATATAATATCATTGTATAAGAAAAACGATTCTGAGCGAAAACGATCAGTCAGCCTATGATATTACCAAGTATATTTGATGATATTATTGTGAATAAAATAATGTATACACTAAAGGTCTGCACGGGCCTATACTTTACAGCCCGGTCCGGCCCGGTAAATTTTTTAGAAAGCCCGGTCCGGCCCGTGAATAGTTTTTGTTGTAATTAAACCTGGCACGGGTAGACCCGTTTTTTTTTTATTTGTCTGGTCCTACCCAATACCTATCTAAAAATTGAATGGATTGAGCACGGCGTGGTAAAGTCTATATATTTTCGTATATTATTGGTAAAATAATTTTTAAGAAACCCCAGTCCGAAGCTTTTATAGTTTTTAAGTAGAGGCCCCTTATTCTTTTAAAAGAATTTTTTTTTTTTTTAATGATAAAATAATGTAGGTACTAGGATTAAAGATAGCGAGTAAATTTCGTCATACCTCACATGTACGTGTCTATAATTTAAATTAGATACCATAATGTTTTTTTTTATTGGCCCGTAACTTTTGTCGAAAAAATAGTCCGGCCCAGCCCGGATTTTATTTAAGAAAAGTCCGGCCCAGCCCGGTCCGTAACTTTTGTGCCAATTGAAGGTCTGGCCCGGCCCGTCATGCATTTTATAGAATCCGGCCGGGCCAATTGCGGGCCGGTCCGGGTAAGCCCGGCCCGTGCAGGTCTTTAGTATACACCTATAACCTATTTACGTGAAACCTTGTTTTCAATTTTAAATCCTTAGCTAAAAATTTTATGAATTTTTAACTACAAAATAATTATTTAATTATAAATTTGAAAAATTTTTTAAAATTTGAACTTTAAATGCTTATAAAAAAAAAATGTGCATATGTATTTTTAATATTTTTCAACTGCTATAAGAACGATATATCAGGAGCCTTAAATTAAATTTTTACGCTTTTTTACCCAACAAATAAAATTTAATTGATATTTATAGAAAAAAAAACTAAAAAAATTGGAAACTGACAATATCCGTAAACAGCTCAAAAAGAGTCAAATTATTTTCAAAATTTTATCGTGTATAGAAAATGCTAATATAAACATTCAGTCATGTACCTAGGTCATTTGTTTTAGAGTTACACCAAAAACCAAAATCGATTTTCTCGAAAACAGATTTTGTGTAAAAATTCCCGTTTTTCCTATATTTTTCTTTTGTTTTTCACGGCGCTTTTGAAAACTACTGGGAAATTTTACTTTTGATCCCCCAAAGTACCAGATAGATTCACTTTCCTATCAGAAAAGTTACTATTGAAGAAAATTCAAGCACTTTTACTGTCCTAAAAGGTGATAACAAACACAAAAAAAAATTTTAAAAAACACACATCAATGTAAAATCAATATATTCATCGCTTCGTTCAGAATCTAAAATAGGTAATCAATAAAATCGTTTTGAATTCGAACCGAGCTCGAATCTAATTTTACACTTAATTTTAGTTTACCTATACAGTTAATAGTTTTTGTTGGAATCGCTGGCAGTCAATATTGATCGATAGGTTTTTTTCATAATAAAAACCAGCTTACCTTAAGGTAGGCAAAATAAAAATAATATTTATTTATTAATTGTGGTAAATTACAATGACGGTCAGAATGGCTACATATTAAAATATAATTTACACTTAAAAAGACATTGCTCCCACAGCGTGTCACACCTAAAAGTAGTTGAACAATCACATTTTTTTCCGGGCAATACTGGGTAATTCAGCTAGTTGTTTTATAAAAGATAATTTTAAAAAGTATTTATAAATGCTAATATTGGTAACATAGTTGTATTTGCATAAAATATATTCAAAATGCATTGCTAAAATATATGTCCTACAGCAAATTAATTTATTTTTCGAATAAAAACATGAAGGTATATATATTTTTAAACTCCATTTATACATTTTCACTAATTTTCACTAATTTATTTTTATTTTAATATACACCTATATGAGTATTGTTATTGATTATTGTAGGTACTATAGGATACAAGTTATAAATTACCTATTATGTATGATTTATGATTCAGATTTCTGTATTCGAATACAAGTGACTTAATCGTATACAATTCTGAAACATTATTCTTAATAAAATACATTGCTTTAAATTATTTAATTACTAAGTAAATAGTATGGTATCCAAATGGTAAATACTCTATTATATAAATATATAATATTAATACACTTTACAAGACTTATAATCAGTGGCGTAACTAGATCTTCGATTGGTCGTGGCAAAATAATCCAGCGGGCCCTTGATATTACCTGCTATAATAAGTAATAAATAATTAAAAACATATTTATTATACAATTATGAATAATATGGTCACTTTTTATTATACATTATAATATGTTTCTCATTTTTTTAAATAATATAAATAATATTTAATTTTATGAGAACTGTTTTGACAATTGACAATATTTATTTTCGATCCATGGGTGACGACTGACGACTGACAACAGAATAACTAATGTCAAAATAATATCAAAAAACGAAGGCTGTTTCGGCCGGGCTGTATAATAGACTGTATATTAGGATGACGGATAACGAATCGAGTAATCGACAGACTTCAATACGGTTTCCTAGACTTGAGGTTATACAGCTCTAAATATAGAGTGCGTTTCCTTGTTATTTCTGTTCTAGAATAATAATTATTATATTTATATAATATTATCTATAATACTAATATCGCAGACGGGCTCACGCTCCACATAATAAATTATCTATAATCTACATACAAGCATATTGCGCGTATCAGTCATTTTTCTAGTTATTACATTTATTTTATTTTAAAGTGATTTAATTTTACCAGAAATTTTTTCATCAAAAACTAAAATTCTATAATAATGGTGATCTGTTTTTTTTGATACGTTACATTTTTTGAAAGGCCCTCCCCCCTCTGGGCCCGAGGCACTTGCCCGTCGTGCCACCCTATCGGCAGGCCACTGCTTATAATGTTCATAAGCACAACAATTTGAGTAAAAGCATAACTAAGCTATGGGGAAAATATGCAGGAACCAAAAATGTTATGATAATAATATAATAATTAATAGATAGATAACTATTTTTATTCAACATCACGAAGATACAAATAGAATTGTTATTTTGTTTTTTGACGACACGTAAAAGTAAATTGGTAGATTATTGTTTTAAATTTGAAATAATTTACTATGTTGATATGACCTCTTTTTGGTTAATTGTTTATATATCTCTCATTCAAATTAAATTAATGATCAAAAACCGTAAGATAAGCCATAAATTATATTTATTTTTTGACTGTGACAAGTGTGTCAACAAATATATTATATACAATATACCTAGCCACCTAGGTATATAGCTTATAGCCTATGGGTAGTTTAATCTAATATAAAAATTTTTTACTTTGTTTGGAACATACAAAAGCAACTTTAATTAATAATTAATATTATGTACTGTGTAATTTTAAAATGAAAGTTCATACTTCGCGCGAAATGTTTTCTTGAGTTTATAATATTGTATTCAACTAAATTTCTTAATTAAATTGTCTATGTATTGAATAGTTGTATTTATTGTATAAATAATGTATGTATGCGTAAGTATATTTAATAATTCATGAATTGTATTAACATATTATAGAAATTTTGAACAATACGTAATGTATTTCTGGTTGTGTGAAGAATGAAGATGTTAAGATGTACCTATGTAAGCTATAGGAATACTGAACAGGTAAATTATCGTAATTCGTAATATTTGTAAAATACTTTGGAGATTGTGACAAGAATAATGAAACAATATGAAGCAGGGGTTTTCATTTTAAAACATCGAACTCGTGTTGTTTTTTAAGGATCTGTGTACACAAATTCTTATTTCCAAATTGTATAATAAGTGACCCTTTACTTGATTATAATTATTATAGTAAGACTTTTTCTTTTTGAATGTGTATTATATTATCTAAGTGTCGTGACGTCTTCAATATGTATCAAAATATATACGTGGATACGGGGGCTTTTAATTTGAATTTTTTGTATATACTATTTAGTATTTTGCTTACATTTTTTTTTTGAACTTTAACTTTTACTTTAAGACTTAAAGTAAGCATCAACTGTCCACATTTATAGAAAATTCAAAACATAAAAAAGCTCATCAAAATTGCAAAACAAGCAAATTGAAAGAGCGGAGTTAGACAATCTTTAAACTAAATGAATAAATCTTAATAAAAATATTCTATACTTAATTAAAAAAAATACCAAAAAGTGAATATCATCCAAAAACCGTATACTTATTATGATTTCGACCAAAGGTCGGACCCAAAAAGGTTTGTAGAAAAAACCGCACACTTCATCGGTTCATTGTACCTATAGCAACATACAACACACTTTATTTTTTAGTGCCATATAACAGAATAGATAAGATTTAGTAACCACTCGCCATTAGGCAATATTGTGTATATTATTATAGTTGTATGATATACCTATATAATAAAGTGGTTAAAACGGGCGCATGTAAACTCCGCCAAGAGAACCTTTTTTTAGTCTAAACTCCGCCAGGAAAATAAAACAGGTAAAATTAGGCTTATGTAAACTCAGCCAGTGACAAAAGTCAGGTAAAATTGAGTTCATGTAAACTCCACCAGTAAAAAAAAAAATCAAGTAACAGTATACACTATACAATTAATATAATATACAGATTATTATTATACAAAAAATCATAATTTTTTAATACTTAATAATAATCCTTACTAAATAAGTATAGGTATGTCAAAAACTATAAAAAATTTAAAAATAAAATAAAATTTGTTCGAACATATCATAAAAATTACAATGGCCAATATTATATTAAAAAATAATGATACACAATTGTAATAACTAATAATCAAAAAATATATAGGTATGTTATATTATTATCACATTATATTATGTTATAATACTTATAATATTTTGAACTGTGAACTAAAATTATGAGAGACAATTTGTAGATATTCAAACCATTAAGTCTAATATATATCCATTATTATAACTATTTAGAATTTATAGCTTTCTCTCACGAAATAATTTTTTTTTCATTTTGAATTTTTGAGTTTACTTAGTAAAGAATTATCATTTAGTTTTACACGAGGAAGGCTTTAATACTGGTAAAGTTGCCATATACCCATTACAGGTAAGAAAATAAAACTGCAGAGTTTACATTATACCTTTTCATTACCTTTTTTATCGAACCGGTATTCCGGCGGAGTTTACAATCGCCCATTAAAATGAATGTGATTTTTAGCGTTTTCATTAAAATATTTTAAATTATAATGGATATTAAAATTGTTAATAGAAATAAAAGGGACAAGTGTTTAGTACTTGATAAATTTAAATACAAAAAATGTAGAGTGCATAATAGTGGAAGTGTTAGAAATTATTTTTAAAAAAATTGTACTTATTACATTTTAGATTCTGAGCAAAGCGATGAATGTATTGATTTTATAATGATATATGTTTTTTTTAATTTTTTAATTTTTTTAATTTTTAATTTTTGTGTCTGTCATCACCTTTTAGGACAGTAAAAATGCTTGGATTTTCTTCAAAGTAACTTTTCTGATAGGAAAGTGAATCTAGTTGGTACATTGGGGGGTCAAAAGTAAATATTTCCCAATAGTTTTCAAAAGCGTCGTGAAAAACAAAAGAAAAATTAAGGAAAAACGGGAATTTTAACGCAAAATCTGTTTTAGATAAAATCAATTTTGGTTTTTGGTGCAACTCTAAAACAAATGATCGTAAGTACATGAAATTTTGACTGAATGTTTATATAAGCATTTTCTATACACCATAACATTTTTACTTATTTTGAGCTGTTTACGGACATTTTCAATTTTCGTTTTTTTTAGTTTTTTTTTTTATAAATATCAATAAAATTTTATTTGTTGGGTAAAAAGGCTTGAAAAATTAATACATGGCTTTTAATATGTTGTTACAATGATATTTGAAAAATATTAAAAATCCTTAATCACAGTTTTTATTTATAAGTATTTAAAGTTCAAATATTGACAAAACACGAAAAAATCACGAAAATTAGCAAATTATTTTGATTTAAGAATTCAAAAAAACTATTCTTTTTCAATCTAAAATTTGAAAATGTAATACAAGATCCCTAATAAATTGGTCTACCTTTACCAAAAAAAAAAAAAATGTCTACAAGCAAATTAAATTAAATTTTTATGAGTATTTGAAATTCATATTTTTACAACATTTGATATTCACTCGATATCTCATGTAACGAATTTCTTATTTTGTTGTAATTAAAAAACGTATGACTGTAGATATTTGAAAATTTCACTGAATGTTTTTACTAGCATTTTCTATACACGATAAAATTTTGAAATTTTTTGACTCTTTTTGAGTTGTTTACGGACATCGTCAGTTTTCAATTTTTTTAGTTTTTTTTTTCTGTAAATATCAATAAAATTTTATTTAATGGGTAAAAAAGGTTGAAAATTTAATATAAGGCTCCTGATATATCGTTCTAATAGCTGTTGAAAAATATTAAAAATACATAGGCACATTTTTTTATTATTATTTTAATTTCAAATTTTGACAAAATTTATTAAATTTAAAATTTAATAATTATTTTGTAATTAAAAATTTATAAAATGTTCAACTTGTTTAGCTTAGGATTTAAAATTAAAAACAAGGTTCCACGTAAATAGGTAAATATATAAATTACTTTATTCACAATAATATCATCATATATACTTAGTTTTTACTCAGAATCGTTTTTCTTATACAATGATTATATCATTGAATTCAAATTTATCACCATCCAATACAGTGAGCCACTTGTAACCTTCTGTACAGCAGAGCAACATCCACTGACCCAATTTTTTTAAACGCGTTTGTTATATTTGATAATTGTGAGATTGGGGATAATTTTCAATGTTAAATATTTTCCTGATTTATATAGGCCCCCGAATTCGTCACCTTTTTTGATTACTGATGTTTTACTGACATTTTAAAGCTATCGTTAGGTTTTAGATGTTGTGATAACTAAACTAAAAATGTGGGATAATGGTTAAATTTATGTTTATACCTATGCCTAAATTTATTAATAATATTTATAGTTCGTGATAAAAACATAATTTTTCCAAAAAGCAAACATCACTAATATTTTTAATATTATTAAGAATCTGTTTTAATTATTTTCTCATTTATTTTATTATAATATTACATAGTTGGTAAATTTGAAAGAAGCAGATTCCACAATTAAAAATTAAATATTCTAAATTATTTAACGGTTTGGTTGTTGGTATACTCAATAATCGTTTATACCCGATGAATAAATATTCTATTAATTAATTTGAAATTTGTAATACATTTAATTTAATTGAGTTATAGGTAGGAGATCTGGATGGTTCATTATGTTTAAAATCTGTGAAATGTTATGAACCTGGTTTTGACACATGGAGATCAGTCTTAGAAATGTCTGTATATCGTAATGGTGTTGATATAAGAGTCATGGACGGTGTTATGTATGCTATGATGGAACAGTGGATCTTAAAAGTCTTAAGGTTTATAGACCAAGTAATGGAGTTTGGTCTTCTGTAACTACAACCCAATCATCAATTCTTGGGCCATTGAGACATTGTCAAAACGTGGAATTTATAATGGAGTAGTTGTTAAAAGATAACTACATCATAAATAATCAATTAATAGAATGGTCTCATTGTTGGTAGTACTATGATGATATTTATGTATACAATTTTTGATGAAACTTGTAATGTTCTATACATTTTTATTATTTTCGATGTTTGATTAAATTATTTTTTTATAATTTAAACTGATTATTTACAAATTAAATAAATAAGCTATAAAGTTAATTATATTGCAGTATATTAGTAAAAACTAAAACCATATGTGATTTACTATTTACATTACACCTTTCAAATTCCCTGTAGAGTGATGTATTTATTGATTTTTCAATGATTCCTTTTTTAAGGGTCTATGGGTAAAAATAAAAATGAAATAAAAATAAATTGTTAAAATACTATTTCTAAAATTATAAGTATTAAAAACATAATTTAGATTCGTATGAATCAACATAATAATATTAAATTACTAACTACTACTTTATAAATCAGACTTAGATTTATTAAAAACTAAATAAAAATAAAATACATAATATAACTGATAGGGTAATTAATAACATTTTTAAAATTATGAGTGATAAAAAACATAATTGACATTTGTATGAATCAACATAATAATATTAGAATTATTAACGTTTACTACTTTATAAATCAGACTTAAATTTATTAAAAACTAAATAAAAATAAAATACATAATATTAGAACTGATAAGGTAGTTAATAAGATTTCTAAAATTATGAGCGTTAAAAACATGATTGATATTTGTATGAATCAACATAATAATAATAGAATATTAATATTATATTGAGATCTTATTTCAGACATTTGATTTAGAAAATCAAAATCAAAATAAAATACACGTTTACTACTTTATAAATCAGACTTATGATTTAGAAAATTTAAATTAAAAAAAAATACATAACATAACTGATAAGGTAATTGTTCAAACTAAGAAAATCATATGTTGCTTGCTTTATCAGCCATAGTTTTGAGAGCTTGAGACATTGTGCACAATGCATCTACCTCTCTTTCTTTGAGGTGCAATAGTTTTTTTTTTTCATTTCGCTTTGATTATCAAGTTCTTTTTTTTTAAATTTATATACAGCCATTCCATTTCCATTATCCATTTATATACACCCAGTCTTTAACTTTTTATGATTCTCTTGCCTGGTTTCTCTAATTGTAATATTATTATTTCTTATATTATCAGATCGACCAGGAGATTTATCAAGTGTATTACCAGGGGATTCTAAATGGCGATCATCTAGAAGTATAAGATGAATCTAGTGTACTTATACTTATTAAAGTACTTGGAGGAGGCCGTACATTTGGTTTATTTCCAAATTGTTCATCAAGAACATTATAATATTCCCAAGTGACATTGTCTCTTCCTGATAAATGTGACTTTTTCATGTTAGCTTTGTAGGTAACCCAGAGATTTCTCCATTTTGAATCACATTTATTAGCACTGATAGGTGCATGGTTTGAAAAAGATGAATTTAATTTTTCAGCAACTTTTGTCCATAAAACATTATTTTTTTTTAATTTGTTTCCTTGAAAGGAAGTGTCCATTTCAATATGTGTATCAATACGCAAAGTCACAAGATTTTAATTCCATATAAATGCATCTGAAAAATAAATTAGAATATTTAATTTTGTAAGTTTGATAATAAAAAATACCTTTCTGAGGTAATATCTGGTGATATTCTATATCTATGCGCCAACTTTGGTTTATATATTAAGATAAATGCCATACTGGGATTTAGTATTAAAACTGAGTAGATAACTTAAAATTAATATTTATAATATTTATAAATAATGTAAATGTTCTGAAATTATATATAAAAATATGTTGATTTTACAACAATCAATTTAAAATTAATCATATAATTCTACAATGAGTACCTTTGTCATTCATTTATTCATTTCTTAAATTGTTTTTTAACTGAACTTACATAAAACTCCTCATAACAGACTATCATTGGCGCAAATTGGGAAAGGGCTTGGGAGGGCTTAGCTCACCCAAAAATCTAGGACAAAACAATTTTAAAATGCTATATTGTAACTTGTAAGGGTCTGCTTGCCTTTAATATATTCACCCCTCCTCCCACCCCCCCAAAAAAAAGTTGAGATTAGGCCTATGCAGACTATGCTTATCAAGGAGCTTTTTATTTTTATTTTTTATTTTTATTTATTACCAACTATGTATATCACATTCTAAAGCTATTATTATTATATTGGAGTAAAACAATTTATTGTATAATAAACTGTGAGATTTTAAGTGCTTAGAAGTGATATTAGTGGTTTTAATTTACCTTAAGTGTTATCGACAAAAGAAGGTTCGTCGTCCTGAAATATGCTTCGTGAATTAGTACCAACATCTTACTGGTTGACTTTCTTCAACATCGATCCCATTGCTAATTAAAACATTTACATCCATCATAATTTTTTGGTTAGGCAACATTATTTAATAAAATATTAAGCTATATAAATTAGAATCCATAAATATATTTATTAATGTAAGAACATGAAAAAGTATACTTGCCATTTTCTACATTGCACAGTAGTTTAAGTTTATCTGCAGACCATATACGTCCAACACCTTCCTATTAAACGAATCCAATGAATTTAAGCATTGTCAGATATGAGATAAATAAAATTAATTACTTAATTTACTATTAATCAATAGTAAATTTATCGTTTATAATTTATGCTTTGTTGTTACTTGTTAATTAACAACAAAACTACAAATGCCAAAAATAAAACAAATTCTCATCAAGATCGACTGGAAAAAAAATATTCTGTTATCATAGTACTGACTACTGATAATAAATATCAATCAGAAAAATCAATAACATTTTATGTTGGATTCAATTGAAATCTAGTTGGTAACGCTGAATTTCGGATCAAGATCAAACAATAAAACATTTTTCAATTGTTGAGTTTTGGAACGCATATTATCATTTTGATTGAACAACGCTGAGTTTTGGAAGGCACGGTAATGCATTATAATATTAATACCCTTGCTAAATTATAATCTTCTTGATTATACTCTTTAATTGACATTACTCTTTGATAATACCGCGGATTTATATGGATTTAATAAGACAAGTTTGCTTCACATACCTATCTCACTTCATTCCTAATAATATACGTATATGCGTCAAACTGAGTCGCCAATACAGTTGTGGAACCAGGGCATAGTCACTAGTGTGTTTATTGGCAAAATCGGGTTATTTTGGCCTTGAACCGGTCTCCTAGGAGTGTGATATTCGTTATCGATTAAATGTTTCATATTCAATACTATAAATCATTTTAAAAATGTCAAATAACAATATTATAATATTTAACTCTTAGCAAATTGTATACAATACTGAAATTGACAATACCGTACATAATAAACTTTGAATAAATTAAAACAGCAGTCGTCCGCGGTCAATGAATTGTTTCCGTTTTTATAATTTCGTAACAAAGAGGAATAGACGTTACCAACATCTTATCGGAGTACGGATACGCAGTGGCGGATCCAGGGCTTAATTTTGGGAGGGGCATGGGGGGGGGGGGGGGCAAAAAAATAAAAAGTTCCAAAATTGGCTAAACACAGTGTAAAACAAAGGAAAACTACGGCGATTAGGGGGGGCATATGCCCCCTTTGCCATCCCCCTGGATCCGCCACTGCGGATACGGTATAACTATTAGAGTCCAATACTTCATAACGTAGAGATACAGAGGCCCGATGAACTTATCCAGTGTCACTTCTATAGTCTATATTATTCATGATGTGGTGGAACCATGGAACTATTATAGATTGGTGTCATTTAGCGGCATTATGGTGAAACTCAACAATACCAAAAGTACTTCAGTCGCTCGCTTATAACTAAATATCATATCAGTTTAAGATATTATATCGCTAGATGGTGCCAGTGAGTAGTTACAGAGCTGTTTTGGCGACTCGGTTTGACGGTCTCCTTATCATAATTCGTTGTGTAACCTCAAAATCATCTTATACCATGACTAAACAAATTTTAGTAGTAATAGGTATAATGAGTGTAATAATTCCCTTATGGTAATTTAGTATTTGGCTGCAAACAGCATTACAGCAACACTCAACAAGTAGTAACGAGTTGCCAGTTGGTATCTATTGAAATTATTATAATTTTTTGAGGGTAAATATAATTTCTACTTACTATTACACTTCAGTAATTAGTTAACAATGAATAATGATTAACAAATATTAATTTTTGTCAAGTGTTATTATAAATTACATAGGTGCCAAACAGTACTTTAGTATAACGGGACAAAGTCTTAATTTGATACTATGGAACAATATCATCGAAAATTGATCAACGATTGTATGTTAGATTTAATATATGTTACTTCTGATTTAGAAACTATTGTTGAAAATTTATTAGAAAAAAATGTTATCAATGAATGGATGAAAAATTATGTTTTGGTAAGAAATTTAAATTAAATTTTATTCTTCCATCACATATCTTTGTATTATTTATGATTTACAAATGTTTTAGTTTATACTTGTTTTTTTGTAGGAAGAGGAGGGAGAATTAAACAAAAAAACAACGTTTTACAAATTAATTCAAGGACGGGGACCTGATGCATTTACAGCTTTATGCAGAGTATTAGAAGAAACAAATAACATACAAGCTTGCAACATTTTAACATCTTCCAAAACAAGGTACACTTTACTTATTGACCTTTATTAAAAATGAATTTGCTCCTTGAATAAAAAGAAAATAATTAATTTCTATTTTTAATTCCAAGTAAAGTATGTTGGTTTAGATTTTTTCCAAGCATTAAGAACATTTTCAAAAATGCGGGATAAAGCATGGGCAAAACAAAACTTTTCTTCAAATTATTCCTAAGGAATGTAATGTTCTATTAATCCATTCAAATGTAATACCAAATTGACGCTATTGTGTGCCAAATTTACAATATTTATTGAGTTAGGAAAGTCTCATAAACTATTACATATCTGATCGTATAGATCTTTATACATTTTACATATTATTATTACTATTATTTAGATAAAAATAATTCTATTAGAAAAGTAAATATTCTAAATACATTTATAAATAATAATATATTTATTGATAATGAATAATTCTTGTCGTATGCGGTCTACCACACACAGCACACATCTTGTTGACTACTTATGATCATTCTCAACGATTCGACGGCCTATACAATTAAGCTTTTTCTTAACAATGTAATTTCTGTATCAATAATAATAATTATAATAATACCTATATTATAATAAAACCTGGGCCCAGAAATAATCGTGACTGAAGTTGTATACGTATGAGATAATCAGTTAAGTTTGTGCTGTAATACCTATGTGATACGTTATTCTGCAGTGTATACACTTTAAACATTATGTTATCCAAACATTTCAATGTAATTATTCAATCAGAGGAAAATACCATAGCTTTTTTAAAAGAAAAAAGACTTATTGAAATTATAGCAGAAAACTTACTGGTTCATGGGTGTTTGTTAAAAAGGCGAAAATGGTGTTATAGAGGCAAAATACTTTGTTGTATAAAAAAGAAATAGACAGACATTGCATGGAATAATTCAAAATGAAATTGAAATTGGTACAGAAATACACTCAGATGAATGGCTTGCATATAAGATATTAGAAACTAAATAGTATATACATAAAACCGTGAACCATTTCCAATTTTTTGTTGATCCCATCAATGGTGCGCATACACAAAGAATAAAAAGTTAATGGGGAGGTTTAAAACTTTGAATTGTAAAAAAAAATGCATTGTACATCACCATCATTGCTGCCCTTTTATTTAAATAATAAAAATGATGATAGTATTTTTTGATTTTTATACATATGGACATATTATAATATTATATTTGTCATGATAATTATTTTTCTATACCGAATGTAATTTTTTTGTACCTAACTTAACCTAATTTAGGATTAGATTGTGACGTGTATTGTTTTATTTAATTAGTATATATATTGTGTATCATTAAATCAAATATACTATGATTCTACTATAATTTAATTACTTATAAAAAGTATGTATGACCGACGACCGCCTATGACATATAGGAACATATGTCGTAGACGACAAGTGTGCGGTAGACCGCACATGACAAGAATACCGAATAATCATGTACTTTTTTATGAAAAGAATAATTGAGATAAAAATCTAATAAATATTAGGAATGTGATATACAGATTATTCATTTAGCATAAAATACTCATTATTTTAAGAACTAATAATGTTTTTTAATTAAATTATAGTGTAATAACTGATATGTATTATAGTTTATTTAAAAATCTATTATTTCTACCATAACCACAGTCCAACCATTAAATTATAATGTTTATTATTTGGAAAAATGATATTCCTTGTGAATTGCATTTATGTTGAAAATTTGACTAGAAATTATATGGTATACAATATTAAAGAAAATCAACCATACATGTTTTTTTTATTTTATACTTTTATAATATTAATTATTATTTACAATTTATTCAAATTTTTCAGTGAGAAAGAAGAACAACAGTTAAGTTCAATTGAACTATTAGACACCATGTCATTTAAAAACACCATCTCTGAACATGATGAGCCATATGTAAAACTTCAGCCTGATCCCAAATCCATTGAAAATGATGTAAATAATTTAGAAAGTGGTCATGATGTATGTTTATTTTAATATTTACATTAAATATTAAAACAATGCATTAAACATTACTTTTTATAGGTTTATCCAATGAGATCAAATCCTAAGGGCCATGCATTGATTTTAAATATCAATAATATAAAAGATAAAGACAAAATTAAAGGATTTGATGCTGACATGACAAACGTAAAAAAATTATTTAAAGGCCTTGGATTTATTGTTCACTCAAAAGCAGATTTAACTGAAAAAGTAAATAATCAAATATATAAGTCTAAAGAATAAAAAAAACATAAATAGAAATTCCTTACAAAACATTAACTTTTAAATTGTTTTTTATTTGTAGGAAATAAAAAATGTTATTAATGAGTTCATGAGTATATGCCGTAGTGAAAAAGCTAATTCTATTGTTGTTTTTATATTGTGTCATGGTGTAACTGAAAAAGATTCAACTAGATCAACTGGTACATTGACTGAAGATGGCATTACAATAAATACTGACTGGTTGATTGAGCAATTCTTACATAAAAAATTATCTGGAAATATACCAATGTTATTTTTTATTGATGCATGTCGGTATGGAATAAGTATTTTTTTTGTATTTTCTACCATAAATATCATAAATATTTTTATTTATTTTAGAGGACCAAATAGAGATTTTGGTTGGAAATACTGCAGTGGTGAAAATAATTACTTACAAAATTATGATGCTGATATGTACCCAATTGGAACAATTTCCGACAAACGTTATCAAGATGTTTTCATAGCATATGCCACTCTTCCTGGTAAATCATAATTATCATAAACTCAATTAAAATAATATAATGAACAATTATAATAATTTACTTACCCTCTTTTCAGCAGTTTATTAAATAGCATAAATTATTTTTCTAGGGCATACTGCAATACGTGATCCATTAGAGGGGTCATGGTTCATACAAAAGTTGTGTCAAGTATTTTGTGAAAATGCTTATAATACTGAATTGGCTAGATTGATGTGTTTGGTAAATAATACATTTTATCTTTAAAAATGATTTACATCGATATTATTATAACAAAAGTAATATATTTTTTTCATTACCCTAGGTGGATATTAAATTAGATGAACTGAGCAGAATTGATCACAGGTCTCAAACAGCAGAATGGTCATTTAGAGGTTTCAGAAAAATTTTTTACTTTAATCCAGGCCTATATGAAGATAATCCAGATAATAATATTTTAATGACTTCTTCGACCAATCCTACTGATGTTTAAGCAGAATATCATTTTTGAATTATTATTTAGTTTAGTTTATGTTAAGTCTGGAATTTTTTTATTAAAATTATACAATTCATATTGATAATATATATTTTATAGTTTTTTTTTTATTTCAAACGTTTTAATTGTACTGAATATTGGTCTAACAAAAGTTTTTTTCTTTTTGAACTTGCTATTTACAATTTTTATATATATTCATTATATTCATAACAAATACATTACATTATATTATAATAAATATTTATTATTTTTATTATTTCAAAGAAAATTGGATTAATTAGGATTGGGCCAAACATAGTGGTTGAGCCTCAACAATTGTACAGTGAGTGGTTCAATCATCAGGCTACATACTCATAGAATGGTTATACCAAACAATATTTGGTTAATGAAAAATTATTTTATTTTCCAACTTGCTAGTCTGAGTCTTTATCACAAAGATTATTTAAAAAATATAGGATTGGTATCATAACAAAATGGATTTTGATAATTATTGCATTTAGTTGAGAATTTGTTTAAAGCGGATGCCTTGGTATGCTACACGATCCTGTGCAATAGACTAATAAAAAACACTAGGTTCACCAAATGAATAATGATAAAGACTCAAGTAGACATCTTTTAATTTTACAATATTATATTAATAATATAACATTTTCCAATTATTACGATTAAGATCATCTTAATGATGAAATTCATTAAGTTCATAACTAAGTATAAATCAAGAAAATATACCCGTAGAAGAATCCTTTAAGTACAGAGGAAAGGTTAACAATTAGGTAAATTAGAATTTAGTTTAATAAAATAAAATCATATATTTATGTATTATAACAATAAATTAAATAATAATAATAACACTAAAAATAAAATTAATATAGGTAGGTCGTAGGTCTATCTATTTTTAGCCTGTTTAAAATATATTAAATAAATAATGAGTTGCATGAGAATAACAATTTAATTCTTTTACATAATATAGTAAAATTAATTTTGCATAACTTTGTCAGACTTAACATTGTGTAACTAAAAACTGAAGACGATCTATCAATTCTTATTTTTATTTAAGTTGTTGTTTGTATTATTATTGATTATAGAATAGATTATTATTTATTGACCATTCATTACCTATCATACCATAATAATGGTATGATAGGTATTTCGGTGAAGATGAATGTAGAATGTTTAGTAGTTGAGAAGTACATGGCATACATCTATCCTATATTCCTATCCAAATTAAAATATGTCTATCCTCTTTGGCTATTATAGGTAGGTATACCTATAGTACCTACTATAATACCATTGATTATAGATAGTTTTTAGATTGGTTATTAATTAGATATTGGGAATTGGAATGCAAATTACAAGCTTCACAACGCGCAAGACACAGGACGGGAGGCCGCAGCTTGCGCTTGCCGCAGATCGGAAAATAAAATATGTCCATTAATTCATACATTTATAGGTTGTAAATGGTAACGTTAATTTATGATAATACGAATTTATGGTAACGTTGTATCGCAAAGGTTATGATGGCGATGAAACGTAAATTACGTAATTTAAAATTAAAAAAGTAAATTATGTAGGTAGAGGTGTCAACTGTCAACTACACAATTACATTTACATTTTATTATAGTCTACAATATAATATTATTATATATAGTTATTATTTTTATATTTTCATTATAACACGGTGCACGCTCTATTGACAGTTCTGGTGAACTAATTCATTCCGTATCATAATATAGACAAGATGGTTTCTCTATACTACCTATACTCAATGGTAGTGTACGTACTGTTTACTCGACGACCTCATTCATTTACATAAGCTGTTTTAAAACGTACTAGTCAAGAGTCACTATCCAAACAGATTTAATTACTAAACTATTAAATTATATTTTCATTAATACGTTTCAAAATAATAAATAGACAATTTTTAAATATACTTATACGGTTATAACTATTTTTATATGAGCCTTATCTTTAGAATTTAGAGGATAGTACACTGTACACCTGTAAGATGTTGGCTGTTGCAGTATTTAAAAATTTACGGGGGGAATATATGTATTTATCCAGTGTTCACTGACTTGAGTGGGATTCTGTCATCTGTCCTGCATTAAATAAAATTATTAAACTATTTAGATATCTACTTAATAGAGTTGTATTTAGACATTTAGTTTAGTGGATTCCCCCACCAAGCTGCTTAAAACTGTGTACAATTTAAAACTTTATTTAACATTATAATACCTAATTAATAAACACAACATTTTATACAAGTCGTAACGTTACGTAAAGTAGAGTACTATTTTATGATAATATTTATACATAGTCAAAGAGGTAATCGGTAAAAAAGACAAAATAAAAAAATAACACTGAAAAAATAAACAACAATTTAAAAAATATTAATACATTTAAAATCTTAATTATAATTTCATATTTATATTATTAACCATTCTTAAATATGGTGGGCAAGTGCCGGTAGGGTACTTTGCTATACGGTGAGCGTAAAAGGGCCGAAGGAGTCACTGACCACTGTAATATACTAATGCCACAGTAAACGAATCTAGATCGTTTCATTAATTTAACAGTATTAAATGTTGGAAAATAACATGTCGTCAACTGACATAATTGAACAACTTATTTCCAAAATAAAAATATATGAAATTTTTTAGGTATACCTAACCAAGAAAATCCTGAATACAAATACCATAGGAAGGAAAACCGTATATTCGATCACGATGTTGAAAGTGACATCGATGAGTATATTATATTAATATTTTTGTATTATCTACGGTTGTTAGCCATACTTTACAATTTGGTTCAACCCATTCAACTGTTTTTGCAACAAATTGAAATGAAAAATTCTTTAAAGATATACAAAAAAATTATAAAATATATAATTGTTACCTAATTACTTACTAACATAACATGATGGACATTAGAAATTTAGGAATTATAAAATAGTATAGGTATAAAAAAATATTATAAAGAAGTATTTAAAAATTAAAATATATTAACGTACGTTTCCCCAGCCCCCCCTCAATTTTCATGAATTTTCTTTTGCCAATATTTAGTACGTTATTTATTTGAATTTGTTTGACCCAAATCAGAATTTGTTTAACATCAGGTACCCCGGAAAATTAAATTTCCCCGTATGGGGCAGAGGTAATGTTTCCCAGCCCCCCTCATAAGTAAATAATGGAATTTTTAGGATTTTTCTTTTGCCAATATTTAATACGTTATTTGTTTAAATTGGTTTAACCCGAATCAGAATTTGTTCGACATCGGGTACCCCCGAAAATTCAATTTCCCTGTGAGGCTTATAATTTGTATAAATTGTAAGTTAAATAAATTCAAATTCAATTCAATTTGATCTTTCAGGGCAATAGTCACTCAGAATTGGATTTACATCTAGTACTTAGTACGTAATTAGTTTGTCAGCATAATACATTTTTTTTTATTATTCAATACATATTATTTTTATTAAACCTGAATTTTTCACAAATTTAGAATATTTATTAACAACAACCTCTACTAGATATGCAGTTTCCATATTTAATATTTCATTTTGGAAGTCATTGAAATTCGATATTATAATATCTTTGTAAAATGAATTATTTTGTTTAAGCCATAACAAAGCATTATAAACTAGTTGTACATTGACCATGCCTTCTCATAGTTTTTTTTTTTTGTTGGAATGCTTCGTACAAGAATGTATAATTCATGTTCACCTATAGCCTGATTGGGTTTAGGTAATTTTTTACGTTTCTTCAAAAGGCAAAGGCAAATGAAAAGCTCTGCCTATTACTTTGTCAATCAAAACATTCTTTGGTTGTTTCGGACGAGATACAGAACTCATTTTGACAACGACCTGAAATAATTGGCTCGTTGTATCAATATTCTTTCAAAATCATTTGAAACTGATATCACATGTGGTACCTCTGGGAAAAATAGATCATTAGTGATACATGATGGTGGTAAACAGTTTAACCGAAACATTTTCAAACAGTAAACACAAATGTACTTATTGGGTAAATTGAATTCTTGTACAAATTCAATCAGATTATCCCAATGCTCGTTACTAGGATGTTTTTGAATTTTATTATTATCAATAACACTTTTTCTATAATACATTTTATAACACGACATACAAATATTTATAGGCGTATCCAACACTCGTTTGTAGAACGAATCGAATGAATGAGAATAAGAAGAAATTATTTCGTCTTCGTTTTTAAAGCTAAAATTACCAAAATCAAAGTTATTCCCGAACAGTTTTGATTGGTTTTCTATCCCAGTTAAAATACTTATGTTTGAATTATAAATAGCACCATCAATTTTTTCGACTTTTTTTTGTTTATTGGGCATTTTATACAAAAGTGAAATAACTTCTCGAATGTTTAAATGTGCATAAATCAATATTTTTATTTTATTTGAAAAATCATTTGGATTTGAATTTAATAAAGATTTTATAATTTTTAGTACCCTAGGAAAAGTGTAACTGCAATTTAAATTGCATAAAATGTCATTGCAATACCATGCTGTATCAGGCAAATCTACATTAATTGGTTGGAATAGATTCATTATTTTTCCATTTTCATTTAATTCTAGTTTTGTGTTATACTTGTCAGGTATTGGCATATAAGCTGTGTCGAAAAAATACGGTTCGGTATGTTTAGTGTGCATGGATGTACCAAAGAGAAATCTAATAAAATTGTTATTTAATTGGTCATAATTTGGTATAACAGCTGTATGATTGATTTTTTTATTTATTACGTGAGTGAGTTTTTTAAACGTTTTTTTATAAATAATAATATTTTCTTTTCTGTATTTTAATATCCATTTAAATAATTTATTGGTAGTTGTTCTAGATTCAGATAAAGGCGTTTTTAACTTGCTCATAAGTTTATTTATCTATTTTTCTGTACTGCCGTAAAATGGAAATATTTTTGTTTTTGTTCTTCTAATTTTTTGTAGGCCTTTATGTAACCTAGAGTTATTATTATCATTATTTTTAATCATATTTTTTTGATTATTTTTTTTCCAACAAAGTACGCTCTTTCTCCTTGTCAAACCTAATTTTCCTTTTTTTTCTATCTTTTTTAGTTTTTTACAAGTAAAAGCTATTGGGTATTATTAAGAGACCGAGTAAAATAAAGAAAGTTAAATTGTTAGGTTGTCGAAACAGTTAACCCCAAATTCTTCCGGAACTAACGCAATTGCAGAGTATACAAATAATAATAATAATTTTTATTATTATAATAGTAAGAAAGAAATAATAAAAATGCTGAAACGGCCAACGCCAAATCTCTCTTACTACACGTAAACGTTACGCAGTATGTACGAGGTTTATCAACACACAATTTTAATAGTATACTAGTATTATTATAATAATGGTAAGAACTATATGTCCGTGAAGTTGGCTCCCCCACTTTGAGATATCGACTTCAAACCAACGCCAATATTTTGCAACTGATTTGCAACACCAGTTTTGAAATTTGCAACTTCTCCCATCCACCGGAAAATCCGATTTCCCGATGGGGGTGCCAACTTCACGTAGCACCACCACTTTGAGATATCGACTTCAAACCAGCACCAATATTTTGCAACTGATTGCAACACCAGTTTTGAAATTGGCAACTTCTCCCATCCACCGGGAAATCCGATTTCCCGATGATAGTACCATCAATTATCACGGGCATTTATTAAAAATTATTTTTATTCATTAATGTTAGAAATGATTTTTGAGTGTTAATGATTAATAAATGCAACTAATAAAAAGGTGGATAAGTGGATGTCACAGTTTTTATTTCTAAACATTTAAAGTTCAAATCTTGACGAAATACGGAAAAATCACGAAAATTAGCAAATTATTTTGAGTAGAGAATTCATAAAAATTTTTCTTTTTAAATCTAAAATTTTAAAATTTAATACAAGATTCCTTATAAGATTACCTACCTTTATCAAAAAAATAATGTCTATAAGAAAGTCAAATTAAATTTTTACGAGCATTTGAAGTTCATATTTTCACAATTTGGATATTCACTCAATTTCTCATGTAGCGGTTTTGTTATTTTATTGTTATTCAAAAACGTATAACTGTAAATAAATGAAAATTTTACTCAATGTTTATATTTTCATTTGCTATACACCATAAAATTTTGAAAATATTTTTACTTTTGAGCTGTTTACGGACATTGTCAGTTTTCAATTTTTTTAGTTTTTTTTTCTATAAATATCAATACAATTTTATTTGTTGGGTAAAAAATCGCGAACAATTTAATGCAAGGCTCCTGATATATTTTACAATAGCAGTTGAAAAATATTAAAAATACATAGGCACAATTTTATTTTATAAGCATTTAAAGTTCAAATTTTGACAAAATTTATCAAATTTAAAATTTAATAATTATTTTGTAGTTAAAAATTTATAAAATGTTCAACTTTTATAGCTAAGGATTGAAAATTTAAAAGAAGGCTCCACGTAAATTGGTTATATATAAATTACTTTATTTACAATAATATCATCAAATATACTTGGTAATATCATAGGTTGACTGACCGTTTTCGCTCAGAATTGTTTTTTTTTAAAAATGATAGTATATCATTGAATTCAAATTTAACACCATCCATTACAGTGACCCACTTTTAACCTACTGTACAGCACAGCGATATCCACTTACCCACCTTTTTTAATTTATATTTATTAGTCATTATTATAAAAAATGTTTAATATTTCTTGTAAGAAATCATTTATTCATAATTTTTAAGAAAAATAACTCAAACCTAATTTATAATATTGATTAATAGAAAATAAATTAACATTCTGATTAGCATTTTTATTATTTAATTTTTTTTTAATAATATTAATATTATAAATTAAGTTTGAGTTATTTTTCTTAAAAATTATAGATAAATTTTTTCTTACAAAAATTAATAAAAATTAAGTCTATTATAAAAATTATTCATAATAATGATTAATAAATACGATTAATAAAAACAATAAAAACAATTTATACAAATGTTAAATAAATTATAAATAAAATCAATTAATTAAAATATTATGAACAATTATGACTCATAAATATAACTAATATTCAAACAAGGTTTTGTCTGGTAACCAGGTGACTGGTCGCTGTGATACCTGTACTTATCGTATTGGTTGCCGCTGCGTACCATGTCACACTGTCATGCAAAAATAGAATGTTAATTTACAAATTAAAACGTAAATACTTTTAAAAATGCATTGATACTTATTAGATTCTGAGTGGAACGATGAATGTATTAATTTTACAATGATGTGTGTTTTTTTTTTTTAAATTTTTTTTTGTGTCTGTCATCACCTTGTAGGACAGTAAAAGTGCTTGGATGTTCTTCAATAGTAACTTTTCTGATAGGAAAGTGAATCTAGTTGGTACTTCGGGGGATCAAAAGTAAAAATTTCCCATTTGTTTTCAAAAGCGCCGTGAAAAACAAAAGAAAAATTAAGATGTAACATGAATTTTTACACAAAATCTGTTTTCGAGAACATCGATTTTGGTTTTTGGTGCAACTCAAAAACAAATGACCGTAGATACTTAAAAATTCACTGAATGTTTATATTAGCATTATCTATACACGATAAAATTTTGAAAATAATTTGACTCTTTTTGAGCTGTTTACAGACATTGTCAGTTTTCAATTTTTTTAGTTTTTTTTTTACAAATATCAATCAAATTTTATTTCTTGGTTAAAAAAGCTTGAAAATTTAATTGAAGGCTCCTAGGTTATTGTTTCAAAGACAGATGAAAAAAATTAAAAATCTTTAGACACAGTTTTTATTTATAAGCATTTAAAGTTCAAATCTTGACAAAATAGGAAAAATCACGAAATTAGCTAATTATTTTGAGTTGAGACGTCATAAATTTTTTTTTTAAATCTAAGATTTGAAAATATAATACAAGATTATCTATAAGTTTGTCTACCTTTATCAAAAAAAAATGTCTACAAGAAAGTCAAATTAAATTTTTATGAGCGTTTGAAATTCATATTTTTACATTTAATATTCACTCGATTTCTCATGTAACGATTTTCTTATTTTGTTGTAATTAAAAAACGTATGACTGTAGATACTTGAAAATTTCACTGAATGTTTATATTAGCATTTTCTATACACGATAAAATTTTGAAAATAATTTGACTCTTTTTAAGCTGTTTGCGGACATTGTAAGTTTTCAATGTTTTTAGTTTTTTTTTCTATAAATAACAATAAAATTTTATTTGTTGGGTAAAAAGCATGAAAATTAAATGCTAGGCTCCTGATATATTGTTACAATAGCAGTTGAAAAATATTAAAAATACATAGGCACAATTTTTTTTTATAAGCATTTAAAGTTCATATTTTGACAACATTTATTAAATTTATAATTTAATGATTATTTTGTAGTTAAAAATTTAAAAAGTTTTCAACTTTTATAACTAAGGATTGAAAATTGAAAACAAGGCTCCACATAAATAGGTTATATATAAATTACTTTATTCACAATAATATCATCAAATATACTTGGTAATATCATAGGCTGATGACTGACCATTTTCGCTCAGAATTGTTTTTCTTATACAATGATATTATATTATTGAATTCAAATTTAACCCCATCCATTATTGTGACCCATTTGTAAACTTCTGTACATGACACCCACTTGCCCACCTTTTTTCTTCTTACGTTACAATTTTTTATTTTAATTGCCTTTTAAAATCATAACACCATGCATGTGCGAAGCAAAGGGTAATAATTTTGAAATTTCTTTGTTAGGTACTTAATCGTTTAATTCTGCTTGTGAGTTGTGCAAATTGTGATTGTGTAAGAATAGTCATACTACTTACATAGTATAAGTACATTTCACAGAAATTTACTCGACAAGTTCCCATGTGCGTGCTTGTGGTCCAAATGCTAATACTTACAGTTGAACTAGATTAACTCGAACTCTTTTAACTTGAAATTGTCGATACGTCGAACTTTTTCCCGGTCCTTAGAACTTTCTATTATTATATTAATAAAAAAGTGTTTTAACGCTTTTTTCTCGTTTTGAATGCTTTACTTGGAATAATTAAAAGGTAAGTTAAAATACGTAATCTTATAATTCATGTATTCAATATCCATTTAGGATAAAATAATATTCAACATATTTCTACTATTAACATATTTATTCATTTAAAATAATGTATATTAAATATTATTTTAACTATCATCGTAAACATCAAATAAAAGTGCAAAGTGATAAAATCACAAATCATATTAATTTAAAATATATTATAGTCTTGGAAGTCAATTTAGAGATAAATTTAGATAAAATTGAACAAGTCAATGTAGAGAAACTAATGATCAAGCGCTAATATAAAATATTGTGAATACACGTTTGTTTTTATTAAACTAGATAAATAAAAACTTATGAGAAGCGTTACAGTACATTTTCAAGTTTTTTTTTAACAAGAATAAAATTTTTTATCGACAGAAATTTTTAAAAAATTGAAAATTTTTTTATTCCTATAAATAGCTTAAAAACAATCAAAATATTGTTAATATTTTTATCTTGTACAGAGACATTGGTAAACTAAACATTTATTGACGATGTAAAGTAGTTGTTTTTCTTGACTTTTTGATAACTACAGGAAATTTTCAATATTTACTTTCGGACGCACCTCCTCAGTTCACTTTTTCACCTGATAATTTAGTGAGGTCAAAGATCTATGCATTATTTTGATAATTATCGTGTAGCGTGTACACAGGCATACAAAAAAAAACAACGTAAAATCAATTTATTCTTCGCTTCTGAGAAACCAAAATGTATATTCAAATTTAATTTCCTTAATATAAAATCAGCATTATTTTATTTTTGGAATGACGCACTTACCTATGACTTATTATTACAGCTTTATAGTTTTAAACTTTAATTCATGTTCTTAATATGATTTCTAACTTATAATTTTGTATAGTATATAAGATCTAAATTGAATAAAAAAGATAAAATACTTAACGTACATATTATATAATTCCAGTGGTAATTGTAGCGACGCTACTTTATTTGTAGCGATTGACGTGCGTCGCTATAGTAAATTATGCCTTAGATGGCGAAATACTATAGCGCGCTAAACATTTCCGGTTAGCGTAGCGAAAATTATCATTATTTTGTCACTACCTACAATCTAATTGGTGATTATTAAAATATCAATTATGATTGTATTTGTTTATTTATATTATGATAATGATAAGTGTATTAGTGAAATTTTTGTCCTGGGTCCTGTCCAGTGACCAAATGTCAAATCAGTACAAACTACAAACATTAGTTTTCAATAAGAACATTTTTAAAAATGTAGCGAAAAAGTAGCGCGCTACATCTAAACAATAGTGTTGGAAGCAGCGCGTTACATTTAAAAAAAAAAGTAGCGATAGCGATAGCGAGAATTTTTTTTTTTGGGGGGGGGGGAGTAGCTGTAGCGTTAGCGTGCTACAAAAACTAGTAGCGTCCCGACCACTGTATAATTCCTACATATGCGTTTATTATAGACTAAAATAGTGCCAAAAATTTTCAAACTTGGCCAATATTGTAACCATATTTAATTTGGTAATTCAGGTTCTCTATTAGTACCTAAAACGGGTGGTTAATAAAATGGTTAATGATGAATAATAAATAAATAATACAGTTTTCTGGAAAAATATGCGCGCGATGTTTTGAATCATTGTAGAAATATTGTAAAAAAAGATTGAACGCCAACTGTGTATTAGGAGCGTATGCTATGATCGTGATGATAGAACGATGACCACCGAGCGAGCAGCAACTACTACCATAGTGCCACCGTTGAGCGAGCCGACAATACCACTAGAACGGACCGCATTACCACCGCCTCCGAACCGAACAAGGAAAACCGACTATCACCATCCTGCGACCCTGGTACTATGGTGGTCCGGGTCACGAAAACTGGCGGCTGTTCGCAGCGCCCTCCAGTGGCATTTTTTCGGTAGGGCTATCTGACTACTATAGCCCTACCGAAAAAATGCCACTGGAGGGCGCTGCGAACAGCCGCCAGTTTTCGTGACCCGGACCATAGTGCGTCCGATGGATATGCTTGATGTACGTCCGAAAAAATGTTTGCATACGTAAATATTTGTAACCTCTGTAGGTACGTAATGCATTGAACGTATTAATTTCCTTACCATTTGTTACCTTATTATCATTTTTGTTTTTTGGTTTGTGTTCATTTGCGTTTATGAATATTTAAATCGAAACATAAACCGCATTGAAACAGTTCTTAAATAGCTTAATATAGGATATTACAATTTATTATTTTTGGAACTTTTCGATAGCTGTAGAGAATCGGCCTAAGCAATAATATAATGCCCAAAATGTTTTGGAAGGTTGGTTTGTGTAATAATAATAAATAACCTATTGTATTTATAGCCTTCTTAGTTCATAGGTACTTACATTATTACATTATACTCATTAGAACTAAGTAGATTATCTCCAATCCCAATTAAGATAAAATCAAGTCATAATTATTTATTTCTTTATTATTAATAATGAATTATGAAAAAATGTTAGGTTTATAATATGTTATTATCAGTTATGACTTATGAGGTTTTGCCAGCTTTGTGGTTGTGGCTTTGCTAGTGGCTCGTATAGTTGGAATAGCAAACAGTCCTTTATTTATTTAATCTATTCTCTGGTATTAAAACGTTATAAAGCTGCCTAAAAGTAGTTACGTCATATTTTATACATATAGCTAAACTATATAAATATATATAAGTTATAATAAAAAATTCTATGATATCCTTTTTTTTCAGTCCAAGGGGAACTGGTCCCATGGAGCTCTGGTCCTAGTGTTAGCCATTAGGTACAATGACGTATCAGGATTTTCAGGTTTAGATCAATAATAATTATTAGCAATGAAAAAGTTGTCAGTCATTTGTGATTGTAATTCAGAAAGCATAAATAATAATATAATTTCGAATAATGTGGTTATTAATCACTATAATAGATTAGATGAAAAAAAATATGGACATTTATATACATACAAATTTGACAATTATTTTCTAGATAAGATAATATTTTATCTTCTTATAGAATTACAATAAGTCAATTTAAATTTTAAAGCTTCAAAATGTGTTCAGCTGCTTAGTAATATTAGAAGCAGGAATAATCTGCATGTTTTTAAGGGATTTTCAATTATATATTTTAATTACATAACAACTAAGATGGAAGTACAAACAGGACCTGTAATATACTTTGAAAGTTTAACCTATATTTCAATACATTTAATTTTTTTTAATTTAAATCTAAAAATAAACGTTTACGAGTGAAAATGTTAAGCCCCTAAAATGCATAATATGTGGTATCCTTAACGGGGCTGCTGGTAAGCAACCGCTGCATGCTGCGGCAGATTTAACAGATATTATTGACTCTTGTACTAAAAGCAGAAAACTGTTTGTACTGCATATATCCATGCAAGGAAGTTTATACAATATTTAAAAATTACCGCTAAACTAAAAACAAAACAACAAACTAAAAAAGCGGGTAAGTGGATGTCACTCTGCTGTACTGCAGTAGGTTACAAGTGGGACAATCTTTAATGGATTGTATTTAACTTGAATTTAATGATATAATATCATTGTAAAAGAAAAACGATTCTGAGTGGAGATGGTTTATCAGTCTGGATCTTTTAAATTTTTATTATTTATTATAGCTTTTAAGTAGAATTAATATTATAATATTTTAATTTTTTATTTGATGCTACGGTGATCATCGTTAGAAAAATCAAATCCCATTTTAAGCGGTTTTTCGTAATTTGTCAGTAATTTTTCCCATAGCATTAAATAACTATTGAGAAAATCGAAAAATGACCTCTTTAAAGTACTATTTTGATCCAATTTGCTAAAAGATAAGGTACTATATGTTGAAATCGAAGCACTCCATCTGGTAGAAATTGTATATACAGGATATATATAAAAAAAAAATAATCACCATTGTAAAATCACTAGCTTTCTCGCTTCGCTCAGAATCTAAGATTTACAATTGAACATTGTCCACAATTCTCAAAGATATTGGCAAAGGACTTATAGTCTATAAAACACCAAATATATAAACGAATCATAAAATAGCATCACCTTTCAATAAGCCACATAGAATTAATAACTTTAATAAGGTGGGTAATTAAAATTATATTTCTGATCAAACATTGGCAACCAGAAGATATAAATATAGCCATTGCATTAGATATTTATACACAAATGTTTACATATTTACTGAAAATTGTTCATATCACATAGTATTTGCTTATTATTCCCATATTTAGCTTGCGTCTTGATACTCATTTATTTTGATTTTTTATCAATTAATCTCATTTTCATATTTGTATTTGTCCAACATTTTTTGGCGTATCACACTGTAAATTAATAAAAAAAAAGAAATTAGTTGTAAAAATATGTAATAGGTACTAGTATTAATTATTAACTGACGATCAAGACATATTATATTATTATTATGGTACCGTAAATTTGATTTTTTAAAGATATTTGGATCGTTTAATATATTTTTGTCTTCCTTTTTCACAAAATCGAATACTTGATCCCAGTTTACTTCCTCGGATTTATAATGGTTGTTATTCATATAATTAATAAATTTTTCTTGTTCAATTTTAATGTCTAATGCCCACAGTTTTTGAAGTTCTACATTTAATAATTTTTGGTCTGCCAATACGGTTTTTCTTTTTAAGCCAGCATCGAATTTCTATAAGTAAATATTTTATTATAAAGATTCAATTCATAGTTATGAAATTACAATAGTCATTACATATTCGTCTGTATGATCAGCAGCCAATAATTTATTTATAATGTCCCTATACTTTTTATCGGCTTCGGATCTTATTATTGAAATCTCTTCAGTTTTACTGTCACTTTTATTAGTGATTCCATCATAATATTCATCGAATTGTTTTTGACTGACTTTCTTTTTTTTCATCATAGCCTCGACCATATATTGCTTTTCTCGTTCTATGTACTCGTCTTTTAATTTACCCAAACGTGTTTGCGGTCCTCTCCGATTTATATACCAGCTAGAAATATTGATGCGTATATAAGTAATAGGATTGATGCACTTTTAAAATAACATTTATTTATTTACTTGAATGTTTCGTCACAAATCGTTTTCTTTATTTGATCTTGTGACAATATTGGTTGAATGAATTCGTTTTTAACCGTATGTAGTTGCTCGTCGGATTGCATTGCCTTGTAATCATGATCGTCCACGTCGTATTCACCCAATGGACCAAATTCTCTTTTGTACATATCGTTCCAATCGTCTAACCCTGTTAACCAATCCAACTCCTTCTGGAATTGGCTTCCAATTTCTTCAATTTCGTCTGGTTTCAGTATCGATGCACGTATGGTCATTACCATTACTGTCCCGGCGGAATCCGAAAAGCAAATAATCCTGTTTTTCTTGTAGTTCATCATATCGTTTACACCATGAGCAAACATTACACTATCTATGCCGATGTAATGTACTGCTGGAAACGGTGACGACAACGCTGCAGAAAGTTGCAGAAACTATATTAAGGTACATTTATACATAACGACGATTGACGTTATTATAGGTTACACCAAATTCTAAGATTTCGGTGGTCTATACTTACATGCTATTAATCCATCTTTGAGGAAAATATCTGCTATATAGTATGGTTGATGAGTATGCAACCCAAGATTCCAAAATTGTATAACGCCACTGGTGTTGAAAGACACGCGAAATTTCGCGGGATGAGTGGTGGACCATAAAACGCTGTTTGTAAAATCGTTGAAACGTTTCCACCAAATTGGACCATTCTAGAGTAAACAATTAGTTACCAACAGATTTATAGTTGGTCATTTCATAATTAGATTTTAAACATGAAAAAAATGTATAGCTCGAAACAAGACAATCTAATATAATGTCATGATACCAATATTTTATATAATAACATATCATCATCATATTTTATAATAAATCAACACTATTATTCTATTTGATATTCAGTTATATTATTTATTTTATTTTATTTTAACCCTCCAACATTATGTGCAAAGTACAAAGTACTATTTCCCACGGATGTAGGTACTATTTACATTAAAATAATTTTTAATTATAATAACATTGGAAAATTATAAGATAAAATATAATAAAAATATAACACGCTAGAAACGATTTTGACTTTCAAAAAATAGCATAAAATGCCTCTCCAAACACATCATTGCCAGCAGAGTGTTCCTGTGTCCACTCGTGGATACATCGTTATTTTGCCCATTGAGGCTTAACTTTATCCATAGGCCATACTTGGCCTATAAACTAAAATCGTTTCTACGCGTGTGTCTTTTAAGATTTTATCAAATAAAAATAAGTGTTAATTTATTACGAGTATACGATCCCTATTTCCTCTGAATTTCCTGAGCTCTGAGAATATTCATCTTCGGTGTGTGGCAGAGCGAGAAAAGAGTTTCAGGGTTCGAGACAGGTAAGGAATTGAATCATCAAATTCAACTCTATCAACCAATTAACTGTCTGGGTATAGGATTCACGACCCCCCCCCTCTTATGAGAAGGTAATGTAAATGAAAGGTTAGGTTAATTGTCATTCTTATTTATACCCACCTTCATTTTTATTGCAATAATATTATATCTATTTACTGTAAATCATACAAATTTAAAAATTGTTGTATATAGGTAATGTCACATTTCTCTAAACTTACATTGTATTTCAAACTCCAAATAGACGCTACTTTTCCACCACAGACCAAATGAATATCAGGAAAAAACATATTTCTCTTGATGCAGTTGATTGGACCGTCATGTATTTGTCCCCACCATATATGTTTGCATTCTATAAAGTATATATTTGTTTCATGAAAAAATGTTATTATATTAATTGACGTTGTAATGCATGCCTTCTACGTTTCCATCTCGTGGATACGTGTCATATCCTTCCCAAGTGATAACTCCGATTTGACCCATAATAGTACCAACGACCAAAGTACGGTTTGGATTACTGGGCTCTACCGGTACTGTACAAGGAAACATGATGTACAAATTATAAAATCATGTATTGTGTTTGGCTATTAACCATTTACGCACATTTTAAAATGTTTACTGAGAATTAAAAAACTATTTGCGCATATATACTATATAAAACAACTTTTGTACATAAAAATAATATTAAGATCATACATTTTAATTATAATTAATGACGATATGTTATTATTATTATGTAAGACATACTAATATCATCACAGTTTATATACATAATTTTGTTTAATTAATTATTTTAATTCTTATTCATAAAATTATTACATTATTTACGTAGGTACCTATCTTTCGGTTGATTTGCTATTTGATGTATCCTAATCAACCGAAAACATTTTCTAAAATATTCTATATATGTTTGATTATAATTGTATATTATAATATGTGCATCACTAAAATATTTGTATAATTATTATAAACAAATATTAAGATTTCGATATAAATATATATTATATTATATAATGTTTTGAAGTGTGAAAACGATATTACATTTTTCAATATCTATGCGCAAAAAATCTATTAGTTTTCCGGTAAAATTTTTCAAATGTGCGCCAAACTTGCCAAGACTCATGACAAATTATTATCACCCGATGTGTTTTACCGATCTACTGTCGTATACCGTTGACGATTACCGTATTCGAATTGCCGTTTGCCGATCTGCAGAGGTTTCTGACAGATGTATTTGTATTGCATTAAGGGGATCTCGAAAGACATCGCCGTTATGGGGCTGTACGTGGTGCTCTGCATCATGGGGTTTTCTGGTTCTCTGATTATGATCTATAAATATATTCATATACGAACACTATAGAATACAAAATACATGCAAACAATGTAGTATACAGATTTTGAGTCATTGTATAGGGACTCACTACCCAAGCATCATTACCCATGTTAACTTAGGTAAGTACCTACTAATAGCACTTAACTTTGAAACACCGCAATCAATCGCTGATCGTTTTTAAATTACTAATGAACCAAGTTCCATTGTATGAATATAATACGTGGTGAATGGTGATCGACGAATAAGTGTTATGTTTATGTAAGTATCTACAAATCTGAGCAAGTTAGTCATTTTTTTCAACTAGTTAAAGTTAAGTTAAGTTAAGTTACTAAGTTAGAGTATAAGTTAGTTTGGTGAAAATAGTAACTATTAAGTTAGAAGTTAGTTTTTTTTTTATAGATTAATAAAACCTTTTTGTTAAAATGTAAATAATAAGTTATCTAACTTAAATTATTGATTAAAACTGAAAAATTGAATTAAACCCCTCGTAATTTGATCAAAATGTTCTAATTATGTAAATAATAATTTCAATTATTGGAATATCAGTATATCATTTATGAGTTATTAGAACATAAAGGGTGAAACAAAAAAAAATATTTAATAGTATGATAAAATATTAATATTAAATAATAATACATAATAATATAATCTATATGATATTGTGATATTATAATATAGTTATTAAATCTTAAATATAGGTAATACTGTAATACTGTATTAGTTGAATAGTAATATTGATAAACGGGTAAACGTAAGTCACCGATAACACTACCACGAAAATTTGGCATTGTGTCTACACTAATTGGTTAAGCCACGCGTATATATACTACCTATTTATATCTAGTAGATATCAACATTTTGCAGGCTACGTGGAAAAGCCGTGGTTCCTGTGCGTGCATTATTATAAATACTAAAAATTAATTATATATAATATGTCAATATGAGCCAATAATCTTTATAGGCATATATTATAAGCATATAGCTATAATGACATGATCGAGGAACAGCTTTAGGAATTTTAGAATGAAAAAAATAATAATAATAACTAGTTAGTTATTTTTTTATAACGAGTTAGATTAGACTATTTTACACATTAAATTCAACTAGTTAAGTTACAAAGTTAATATGAATTAAACTTAACTTTAACTTTCTAACTAGTTAGTGCCCAGCTTTGTGTATCTAACAAACCTACAACTAAATACATGAAATTAATATTTGAGATATTCAATCAGCACGTCATATATTTTTGTTAAATTTTGGTGTCATCAAAATATAATTTGTCTAATGATAAAAAAAACATACAACCATTGTTTTCATAAATTAGTTACATAATAAATACTATTTCTTATTAAAACAAACTTTCTTTTTCAAGGAAAAAATTTATATAATAGAACATTGTTATAGCATATAATCGAATAATTGTAATATAGACATAAGAGTGCTACATATTTTGTGCTATTTATAGACATTTTCAATTTTCAATTTAATAAAAGATTCCTCATTTATTTTTTAGTAATAGAAAAGTAAAAGAAAAAGCATACAAGGAAATCAAATTAAATTTTTATAAATGCTTTAAGTTCAAATTTTTTCGTCATTAGGATTCACCTACCTATTTTTCTCCAGTCAATTTTTGATATTTTGACATGTTAAATAGGTATGTTAAATTTTAGATTATAATTGGAAAGATGAATGTATTGATTTTACAATTATTTTTTTTTAATTATTTGTCTGTGTACACTACGATAAATATTCAAATTAAGTTTTCGATTTGAACAGCAGTATCTTTTCCAATGGAAAAGTGAATCTATAGTAAGTGCATTCAGAAGGACAAAATTCCCAGTAGTTTCCAAAAACGCAGGAATAAACAAAAAAAAAAAATTTGAAAACACATGAATAAAATTTACCATAGATACATGAAATTTTCCCTGAATGTATATTAGCATTTTCTATATATCTTACATTTTCAAAAAATGTTGACTAGTGTTAAGCTATTTGTAAGCGTATGGAATTTTTTATTATAATTAGTTTTATTTAAATTAAGGCAGATAAAAACTTTAAAATGTAATACGAAGTTCCTCATAAGTTTGTTTACCTTTATCAAACAAAAATGTCTATCGGAAAGTCAAATGCAATTCTTATGAGCGTTTTCAAATTTTTACAACCTCGGAAATTCATTCGATTTCTTATGATGGGGCGATATTCTTAATTTTGTAATTCAAAAACGAATAACCATAGATACTGGGAATTTATACTATGTTTAATTTATCATTTTCTATACTTACTAAAATTTTCAAAAATATTTTGTCAGCTTATTGCTGACATTTTTAACTTTTTAATTTTTTTCTATAAATTTCATTACAATTTTATTAGTTTAGTCAAAAACCTTGACAATTTTATACAATGCTTCTGAAACACTGTTTCAATATCGGTTTAAAAATATTAAAAATAAACTAGCAATTTTTTTTTTATTATCATTCAAAGTTCAAATGTTGACAAAGTTTATGAAAACACGAATGTGGTGTATTCAATTTGACTATACAATTCGTTGTGGTTAAAATTATAGTTTTAATAATGAAATTCATTAGGAATACATTCTATTTGTGACTTCCAATAACAATTCTATATGTATTTTTATCATATTTTTTTTAATAAAATATAACTTTGGAAAAATATATCAGAATGACCCACAAAAACGGATAGAGGTAGAAAGGTGAGTGAGTAATGTAGTAAACCCAAAAGCTATAGTATTGTTTTAAATAAAATAATATAGAATAAATAAATTATACATACAGTATAATTTATTTGTAGTAATGTAGGTATTAATACGGAATATAAAGTAAGCGTAAAAACGTAGGCCAAAGGCGAAAACAACAAATTGTTATAGCTAATCACATATTAATGAATTCAGCAATATAGGGATTTATTAATACCCACAGCTATAATATGATATTAAATAATATCATGTAGAATAAATTATACATTTTGTATAATTTATAATAGGTAATGTAGGCATATAACAGGAAGCCTAGATCAAAGGTGAAAACAACAAATTGTTTTACCTATTTCCACAATAATGCAATTCGACATTACTAGGGAAGTAATATTAGAATATATTATCTATCACGCCACTAGTACGTCATTGTTAGAACCCGCATAAATACGGGTAGAGCGCCTACCATTACTTAGAAGATAGTCAGCCCTCGTCGTAGGTCTAACAAGCTTACGACAGTGCTTATAATTATTGTGTATTTGAATTTGTAATAATAAAGTGTTAAATTATTGTTATATTTAAAAAGTCTAAAAGTGTTTATAATTATCACCTATCTTTCTCAACCACGACTCAAGACGACGACGAACGTGCGACGTCGTTAAATAATTATTGTATTAGTGTTCAACGTGTCCTGCACGGCGATCACTACAGTAACGACAATAATTGTATTAAACCAATTTGTATACCGAGAATAGTAAAGCCTTACCGAATACGATGGTCTTAGACGGTTGTTTAAATGGCTCAATGGTGATTTATTGGACATCAGATTTTTTGGAATACCAAAACGAGAATTAGTTTCACTTTTTTGATAGGTTGTCTTCATCAATTTCGATTGCAAGTCCCAGACTTTTATAGTCCCGTCCAAAGAAGCTGACATAAATTGATCCGAAAATGTTCCTTGTTGCATTGGTATAAGTTTACCCAATGAAGTTATCTAAAATTAAAAATATTACGTTTTACAAGTACCTATACGTGGATGAATTAGTGAAACTTCTTAACAGAGTTTATGAAAAAAGAAGAAGACTATCGCTTCGTACCCTCCGTAAAGAAGTTTCACTTCAATAAATATTTAATAATACTATTCTAACATGATATTATTAATATGTGTTATAAAATATGTAGAACACAATTAAAATGGTAAAAACAATTTTAAATTAATGTACTTATATTTTAATTAAAAACCTATACTTACACAAATTTAATTTTCTAAGTAGGTACCTACATCAAGTTTCAGATATTAATTTTTAGTAGGAAAGTAATAATTATATACAAATCAAACGGCTTTCGTCAGAATAATAAATAATAACCTTGCATAATATTTGTTTACAGATGAAACTTTATTTGTATAATATAAAATATTATTACAATAGTCAATATAGGTATTTATTTTAAACATCGATTATTAGGCAACACAGCTTAATATACTATTATATGATAATATACATTTTTGACAAAGCCCGATCACTAGATAAAGCTAGGGGTAGGCTTCTATGCAATGATTTATCTACAATTAGTAACAAAGTACTTTTACCAAAAGTATAAACTATCAATTTACTACACATGGTATAATTATGACTCTTTTTGAGCTATTTATAAACCATTTTAAATTTAGATAGGTACTGGATTTGTTTTTAGTTTTAGTTTTCTAAACATAAGTTTAGAATACATCATATCTCCGCTATGTTCCTTTATCCGTCCGTTGGTCACTATACTATATATATTGAGATAATAATTATTTATTGCTCCTAGTTACTCTAATACTCAAGCCCGGATTAAGACATTTTGAGGCCCCTGTACGTAAAAAAAAAATTAAAATGTATATTATATTATTTAATATAAGGTACCTGTTATAATAATTAATATATATATATAGGTATAAGTTACATAGCAATAAATAATGAATAATGTATCACTTTATTTATAAATTATAATTTACAAGCTTTTTTCCAAGTGATGGACAAATCTGAGGCCCCTAAATAAATTGTAACTATCGAGGCCCGGGAGCCATGATCCCTCCCCCCTGGACCCCCCTCCCTTAATCCGGACTTGATAATACTGTACATATGACGACAATGACGACTGTTTATATTAAGATAATTTTTTTAAATTGTATATATATGGAATTATAGTTTATTTCTTTGTATTAAAATACGTTCATGAAACAATTTAGCACGCTCGCAGAGTGATCTTTCCTAACTTGTTTTTTCTATAAATGTCGATAAAAGAACTTTGATTGGTTTAAAAGCTTGAATATTTTATATAAAGTTCCTCATGAGTTGTCATTATAGCTATATAAAAACATTAAAACATATTATGTATAATTTTTTTTATAAGCATTGGAAATTACAATTTTTACAAAATCATGAAATTTTGATAGTTATAATATTATAGTTAAACAATTATAAATGTTAATTTTTTTTATAGATAAGGGTTGAAAATATAATACAAGGTTCCTATCATAAGTAGTCCATTCAGTAATAAAAAAATATAGGTATAAACACAATTTGTTTATAGACATTTTAAGTTACATTTTAAAGAAATATTATAATTAAACAAAGAATAACGATCTTAGTTATTTTATGGTAATTTAAATTACTATTATTAAAATAATATCTAGCCATCTAGGTATATTATATTTTATACACATAATGATATTTTCAAATTCAATGTTTCGGCAAAAATTAACTCAACCCGCCGTATTATTAATTAATTAAGTGATACTAATAATAAAATCAATTACTTTAATAGCAATATAAAATATAAAAGTATTATAAAATATACTTAGCAGGTAATTTAGACTGACAGTCTTGGATCAAAAAACGTTATGTATGCTATGATTTATCATTGAATTCAAATTTGACATATAATAAAATAAAATAAAAATGACTTATTCATGGTATAAAAAATATACTAACCCGTAGCTTTAATTCATTCAGAAACGCTTATGGAAAGCTGATGGCCTATCCATTATGTATCATCTATGCATATATTACTATGCCAAGTACATACATTAGAAACATTCTGTACAGCAATGTGGTTACCTTAGGCTATACCCCTATCCCCTTTTATTTTTCAGAAATTATAACTATATATATAATATATTGTTAAAACAAATTGTTATTTATGTAAATTATTTACGAAATTTAATTACTATCAATTTTTTGCACAAGGTGTACAACAAATTGTCTATTATGCTATCACAAGTATACGTCTAACTGTTTCTTAATTGTCATTGCTGGGTGGGCAAAGATTTTATGAGATGATTGCCAGAAAAAATTCAAATGTCGTCAATTCGTTAATATACTATGTAATGGAACCTACATCTTGTGTAAATTATTAATAACTATTAATTTTTTAAATATTTATATTTTTATAGTTTTTTTTAAATAAACATCAGTTATTTGTTTTTATGTTTTAACAATGTTTAATTATTATTATGAAACAAAATAAATGTAGTTTTACAAACAAAATTATAAAAAAATATCTGCCTAATTCAATTTAATATAAGTAACTTACCTATAACATCGTTTTTAAATTAGGTAGTAAAAATTAGTTAAAAATCATATTTCTTTCTGCTAAGGGTCAATAAGATTTTACTGTCATGATGATTTTTACATCCTATAGGTCGTACAAAATGTTTTTAGCAAAAGTTTGATAAAAAATATGCTCATAACTAGTAAACTTATGTTTTCCAATTGATCTGTTTTTCCGGTAGCATATTATATTATATTAATTCAATATTTCTATCATTGTATTTCAACATATAGCATTACAATGTTCTTGTATAATATAAATCCATATATTTTTGTATTATTTATTTGACATGAATTTAAATGACGTGACCTAATGACATTTTCCCGCAGAACCACGGTGGCTGTAAGACTTCCGATTTACCACGATACCATTTCGTTCATTACGTAGGTAAGTACCAACTTATATCCAATATACATAATATTATTAAAATATTCACTAACTTTAGTCATTGGATGAATCCATTGGATCGCAGTGATTGTTGATTCGTGGGATTCTGTGATGGCGCTTAAGGCTGTCGGCCTGATCCTAGTTTTAAAATTTACGTCTAACGACCACTTCATGTGCATGTGCTGTAAATAACAAAAAACAATTAATTAAAAAATGATTATTTTATACTTTGCGATTTGCATATTACAATATTTAAGTATTTATTATGATTATTTTTACCAGATGTTTTTTATGTTGTTTTTCTTTTTCAGACATGCTCAAATTTAAACCCATCGCCTCCAATTTTCCTTCAATGTCCCATATGCAAACCTGCCCATTTGTCAACCCTCCTACAATGACGTTTCCATTTCTAGGGTTAAATTCAACACATTTCACTTCTTCAGGACTCTCCAACCTCAACTAATTATAAGTTTTAAAATAGTCAATAACCGTCAGCGAAATCCTTATAGATAAAAATATCATACTATTAATTGGTACTAAAATAAAGAAAATACCTGCGGGAAAACATTATCACTAATTGACCAAACGATAACTGCGTTATTTTGTTCATCTATTAATGGTGTACTTTCTCGTTTGATCATAGATTCTTGGTCATTTTGTATCAATGCATATTGTTTATTCAGTTTACTCTTAGTTTTTTGTTTAGATTTAGATATTTTATACTTATCTCCAGCTTCAAACATATCCTTGGCTAACTTCATTTTATTTTTTTTAGTTTCTTCATTTCTATAATATGTTTAAATAAAATAATAAATAATTACGACATTTGTTTTAAACACACAATTAAAAAAAATATATATATACTTTTTTTTTTTCTCAGTTTCAGACATCAAGAGTTCAAACAATTTTTCTTCCTTAGCTTCTCTATTATATTTCTTATTAAAATTCCTAATTTAATTATTTAATTTTTTGAGATTAATAAAACTAAATTAATAATAATAAAAATATACTTCTAGATATTACCTGTGTATATTTCTAACAACGTTCCTCAGTTCATTATTATACAACCATTCATTATCTTCGCCCCAAATATTATAAAAACTTTCAGTGTCGGAATCATGGTGACACACGTCTTCGTCAGTTTCACTTGGGTCTCTATTAGTCGTACTTTTCCTATAGCTTACTGAGTAATCAGTATGATTACTTATGACATCGTCTTCATGATTATATTCTTCTCCAATGAACTCATTGTATGCAGAAAGTTGTTCGTTAGAATCGTAAATTAACGTTTGGCGCAAATGTCCATTAATATCGTTCATATGTCCTTGGCTCATTTTTTCATCCTCGGCTATTTGAAGAATTTTTATTTTCTTCGGTTTATAATATCCAAATTTTAATAATTTTCAAATTTTTTACCAAATTGTAATATTAATATACCTGTACAAATTCTCTGTTCAAAAAATACATAAACTTTTCATCGTAATTATTATCCAAAAGTTTAACTTTTGGATGTTTATTCCAATCATCTTGGTCTTCGCCATCTTCGGTGTATGATATAGTGAAATGTTTGTCTTTGACGTTTGACTCAGTAGGTTCTTCATCCGTATTTTTTAAGCTCACTTGTTTTACCAATTCATTGCTATTGGACATGTAAGAAACTGCAAAAACACCTAAAAATACAATGCATTGTAAATGATTTTAATTAATTACACAATTTTATTTATTTTCAGCTGTAGTCTTACCTACTATCGTAGGATGCCAAGCAATGCTTGATACGTATTTTTTTTGTGACATCTCATTCTGATATCCAGGATGAATTCTTATCACCTCGTCAACATTTTCGATTTTAGTTTTATTTTTATCTTTCATCTGTTTGTAGTCGTCACGGTATAAATCGTACAACTCGTTATATTGTAACTGAGTCATTACACTAAAAATTAATAACAAAAGACAATAACTTACAGTAGTCGATTCTCAATACAATATTATATTATACGACTATAATAGTAGTTAGAAGTTAGAACTACTAGTGTTAAGTTATTACAGGTGTACCTACAATTTACAGTATGTCAGTACTACTATATTATGAACTTGATATGTTTGAATTGTTGAAAATGTATTGATAATAATTAATAGAATTTTAGAATTATGTATCACCTATGTGTTATATTCATAGACAATTGTACATAATATAGTGTGATTTTTTTTAATTTCTAATGTATAGTCGTATGGATAATAGTTAAAAATATTTACTCAGGAACATTTTTTAATAAAAAATCATCCAGCACTTTTTCTGTTTTCAATATAGGTTGTGGATGATTAATTTGTTCTTCTTCAATAATCGACTGAATGCATTTATTGTCTTTAATTTTTGGAATTGTCTGCATTTCCTTATTAATTGTTTTACTTTTGGCCTAAAAATTATCAAACATATATTTAGAATTTAAATTACTATAATGATATCAAATATTTTTTATAATTACTTGTATATTTGAATCCATTATTAACATATCACTCGTTTCAAATATTTCTTTTGCCTGTGGTTTTAATTTAACATATTGATTTATTACGGATTTTGAATTTGAGTTCTCAAATCCTGCGTCAACCTGAATTCTTCTTTTTGGAATTTTCCATTTATATTTTATCTGTATAAGTTTATGATCAACTAACTTTTGTTACAACTTTTACATATATATATTAATTTTATTTAAATAATAAGATTTTCAACAGGTTAATATTGCATTAATACTTGTATACTATATTAGCAGTGGCTTAACCATGATTATGAAATGTAAGAGGGGGTATAAATTAAACCAAGTTTTTGACAGTTTTCATATTTATATAATATATTTATTATGTGAAAAAATGTCAATAGGGGATGGGAAAGTTAAACACTCAAACACCTCCTGGTTACGCCATTGTATGTTGGGTCATTTACTGTCTTTAACCTGCGGAGATAAAACGTAAATACCCACATAAATACATTGGATTTATCGGGGATCCCAATTCCCAGTTAATACATTAAACTAACGTTGTAAAGCATACCTTTTCACGCATCGTAACTGGTTTTAGATCTTCAATATCTTTTTCACTGCCTTTGGGATCCCAAGGACCTATTAGACGATTCATGGACCTCTCAACCTGTTGTTTGAGTTCTATTTGTACTTGTTTCTGTGCTTCTTCAATGTATTGTCTAGCGTTGTCTGTGGTGCATAATAAGAATTCTTCGTCTGTACTACTAGAGGATTTATATCCAACTAAAACATCATCGTTTGTAATGGCCTGATGAAATAAATAAATTATATAATCTAATAAAAAAACTAAAAAGGATTTTTCTTATTTAGGAAAATCATCAATAATTTATTTTTACTTCAATTTGTTTTCGAAATTCCCAAAAACACGAGTTCGTTTTTTGTAACTGTAAATTGTCAATAATCTTTTTACGAGATATTTTTTTCCATGGGTTATTTATAAAAACGTGTGTTCCTACAGTACATTTAAAATGTTCATGTAAATATTTCGGTATGAATACAGTTTTTAAATTTTCAACAAGATAATCTTTAATCGGATCTAAAAAATTAAAATGCAATTGTTTAATGAGATAATCATCTTATATTCATCACTAATATTTAAAAAAATATTAATTCAAACAATATTAACCGTCTTTCAAATGAATTGCAGTTTCAGTTGCAGTTTTAGTTGCAGTTTCAGTTGCAGTTTCAGTTGCAGTTTCAGTTATAGCTTCAGTTGCAGTTTCAGTTACAGTTTCAGTTACAGCTTCAATTATAGCTTCAGTTGCAATTTCAGTTGCAGTTTCAGTTGCAGTTTCAGTTGAAGTTTCTGTTGCAGTTTCAGTTGCAGTTTCTGTTGCAGTTACAGTTGCAGTTTCAATTGCATCCACTTTGAGTATATTTTCCTAAAAAATAACTTGATTGTACAAAAGTAAAAATGTACAGCTTATTTGTGCACAAATTCACTAACAACAGTAACCTTTTTGTAAACTTTTAATGTGGGGCGTACCCGTGGTGTACTTGCACTTATGATTTTTGTATAGGTACCTACTATAGAATAAATTTTAAATAATTTAATTCTACCACCCAAAATAGGCACAAACTTAAATTTAAAATGTTAATTCGTGCATTTATTTAAATTTTACAATCGGAATAAAGATTGTTTTTATAATATTTCTTTTTGTTAGTACTTATTAATTTTTTTTTTACTTTTTGTTAGTAAATTAGTTCTTAATATATTAAATTAATTATTGAAATACGATGGACAATTTTCGAAGTTTTACGTCCACACTGTATAATTGTATAAGACCCTTAAGCACACTCTATTTATCTATTTATTTCCAGACATAAGCACACCATTTAAAAAAAGCTTTCTATTGTTCGTAAATGTGTGCACAAACCAGCAGTCATGAAATCTGTATAAAATTAATTTGTGCGCATAGCGAGAATTTACCACAATTTCATTTTCCATTGAACTCTCATCTTTAATATTTATCGACAACTTTTCTGACCTTTGGGACGACATGGCGGCTTAAAATATTTTACTAACTATTAAATATATTCGTTGTGGACACAATGATTATAAAATATTGATGTGACAGTATTGATAAACGACCCACAAAGGGTTTCGTGTAACTCACTGTTAGTTAAACTACGTGTATGTACCTATAACAATTAAATACAAATAACAAAATAACTTAGTAGGTAAGCAAAACATCAAAATGAATGTTCGATCACAAGCAGGGTTACTACGGTTACATAGTTTTGCGGAATAATACAGCCTCGTAGTAGTATTTTGTTTTATACTATTTTGTCTTGAGAACAATAAAGAAGGACGTATGTGTTGTGTTTGAGAAAATTAATTGTATTTTCTTGATTTGGCAATGATATTTTAACTGATATACCAGATTATTTATAAGATCAAGTACCTACTACCTATACAATTTTAATTTTTTTTTTTTTTTGAATAAATATAAAATTTAAAACTAGGTAAGTAACAAGTAAATACAATTAATCAAAAAATAATAATAATTTTTTTTTTAAATTAAGTACTTATAAAAATACAATTATTATTTTTAATAGGTAATGCGTTAGGTACAGATTTCACAAATCTTAATCAGGTTTTCCTCTTTTATTTTTTTTATTTCATTAAGTAAACTGAAATGTACATAATTCTTGCAATTAAAGTTCATATCCTAGCTTTTGTTTCTACGCTTCTAATTTTAATATAAACTTCTGCTTCAGGATTCCATATGTCATACTAATAAAAATCGTTTAAAATTTGATTGGACCAATCACCGGTCAGTCTGTTATAAATATACAACTTTAGTAGCCCGATTACCGTATACTTTTTTGAAAAAAGTTCATTGTGGGCCCAACTCTCGGGTTTATAATTTGTTATATTTATTTATGTTCTACTTTTCTACCTTTATTACGAAATACTTTTTTATCACTTTAACGAGTAGTATTACAATTTTTTAAACATTTTAAAATATTGATGAGACTGATCAATTTAGTGAATTATCGGCTTGCTCCACTCAACAGTCACTGTATGCGTCTTTAGGGACATTTAATGGGGGGGGGGGGGGGTGGATGACATCGTTTTTCAATTGTTTCGATTATAGTACCTATGGTCGAAGCACTCAAAAGTCCGTAGAAGGTTGGACGCTTTGGACCCCACCAACATTCAGTAGCTATAAACGACAATTAATGCATAAAACATTTTAAAGGCTCATGTAGGTATACGCACGAAATATAAATACACAACAAATAAATGTGTGTGATGATAATATTATAAATTTGTTAATCTACTATACAAAAAAAACATAATTTTATGAATTATTATTTCCTTAAAGTCAAAGCTAAATCGTTTATTACTTCGTCTTTTGATCTCTTATGCATCGTTAAAATAATTTATTAAATCACCGGCTAAAGTAGTACAAATTGAAGACTCCATATATTAAAATCAAAAAAATTTTGTAATTTAAACGGAAAATATATTTTCAAAATGAAATGATTGTCATGTTAATATTGTTGAACTAATGTTACAAAATTGTAAGTAATTAATTTTAAGTTAGTGATTCGCGATTTTTCTCATAGGATATCAGAAGATATATTATGTATACAAAATTAAAATACTTAATTTTTTTAAAACATTTATAAATAGAATACAGGCACAGTAATAAAATAGTAAACCTAATCGATATATTTAATTGTAATTGAGAGTATCAGAACAATTTTAATAAATTATATTTATTTATTAGCCACACTATTGTACTAACTACTAAATACCATTCAACATGAACTTATTAAGAGGATGTCAGCGCACTATTTGTTTTCTCTCTCTGGCCCACGTGCAGCATAGACAAAACGCATTAACGCAGAATCATTTTTCTATGTTTTTAAATAAACATAGAGTAAAATCACCCATGAAAAAAAAGATAGAGAATAATATTTTTGTAGGGAATGACATATCGATTTTATATTTTATTGTTATTTGACTTAGTATTCAACTTTCAAAATAAACAAAAAATTTTTGTAAATTTAAACTATGTTTTAATTGTTTTGAGACAATATTTAGACAAATTAATATGTCATTCTTTCAAAAAAGTTATTATCTATCTTTTTTATAATGGGTGGTTTTACTCTAAGATTGCTTAAAAACATAGAAAAAATGATTCTGCGTAAATGCGTTTTGTCTATGTTGCGCGTGGGCCAATGAGAGAAAACAAATAGTGCGCTGACATCCTCTTAATGCGGAAGAGGACAGTGCAAATAAGGAGTAATAAGGACAGTGCTATTTTATGTGCATATTGTATTTTCTATTATCACAAATAAATTATTTTATTTAAAATTTTATATTATTTTTCTTAAGGATTTATAGACCATACGATCTAATGTCAAGTCCAAATTATAATATCTGATTACTTTTTTCTATGAAACATACATGCAGGTCGGTAATGTCGGTTTTTGTCGGTAATGTACTAGGTATACTATAATATTTATAATAACAAAGATACTTGGCTGTGAAAGGTTCTGACATATAAGAGTTTCTATGGTACTTACCTATAAAAAAATAACATATTTTTTCATACGATTAAAATTGTTCATGTATAATCAAAACTATGAGCAATATATTAAGAGAATGGCTCATACACCAATTAGGTGTAGAGGTTAATTCTCTACATCCTAATAATTTAAGTTCTAAATTTCAAAATGGAATGCTAATTGGAAAAATACTTCAGAATTATGACATAATGAGTTCAAAAGATTTTTCTCTATTGGTCGATCAAGAAGACGAAGTTATAAAAAAATCAAATTTTCGGCACCTCAAAATGTGGTTGAACATGTTACATATTCCATTAGACAACGATACTGTTACTGGAATAATATCTGGAGATAGTTCAGTCATTTTTGCATTTTTATATAAATTGTGTTTTCTCCTCGAGAGTCCAAACAATTTAAATATAATCGGACACGCCAAGAAGTTATATAAATCGCTCGGAAATTATGACTTCTCGCATAGATTATTTACGCCTGGAAGAATTGTCAATTTTCCATACAATAAACAACAATTAAATAAAAAAAGTGTTAATACAAAAACCAATGAAAATCTTGGTACGCTGTATGAGAATGATAAGATGTCTTATTTTGAGTGTAGTTTATCAAGAAAAATAAATAGATGGACTGCCAGAGGACATGAATCTTGTAATAGGTAATTGGTAAATTGTATTGCTATAATCAAATACATTTTAGCTCCCAAATATAGTTTAATCGATTCATAAATATAATATGCTATGTTGTTTGAGATCGTGAGTATAATATTATTGATACATTTTTTCATATTATTATCGTTTATTTAAATAGTTAATACATTTTTTACAACTTGCTTTCACTAAAATCATACGTTTAACGGAAGCTTACAATTATAATTGAACGCAAATGTAAGGTGCTTCTAGTTATTTTATTTAGGTATCTAAATGCGATAGATCGAATGAGTTAAACCTATTCGGTAGTATATATGTTAAGGTGAATGACGACATTTTGGTGAATATTGAAATTCACTGCTGTTTTTGGTAAATGTCAACATTTTGAATGAATATTAAAAATTTTACCAACAGTGACCGGCGAATGTCAACATTCGCAACGATTATCGGTGAGTGTTGACATTCACAATATTGAGTTTTGATGAATGATAGAAATTTTTAGTTAAAATTGGAGTATAGACGTTATCGTGTCATACGTTAAGATTGTGAATGTTTATAGATATGATATTGTTCACACAATATTTAATCGAACGGTGTTTAATGATCTATATAATATTATCAGAGATGCATTTAACGTTACGGCATCTGTCTGTCTGCCTGTACCCACTACCTATCTCTCTCTCTCTCACACGAAGCTTTGGTTTAATCGCATAATTGGTGATACGTCCGTCATCGTACCTAATTTAGTAGTGATAGAAAATACGTTTATATCGACAAGTGTCGACGTATTTCATTTACCTTGCTTACACGAACGAAAAGATAGACTGTTGTGACTGATTGAATTTGTGATACGTTTGAGTTATTAATTGTTCACGTGTATAATGGAGAACATACGAGTCGTTTTTTACGAACAATTTAACGCTTTATTAAGTATAGAAGTTGTTACTGACCAATCCGTGTCCTTAAGAAAAGGTTCCACTTCAATTTCTCAAACAGGTGGACAAGGGTACTTAAGATACAATTGTAAGGCAAAGTGTGTATCGAAGAAGTGTAGTTGTAGATCCTCAGGCATTTTATGTAATTCAAAATGTCATAATAGTTTATCTTGTTGCAACAAATAATTTTTATAATATAAAATAAAATAACTTACCTATGGTTAATTAATTTGTAAAAATTATTTTATCACTAGGTATTCATCTTTTTTTACAAAATGTTAACATTCACCAAAAATAGATAGTGCATGTCAACATTCACCAGTGAATGTCTACATTTAAGAAGAAATTGACATTCACCAAATGTCGTCATTCATCTTCCGGCCTTTACAATTGTATTGTACAATACGTCAATAAACATTAATATTGAAATTAAAAGATCATTATTTTTTTTTTATTAATTTTTTAAAGGCATCGACTGCAAGGTACATTCTTTAAATTACATAAATTAATTATTGCTATTATATTTGTACATTTTAAATAAGATGACGCAGTTCAATTTCATTTATAAATTTGATTATTTTCTTTGACGTCTCGGGAGTGGGTGAAAGTATCTCGTATAGGGTTTCCGGTAGTTCCTGTTGGATGCGTATTTCATTGAACTGGCGACATTGTAGGAGGTGCTTGACCGTAATTATTGTTCCGCAAGTAGCGTATGAGGGAGGGTCTTCTTTGGCCATAAAGCATCCGTGTGTCATACGGGTGTGTCCTATTCGTAGGTAGACAAGAATAACCTCATCCTCTCTGGACATCTCGTATGGTTTGGGCCATGGTAATTTGTTTTTTTTATTTCTCTGAGCTTGTTATTATTGCAATTAGTCCAGAGGCTTTTCCATTCATTAATATAATTGAATTTAATGAAATTTCGAAAGTCATGGTCTGAATTGTGAGGGACATATATTACAAATGGAGGTACCTGTAGTTTTTTATAGCTTTTAAGTCAGAAAAGCTCATTATTATAGTACACATTTTAATATATACCTACACAGAAGACAGAATAATATATATATATATGTCGTAGGCCATTTGGAAAATTAGTATTTTTGCGAAAAGACCAGGCACTTTGCAATGGGGTAGCCCGTTTGCAAACTAATTATTGTTTTTACAAACAGCCTGCTGTTTTTCATGCTTATTGTCTACGGACTAACAGCATTTAGGTCTTTTAAGAACTACAATCATTATAATATGATAATAACCATTTTACTTATTTTCCGACAACTGCATCTATTTGTTTTGCACGGGGTTTTGCGTATGTTACATGTATAATAGGGTAGTTTATTAATATTTTACAAAAAAAAAAAAAAAATAAAAATAATGATTGTAATATTATATAATAATTTAGTTTACATGTCACATAAAATTTTAAAATAAATTAAACTTCAGTGCTAATCACCATTGATCAAAGTAGATAATTTACATTTTATAATAATTCTATTGCAGTTTTCATTTTTTTTTTTTGTACAATAAATAAATTACCCTATTATACTTATTCAATTTACATGTTACATATGCTTTTACAAAACACCATACAAAACAAATAGATGTGATTGTCAGAAAATAAGTAAAATGGTTATTATCATATTATACTGATTGTAGTTCTTAAAAGGCCTAAATGCTGTTAGTGTCCATATGCAATAAGCCTGAAAAATAGCAGGCGGTTTGAAAAATAATAATTAGTTTGCAAACAGGCCACCCCATTGCAAAGAGCCAAGTCTTTTCGCAAAAATATTAATTTTCCAAATTGCCTACGATATATTATATAGGTGTATGTAACGTATAATATAACAACAATTATATTACAATTTTATATGAATAAATTCGTGAAAATTTAAAACTATAAAATATTTATTTTCCAGCAGACATCATTGATAATAATAAACAAGTCACACAAGATAAGCGCCCATTATCTCTGACCACTGGTGTACGCAGGATTTTTCAGGGGGAGCTTGAAAATTAATTACAATTTTTTTTTTATTTTGTCCAGTCTAATAATTGCAGATGTTTATGTGAGGTAATTGAAAATGTTTGTACAACTTAAACTTCTCAAATTTCCTAGTAGAAAAAATGCTCTGATCAAAACCTACAGTGGAGGTTTTTGGAAGCAAATTAGATCTAGTTCGAACTTTGGGAGGTAAAAATTGAAAATTCTCAGTATTTTTAAAAATATTCAGGAAAAGCAAAAATCAATGGAAATTTGTTAAAATTGTTTAGTAACCCTGATTAGACAGTCTTCACTTGGATTGTATTTGATTAATTTTAGTTTTTTTTCTAAAAATGTCAATAAATAATTCTTTGTTTGGTCAAAAATCTTAAAAATGTAATACAAGGTTCATCATAAGTTTTTATTAATATTTAAAAGTAGTAACGATACATTGAGGCAAAATTAATTTTTATAAGCATTTAAAGTTCAAATTTTGACAAAACCACAATTAATTTGTAGATCAAAAATTTGTATAACTAAGACTTGGAAAAAGTAATAATAATATGGTCAATGGGGGGGAGGAGGGGGCTTCAGCCAGTTAGCTCCCCCCCACCCTACATACGCCACTGTCTTTGACCGCTCTGAGTTTACAAAAGGCTAGTCTAAGGCTGGTAATATTTTAAGGTCTATATTATTGTTATTGTAGTATTGTACACAAAATAAAACAAAATCTAAAGGTTCCTTTGTCTCTAATAACCTAGTTCGATAAAAATACTCTTGTCGGCAAGTTTAATACATTTTAAATTGAAATAATGTAAATGTATTTTTATGATTATATTATGTACCTACTTAGTTGTTAATTTTTTATTTTTTTTTATTTAATTTTTAATGTGATTATTAAAATGCTGAGTGAAGATATTTATTTGAAATTAAAACACGGAAAGAACACGTACAAATATATGAACTGTGGAGAAAAGAGACCATTAATAAATATCTGAAAAAAAATTTGGAAAATAACATTCGTCATAACCAAGACGTTTTGAGGAACAAATCTATACTGAATAGACTTGATTGTATGTCTGATTGCGAAGAACAATTATTAAATAAAATCAATGATTCAAGAATCGTTACAAAAAAACGTAAGACATTTTTCGTTAAAAATAGTGTGGAATTAATTCAAAACAATATAATTCACGAAAAACATGACTTAAGTGAAGAAAACAAATTAAACTTGAAAATGAAGGTTTGTTGAGGCATTAATTTTTTTTTATTTTTTTGTAATGAATTTGGTTTTATTATAGCTCATAGAAAGAAATAATGATTTAGAGCAAAAAATGGAGACGATAATAATGAAAAGTGTAGTTCGAGATTTGTTCGATGTTAGTATTAGAAGGGCTGCTTACATTAAAACATATGATGATAATATTCCTAAATATTTATGGAATAATTGGATGAACATGTTTATAAAAGGAAGGCCACTGTTAAACACACTAGATGATACACTTGGGCTTTTATTAGACACCGATTATGTGACTGAGAATAAACCTTTTTCTGATGAAGAGATAGAAACCCAGTCTATACTTGATCATTTAGAGATTATGGATTATTTAGAAAGAAAGAACGGTTGGTCTGAAAAGAAAAAACTCATAGGTTTGAAATCTTACTCTCACACATCAACAGTTTGTCGAGCTCTTGGTTTCTTGGTCTACGATGTTTTTACTTTGTACTATGCACTACCACCTTCACCGGTTTCTATAGATGATTTTGTGCTCGGGCCAGTCTTTGGGGTTTTAAGTTGTAAAATCAAGGATTTTTTAAAACAAGACATTTGTAATGCACTTATTAAACGGAATATACTACCTGTGTTACCAACAGCAGCTTTGCAGTATTGTTCGAGAGCTTATTGTCAGATAACAGACAACGATGAATTAATAGAAACATTAGAAGATTCAGAAGATTCAGACGATCAAGACGAACCAGAAGATCCAGAGGGTAATAACAAAACCATTCTAATGAGTAGTAATTATATTTAATTTCAAACTAGGGACCTAGTCTTAATTAAACGTAGCACGTAGTAACTAAGTATTACAGTAATAAGTTAGGTTGCTGACTAGGAAATTCTTAGAATAAAAAAAATTAATGTAATTCATGTTAAGAATATTGATTATCTATCAATTTTTAACAAAATAATTACATTTTAGCATACCCCTATTTTACTATTAAAAATGAGAATACATTTTTGATATAAATATTATTTATGTAAATATAAATAATATTTATTATTATTCATTTTTTAAGTAATACAATTGCGGATTTATGTATCCATGTATGATGAATCATATTAAGATCAATATGATATTAATTGGGATTTTGCATTTATTATACTATGGTAGGTACCTATGCTGTATTTAGCTATGAAATCTTCCTATAAAACACAATATATTTAGATATAAATGTAGGTACTTACCTACCTAATAGATAATATAATTTTTATTAAATTTACAATTTAAGTCACATCAATTGAAATTAGATGTTCTAATGCATGTTTGCATCATGCAGATAATATCACTAATAGACTTATTTTGAAAAACATAAATTTTTGTTTGAAAAAATGAGACTAAGAAAAATATAATTATATAAATTTATTGCAGTATATTTTTATTTTATGAAGCAACTAGCAAAAAAATATGTGTGGGCAATTTAAATTTATATTAGTCTGAAATGTTACTCAAATTATTTTCTTGAAGCTCTACTTATGTAAATTACATAACATTGTTAAAATATTATTATTTTAGATTAAAAATGTCATTGTTATTACTTATATTAAATTAACAAGAAATGTTAATAATTTAGGTTAAGGTTCTTAAAATACCTACCTTCATTAATAGCATCTATGAGAGTTCAGTGGTCGGGACGTTACTAGTTTTTTGTAGCACGATAACGCTACAGCTATTCCTCCCAAAAAGTAGCTCGCTACCGCTGTCGCTACTTTTTTTTAAATGGAACGCTCTGCTTCTAACACTATTGTTTAGATGTAGCGCGCTACTTTTTCGCTACATTTTTAAAAATGTTCTTATTGAAAACTAATGTTTGTAGTTTGTACTGATTTGACATTTGGTCACTGGACAGGACCCAGGACAAAAATTTCACTAATACACTTATCATTATCATAATATAAATAAACAAATATAATCATAATTGATATTTTAATAATCACCAATTAGATTGTAGGTAGTGACAAAAATAATGATAATTTTTGCTACGCTAACCGGAAATGTTTAGCGAGCTATAGTATTTCGCCATCTAAGGCATAATGTAGCGACGAACGTCAATCGCTACAAATAAAGTAGAGTGCTACTGTAGCGTCGCAACAATTAGCGCGCTACTCCCGACCACTGTATGAGACTACCTACTTAATCATATTAGATAATTTTACATTTGGTACCTACCCTCCTGTATTACTTCATTATTCCATAAATATATTTGAAGAGCAGTACAAATATTTATTAATTATTTATGTACTTATTTTGAAATGATTATTAGCAAGTTAAATAAATTGAAATCTAGATACTTAACTATTTTTTTGAATTTTTTACAGGATCTAATTAGCCTGTATTACAACGCATACACATTGTTATAAAAAATCTCACATCTAATATTTTTTGTCATATCCACCTATTATGTTTATTGTTTATCATAACTAACAAATGGTAAGAATTCTTAAATATAAGATAATCTAGGTACCTATCTTCATATTATTCTTGAACTCATAAAAAAATGTGTAGGTATCCAAAAGAAGTCTACATAGTACAGACTATAATTATTATCTACTTGAGGCAAACAATGCAGTAAAACATCAACAGATAAATTTTAGAATAGATGTCATTTCAAAAAAATGATAAATTATTCAGTGTATTACTTTTAAATGGATTAACTGCGTTGTATAGAAGATATTTTTATCTAGCAAAGCATGAATGACATTATATCTAGTAAAAAATATGCAAAATCTCAATTAATACAACCTCGATGTAATATGCCACACATATTATGCAGAAATATGTAAATTTACAACTTAAAAAAAATGCAATGGGTCACAATCAAACATCCGAGGTGCTCCCAGTAACATTTAATCCGTGCTGTATTCTGTATTTTCAAATGAAGTTTGGTCTCCTCAGTTCTAGTCTTAATGTATTTTTTTGTTTTTTAATACTTGGTTCAAGATTTGAACAACATTATCGACAAGCCTGCATTATCTTAATATTTAAATACAAAGATATGGATTGTTCATTAGATCTAAATACTAATATTGACAAGTTATTTACAATTAAGGTGATTAAAGTTTATATTGAGGAAAAAGCTCTGAGTACAAAAATGTTCGCTTCACTGAGAGATTGGTGGAGTGTGGTAGGGTTGTCGATTATTGATACAATATTATGATAATTGATTATTATTTACGATAATCGTAACATTTTGGAAACTATTTGGTTAATATTAAGTCTTTGGATAATGATTCAGGGAATGATTTATGTATTTCGTTATTTTTTATTAGAAATAATTTGTTTGAGAAGTATACAAAGATTATGAGAAGGGAGAAATTGAAAAATAAAAATAAAACCTGTGTCAAGGGATAATATGTGGACAATTTTCATTAGTTATTAAAATAGTAAAATGTAGGTACATATTAAAAATGTTAATAAATTTATTCTGTGAATCACAGATCACAAATGTAAATGTTTTAAATATTATTAAAAAAAAATCAGAATCATAGATGTAAATGTTTAAAAAGTATAAAATGGGTAGGTAACCTATATTATAATTTTTAATAATTATTATATATTTTTAATAATTTTAATAATTAATTAATAAAAACATTGTTGAACAGAAAATATCATTATTGACAATATATTAACTCAAGAGAATCCAATGATACTAAATGGAGTAGATACATCAAAACAAACACAAACAAGTTGGAACATAGAAAAATTTCAAGAATTAGTAGAATGTGGAGAAACTGCATTCCTTCATATTTACAGGGGCAAACCTCTACCAAAACATTGCCTTATTGACTGTGTACTGTATTATATAAAAGCAAAACAACTTTCTGGAGGTTGTGTATTTATAGAATTTTTAAAAGAAGATATAAAAACACTAGAAGAAAGGTTGTCTAACAGGAATTCTCCACCTTTTGGAGCACACAGGTTTATGAAAGACATAAAACCAACAATTTTGGCTCCGTTTAAAGGACCAGATTTAGTTGGTATAGGACGATATGGGACCTCATTTACTAGATATTTAAAAGTAAGATATCAACACTTAGATAATATTGATAATAATTTATATACACTATTTTAGATTGTATCTGATGAATATGATTTGGATAAATTTAGTGATTTACATGAGTATTATAAATCACATAATACATTAACATTATTACAAACTAAAAATAAAAATGTAGATTTGGATAACTATAAGATTGAATTAATATGTGATGTTTTAAATGGTCAAAACGTGAACTGGTCTAACGAGAGTAACTGGGTAAATTGTATTTATGATATACACAAAGACCAAGATAATTATGAAGAGCCAAAAAATTCGAGTAAATTAAGTTTACAGCCAATAAAAGTAACAAAAAGCACGTTTAAAAGAAAAAGATTGCATGGAAAATCAGAATTTGAATATTTAGATTATATATCATCTAGTAAAGTAAACATGATTACAAATGAATTACTTGACGCTAAAGGTGATATAACTAGGCCTGAAGAAGTTAAATCAAAATTGTTTAATGTACAAATCAGTGCTGACATTGGAGTAGTATTAGTACAGTTTTGGATATCAATGGAAAAAAATTTTATTCAGAACATGAAATGGTGTTTTTTCAATAGAAGAATACTTATTTCTAACCAAATGCCTTATATGTCTTCAATTAACAACTATATTAATGAAATACTAAGACAACAAAATATAGAAAAAATAGAGCTCGTTAAAGCATTACAATCTGATTTGTTAAAAATACCGAATGATGCACTAATGATGCCTGATTTGATTAGACAATTGATGTCAACTGTGGCAGATACTAGAGTCATCTTAACACAATTGACAAATCAGAAAATAAAAGATTGTAAACAATTTATAAGAAATGAAAACATTGATAAAAGGCTGGATAATACAATGAATTCGATGATTCTAGTTTATAAGCATATGTTACAAACCGAGGTTCGTTAAATATTATGTGTATTATTGAAATAAAAAATTACTTAATGCTGGTTTTATTGAATTAGGTTGATCGGACAGTGAATACAATACTTTTCATTCATTCATACATGTCTAAAGTATACAATAAAAAGTTAACTGCATCAGTGATTCCAAACCATATTGGAGTTACATTATCGAAAGAGCAAGAATTTAAAGCAAAGGGGGCTGAACAAGTTGCAAGTGTTGAATATTATTTTAAATGGTTTGATGCCACTCTAATCATGGTTAATAATAAGCTCAGAGCTACATTAAAACTCACATATGAATGGTTAGCAGAAATGAAAAAAATTCATAGTGCAAATCCATTAGAAAGCAGTTCTGTGTATTTGAAAATATGGAAATTTTTGATGGATAAGGAGAATTTTAGATCAGCTGATCAATTAAAATTGATATTAAATAGATTCTATGAGGATATTAAGGTGATTTTCTTATAATGAACTTTTTTTAGTTATTCTTTTTTTGCAAAATATTGCACAAACATAAAATATTTTTAGATGTTTAAATTAAACGTGTATGGTAATCTGACAATAGGAAATGGAAAGTTATATTGTTCAGTATCAATTAGATATGAATCGAAGAATAGATGATTGTTTACAAAAAGAGCTTTTTGGAATTGATTGTATATGTAATTTATTTGAAGCTGCTATTAATGAGAAACAATATGTTCGGCATGAAATTATATTTTTCGACAATACTTTTTATTTGAATGCTGACAATGTTCTGCAGCCAAGTAACCCTCCACCCCATCCCTTTCCTTTATTAGAACCTGAAGATCAGTGTATTGTAACTATTCATAATCTAAAGAAAATTACAAATCAACTAGTGGCAATTTGTCCAAATAGACGTATTTCTTTGGTTGCACTTTCCAGTTTGCTAAAAACCTACTTAAAACATCATCCTGAAATTGAGTAAATAGTGTTTAAAAATAAATAAATATTAATTTTAATATTGAGTGGTTAATAGGTGGTTTAATACAAGTAATTTTGTACTGCGTACCATGTTTGGATTCAATGTCAACTATGTTGATTGGTCTGATTTTATATTACACTGTTTGGAACTTCCTTATCCTAATATTGAAGATTTGTTAAATCTTAAAAACCAATATTTTGAATTGGAGAAAAAAAGACAAAAAAATCCTAGTCAAAATTATACAGAAGGTGTCTATTTTGTGTTGGCTATTTTTACTTGTAGCTAATTTTATAATTTTCAGGTACCATAGATAAGGATGAATTTGATTCTGTTTTGCTGTGGTATCAAAAAATGTTACCACCAAATCCTTCAATTTGTTTTCGATTTATAAAAATCAAGGAGTTATTATTTAAAACTTTTTCTATTGATGGGAAATTAGACTATGTTGCAATGTTACTAGTTCTATGCAAAGACAACCATTCGATTATGGGATTAATAAAAGCCATCAGCTTAATAATGAATAAAAACATTACGGTCGATGAATTTGATGATTCCAACCGTACAAATGAAAGACATTCCATTAATTTGCCTATAGATACAATATACAAGATTTTAATGATTTGCCTCAAAAACTTCAAGGTAATTATTTTTAAATTTGTCTTTTAAAATATGACTGTTTTAAATATGCATGTAAATAGGATCCAAACAATAGTGACATCGAAGATTTGGTAACTTCGATATTACATGTACACAGTGATATGCTTCAACATAATGGTGATACATTTTCCGTATTAAAATTACTTCAAAACGATGAACTTAAGTCAGTATCTGAAATTGGATTTAGATTTAATTCAAGGCCTTTGTCTAGTATTGTGAACACTCTTAAATGATTATAGTGTTGATGCGATTATTTTGTTATCAGTAAACAGTAAACAATGAACAGATTTTTTTAAGGTAATACCTATTTAAATAATGTTATGTTATGATTTATTCAACAAATAACTAACCTTATTTTATGCTTAATGCTTATTATAAATATTTGTCTATTATAGTACATTTTAAAATATTTGAGATTACCATTATATACAATATTAGCATTTACTATTTTCTAGTAATGGAGAGTTGAAAAACACATATTTAAAGACAATAACTAGGTAGGTAATTGAAGTTCAATTAATAATCGAAAAAAATAAAATAAATTTTGATTTTAATTTGTAAATGCTTGTAATAATGTAGCTGATAAATATTATTCATGCCTACAGCCTTCTAGGTTCCACATTGTTATGAATAATTTGTTTATAGGTACTACATTTTTAAGTATTTTTACTAAAAATTCTTTAATTTGCCTACCATGCAATACGATTTGATTTTGTCAATAGTAATTAGTAGGTATTGAGTTTATAAGTTATTAAAGCTGTAAGTTAAAATTTTTAAATTCAACATTTTCAATTTATACATACTACAATCATTGGTGTTATCGATTTTTGTAGGTATTTTATCCCAGTTTGGCGTCCTAACAAATGTTGTAACCTAGCTGACGGCATGTGTTGCACAGATAGAGAGCAATACATAGTTTTGTACATCGAAAAAGTGTTTATTAAAAATATTCCTCCACATCATGATGCTTAAGGTAACAATAACTCCTTATATACATAGTTAATACTTAACATTAAATAATTGGCCTCAGTTTTTTTTTCTTTGATTTTGTATCGTGTAACAAAAATATATAAATTAAAATAACTAAAGGACATATATTGTTGAGTTTAACTACGTTAACAATTTAAAACATTAATAAACGACACATTTCTCTAATGGGACAAAAAAAAAAATAGTAATAATAATAATAGCAATAATAGTAATAATAATACAATAATAAGTCGCTCAGACAGCAAACATGAGTATGGTACACACTGTCAAATTGCGTGGATGACCGCGATATAATTTATATAAATATTAAATTATAATCATAATAATAATTAAAACAATAATAATAATAATAATAATAAATATTAAAAATAACAATATACTGTTTAGTAATACTCATCTTTGACAAATCAACACTCTGGTGTCCCCGAAACGGAAAAATGCTTATTTTATAATTTTTTTTTTTTGCCGATTAATAGTTTAGTCATACAAAATTGAGAACCAGCGTGAGAGTTTGTGTAAGACGTAGGTCGCTTGCATGTTTGAATAAACTTTTCTTGAAATGATTAAGGGAAATAAGAATCTTTGAGAGAATGTTGATGCTACTTATATTACATTACTATACGTGTGAAAAAATTTGTAGTCAACTGTCTCGGGAAACGGTCTTTTTGCGTGCCTTATACAGGTTATGTGTAGAATTATATTACTAAAGCGTCTTAGGCAGACGTGCGGTCGTCCACAAAATATCAAAAACGTCACTTGCAAACATATTTTTGTACACAGTAATACATTATACTTAATTTTATCAATAATGTTTATAAAATAATAATGTATATTATATTTATTTTATATTGTAATATTATGATTTATGAAGGTATAAGGTACCTATTATATGATTGAATACTTCACAAGAATATTGGCATACCAATTTATTGAAACATCACGTGTTAATTATGTAAACAAAATTGATTTTCTTTTAAAGATTAAAATATTTTTTAAATTATTATTATGTTTAGCGAATTAGTTGGGGATCGTCCAATCGACAATTTGTTTACGGTTTTCCCGGAAATAAATTAAAAAATCAATCGATTAGGTACAAAATAAAACCAGCGATAAATGGTTTAGTTTTTCACCGTCAAAACACTCAAAAAATTAATGATCCGAACTAAAATAATTTGATTCCCGATAGATTTTACAACGTTGATTAATATTGAATTGGAATTATTCGATGAATATTATTAATTTCAACAGATTATTCGGCCATTTAGTTATTTTATGATCGCTCGCCTTAATTAGTATTATAGGTACAATAATTTATATAATATAATATTATGTGTGTTTTGGTCCTTTAAAAAATACAAGTAGTTTTAGCTTAAACATATATATGATTGAATAATTCAATCGATATTCAGTAAATACGAAAAATCAATTCGTTAAAAATCAGCAACAAAAGAAATCGGAAAATTCGTAATAATATATAAATCACGAGACGAATGTATAATAATTAAACGAAACAGAAAAATAAAACTTAAGTATATATTTATTACATATTATATTCGTGTGTCTTCACCTGCTCGCTGGGAACACAAATTCGCGGTTTAAACTAAAAACGACGAAATATCTATAATATTATATGTAAACCTATATCATATTATTCATATAAAATATATTTTGAGCAAAAATCGAAACAGGAAGAACGCGGCAACGAAATCTCCCCGCGGGGCAGAGAAAATAAATAAATAATGAAAATACAAAATATAAACGCCCTCTGTGCGTTAATAGTCCTGGGGGCACGTTTTAACGTATATAGTATTAACTATTAACTATAATAGATATGATTTGTGTCGATGATTTTTTTCTTCTTTTTTTTTTTAAAAAAATAATTTCCCATATAACGTAACATTTTTAACAATTCGTATAGGAGTACATTGTGTGTGTGTCTATCTGTCATTACATGTTAATTATTATTTACTACTGCAGTCATTTTCTCGAGTTCCTTCCGTTCACACTGCCGCTGTACGTACGGTATGACGAACAGCATCAAACCACTTATGGCGATGTTCGATCCCGAAAGGTAGAAAGCCGGATTGTACGAGCCCGTTATGTCAAATAGCCACCCTACAAAAATTAAAAAAATTAAACAGTTATTAAATATTATACATAGGTGCGTTTATAATATCGATATTGATGTGTGATATTTCTATCCCAATATCGTAATATTATAGGCTATAGTTATCAATAGGTATAAAGCATAAAGCGATCGATTGCAATGAATATTTAAACAAATCGATATGTCGTGGTCCTTAATATTTTTGAAGGAAGACATATCGATTTGTTTAAATATTGTCTCAAAACAATTTAAACATAATTTAAATTTACAAAATTTTTTGTTTATTTTGAAAGTTGAATACAAAGTCAAATAACAATAAAATATAAAATCCATATGTCATTCCCTCAAAAATTGTATTCTCTATCTTTTTTCTAATGGGCGATTTTACTTTAAGATTTCTTAAAAACATAGAAAAAATGATTCTGCGTTAATGTGTTTTGTCTATGCTTCGCCGCGTTGGCCAAAAAAAAAAAAAAAGTGCGCTGACATTCTCTTAAGGAAGAAAGTATAATAGTACTTATAATACTATAATAGTATGAAAAACCGTTAAACGTTATAATTTCTTCATTAGACTATATTTTATAAAATGTTCTACAAAATTATTCCGAAAATATTTTCTTCTTTAATCTAGATGCAGTAAATTCTATTTACTAAGGGAATTTCAGTATATATTGTCCGAAAGAATAAAGACATAAACAATTTCAAGACATACGTATTATGGGATTGAATCTATTGGTATTCGGCATATACTTTTGTTTAAGCTCCGTTGAAATTAATATTAAATTAGCTTAGTAGTAACATCTATAGGTTACGTATACCTAATATTATATGACGGCACGATAAGGTACATTGGGACACTGATGCGACTAACTAATATCGCCCGACAAGAAGCAATCATTGAGGTTTAATGTATGATAATATATATCACGCGCACACGTCACAAGAACAAATACCGCACCGACATTTTCTTAATGGATTTACACTAAAATTCTTGAGGCGGGATTAACGTTTTCCCTGAACACATAATAGATATAAGATGAAGACGCACCTACTCGGAAGGTCCTACATACCATTATTCATTATTATAATATATTATCGATCGTCGTGTTTACATAATAATATAATATACAATGCGCAACGGATTAAATAAATGAGTTACCGGCTATGGGTGGTCCGACGAGCGAGGCAATGCCCTGAAACATCAACAAGATTCCAAAAGCGTTTGTCAATTTATCCAGGCCCAGCAGGTCCACCAGGATTACTGACGTCAGACCCACGTACGCACCGATTGTGGATCCGAAAACGATCGTGTACAAGGATAACGAGAGTATGTCCGTGCAGTATGTGCTCAGAATTGTAGCTGCGCCATGAAACAAACAAAAAAAACATATTTTGTAGCATATTATAAATTATATAGATAATATTACAATGGGTCGATCAGTAGATGAGTATGGTTAAGATCAGCTGGTAGGTACCTAACAAGCGATGTGCGAACCCCAAATGAGGTTCGGGACTTATAGCACTAAAACCGTAAAAATAATCATAAACAATGTTGTATGAAACAAATAGGTACACTTTTATATAATTAAGTACGACACAAAACGCTCTTTAAAGTTTAAACGGTTTACAGAATTATTATATTTAAAAATATGGTGTTTAAGAGAACGCCCACACATGTGTCGTCTCCATCTTACAAGTGCGTAACATAACAAATATTTTACGCTCGGCGGATCAAATTTAGCTCCGTTCGTTTAAAAATACAGTGAATTGATCTATTGTGAAACGTGATGGTAAGAACATTATCTGTGTTGGTTTTACGATTTTTCAGTTTTTAAATTTTAAATTTACGCTATATTATATACGCATAACTTGCTAAAATATTGAACTATGCAAAATATTGCGAACATTGAATCATGTTTAGAAAGGGCTAATATAAATATTTGCTGAAAATATCAAGTCCTTTTACTTCTATTTTTCCGAATTTTGTTTTAATTTTTCCCAATTATATTTAAAAGATCTCTGAACATTTTATTTTTACTCACCAAAACACAAATCTTTTTTATAAATCTAATTTGCTTCTAAAAACCACTCTCAAAGTTGAATATTGAAGCATTTTTATTTTTCCATAAAGGTGACGAATTTCAACTGACCCAGAATTAAAAAATAATATTGATCATTGTAAAACGTACTAAAATAATAATCTAAAAGTATTAGATTTTAATTAATAAGAAATGTTTTTATTTATCTATGAAAATAGTTACGCCAAAAAAAGTTACAAAATAATTATTTATGAAAAACCAATTCAAAAAATTTTGAAAAATATTTTTACTCGGTACCTACATCAAATTAAATATTATAACTTATAACTATTCAATATAATAGTGAGCACAACATATAAAATAATACGGAATTAATAGGTGTTAAAATAATGACCAACTTATACGTATACAATTTATATCACTTAGTCATAAGTACTCATAACTATTTAAATAAATTAAAATGTTGGAAAAACTTATAAGTGTAACGCTTCAGCAGTCAAGCGAACAGTTTTTGGCTACAAGGTGACACATGCGATAATAATATGGTACGAACAATAGCGAATGAATAAGATAGAGGCAACAAATGCCACGCTGATGTCGTTCTATTCAATAGAATCTATTTAATCTATGTAATAATTTTTTATCTATTGAGTAGATGATAAAAACACGAATGGGGCATCGTAGATTGAGGCCACTATATTTTTGCGGCCGTAAAGTGATAACAGATTGAGGACGTGTGTTTACATTTTTGTATAATATAATTATATATATAATATATATATTATAATATTTCAATATTATTGACAGTCAATACTCGATATAAGTATATACACTTATTTGGCCTCAATACTGGAATCATTGATCACCGCTGATAAGATGTTATGTCCTGCTATGTTTTTACTATCTATATTTTATTCTAAACACGCACATGTTAATAGAATAGCATAAAATAATTGATAATATTCAATATGCAATATGCATCATTGTCAAGACTTCAAATATTACATTAACACAACTCCATTATGACGGCCTTATTTGGAGAAGTTATATTACAACGTTGCCAACAAGACACGTCCATACAAATGCGACCTCATTTTCATGCATTTGTTCAAATGCACATTGCACCCTGAAATCCTAACTACGACGGTCATATTTGTCTGCGGAAAAAATGTTTATAATAAATGTATGCTTACCTATGCCACAAACGGTTAAACACAGATTATACACCATGAGCCTGTTTATCCACGGTTTGTCCGATATAAATCCAAGTATGATCCTTCCCAATGTGTTGGCTATGCCCAACAAGGCCAACAGGTAACTTGAATGTTTCGATGCTATGCCTATCATGCCGGCTTGGGGCTGGAACATGCAATAATATTAACACAACATAGTAATAATATAATAATCAGAAAAATAATCACATATAGATCGCTGTTCCTATTGTAGATGGTAATTGATAATAATACTAAGTAAAACGAAACTATATACGGCAAACTCAACACTCAACAGTTTCGTGTCAAAAATAGAACTAATAAAATGTTATAAATTAAATAATGTTATTAATTATATTGACAAATGTCAGTAAAAAAATACAATTTTTTCAATTTAATTGCAATTTTAATTCTAAGGTTTTATATTATTTATTAAATATAATATACAAAATACAAATTAATAGCATACGGATTTATTATTCAGTTAAAGTTATTAAATAAATGTAAATCACATGAAATATTTTTGTTAATTATTTATTATCTTAAGATAATCAATATTAAGTTTTTCGAATATTCCAAAAATTGAATGTTTAAACCGTGACGACTAAAATAATTGCATAAATATGCATAGAAATGCGTACCTGCTATATAAGCACGATAGCGTATAAAATATATTCACCAACAAGTACTGGTATTTTAGTAGTCTATAACATACTCACCACTAAGTACAAGTACGGTATGTTGAAGCCAATGCTCGTCAAGAAGTTGGATATTGTATACAGTATGAATACGGGGTCTTTAAGCAGAGAGAAATCCAACAATGTCTTTATTGTGCTCTTGGCGTCGGCGGAACAACAGATACCGTCCGAAAATTGGTCGCTTTCTATATTTGTGTTGGTCATTTCGGTGGCATAAGCACCAGCGTTGGTCGACTGCGATATGGTCCTGAGGATACATCAATGCGTTAGGTTTGCTTAGGTTTTCTAACTGTTAGGTATATCAATATTGAGAAAAGCATAGGTTCTATTACGTGTGTAGGTAGTATATGAAAATCGAAAAATAGTTTTTCCTTTGTTTAGGCATCCATCTCACAATTTCACACACTGACACACTACAACCCATCCCACAGACACAAAATTACCAGATTTTGCAAATCAGTCATTGATCTTTAATTCTGATTAAATAATAAAATTTACTGACGCTAGTTTAAACTATATAGCAGGTTAAAAATAATATTATTATGGTTCAATTGTATTTCTTGCACTTTACATTTCAGATGAATTGTACATTTTTAAATGCAAATGAAAATAAGAATATTAATAATTCAATAAATATTAATATTTAATGTATTTATTTGTTATTTTAATAAAAATCAGATTTTAGATTTTTCTGGCCAATTTTTGATGATTTATCCACAGTATACAGAGTCAAAGTTACGTGGGAAGGGTTACTGAGAATTTTTTTAACACGCCAATGATCACGATGAAATGCATGTATAAATTAGATTTAAAATTATATATTATATAAAACCTTGTTTGGAATAATTAAAAGTTCTAAAAATACAGAATTATTTAAGATACTCGACTGAGAATATAATAATGCATCTAATAAAACATTTTATACATCATATTAATATTGATGAAATTTAGATAGTATAAGTAATGTACCTATCTACATATTCAGTTTTTCTCTTTCTTTATGCATTTCTATTACATAATGTTGTTAATTTCATGACCAGAAGAGGCTCAAGGCGAGCAAATCGAATAGGTAGCAAAATATCTGAAAATAGACCTATGCAAGCAAAAAAGTTTTGTTTTTATTAGAAGTATTTAAGATTATATTATATGAGAAGACTTATTATATTTCACAGATGAAAAACCCATTTATTAATAAATTCTCTATACTTTTTTTTGTATGTTTTATATTTTACAAAAAAGTAAAATAATAAACAAAAATTATCAGAGACAAAAATGACTTTAAAAAAAATCCAAATTCAAAAATACCTTTTAGGTATTTCCAGAAAGATTATAATTGCGTAATTTATTTTTAGTCATATTATAACTTTATAAGTTAACTGAAAATCACTGTCTCTTACGTATCTCAGACTTCAGTAAGTAGATATATTTATAATTCTAGAGAACATGAACACTTGAAAATAAATGTGAAACCTAATACATAGTATCATTAACAATTTTATAATTTGTGTACACAATTGTACGTAGTGGAATGTATTTACATTGTACGCTAGAACTCGATATAAAAATCAGATTAAAAAAAAACCATTCTTAAAAGATTTATCTTTCATGATAGAGCACGAAAATAATGTTTAATTATTGTAGTGTACCTATCTACATTTTTTGTTTTCAATAAACAATGCGTTTGTATTTCATGGACATTTATGGCAGTATGAAATTAGAACATGATAGTAAGACAACGAAGAATTTAAACGGTCGAACATTCAGCAGTATTTTTATATTATTATATAAGTACATACTATATTATAGTGTAATTAGCAATTGTTTTCAAATTATGAGTATAATACACGCGGTGTTGAATTACCGATAAAAATACCTTGTTTTTATTATTTGAGAGACAAGAAAAATGTGCCCGAAAAAATAACATGATAAGTCTGTACTTACAGATCTAACGAATAATATGTGACCTACGCATTTTGTAAAAGTATCTTATACATCACATACGGAGAAATATAGTACTGAAAACAAGATTAGAACTTGACGCGAATATTTTTGTGCCTATGAAACAGACAGATATTCATAGGTACTATTTTGTTTAGTATTTAGAGCACGAAATTCATATATTATATAATAATAAAAAGTGGAAAGTATATAACCGCTGTTCTGTAAAGTGGGAAGCAGTGTACCTTATATCATTGAGTAGGTCACTCTTATAGACGCGTTCAATTCAAATTCAATGATAAATAATTACATATGGAAAACGATTCTGAGCGGAGGCGGTCTGACAGCCTATTATCATATAAATATATTGTTATTAATTATTATAGGTAGTAATTTATTTTACTATTAGTAATACGGTACCAACTATAATTAATAAGCAATAGCGTAAAAATAATCTAAGTATTTTAAAATATCAATGTGCACATAAAATACAATAATATAAGAAATCTTATCAAATCCTCGAGAACAATATTTTTGAATTACAACGTAATAACGAAAATCGTTATTCTTCATTTAAATATCGAATTTCAGCTAAATTTGAACTTAAAAAAAATCGTGCCTAAATATTTTTGAATAGTTATAAAGCAACATACGAGAATCGTTATATTCAGTTTTCAAGTCTTTTATCGGTTCGAAAATTTTTTTATCGATATTTATAGAAAAAAATGAATAAAAATGTCAATTGTCTATAAATCTATAAATAGCTAAAAAAAAAAGAGTCGACATATTTTAAAAAAGATACTAACCTACTCTGTGTATTAAATAAAAATTAAACGTTTGGAGAAAATTTCAAATACCTACTTATAGTCATTCATTTTTTGTTACACCGAAAAAACAATTATGATTCCTGTTTAATTTTTTTTCTTCATTTGAAAGGATATGATTATAAAGTGCACATCAGATTAATAAATTTGCATTATTTTTAAATCGCAACGTTCAACATTTTAATCAACGTATTAAACATTTCTAATTTTTTTGTAAACTTTTATAATATGTTTAAATAATTTGAAAAAATAGAGAACAATATTATTGTATCTAATAAAACCTTAAAAGTCATTGTATTTTTCACACAACGTCAAAAATTGTGTTTTTTATACTACGTAAATTATCTGATTTGAAGATTACCGGAAATGTTACGATTTTGTTTATCATTGGAAATTATGTTACCGACACGGAAGTAGCTTTTAAAGCGCTTTACATGGCGCAACGAGTTGTGAAAATCTAAAAATCCCACCATTTGTCCGGGTTTAGATCGATTTTGTTGACGGGGCGTGCCATACTAGGACGTGCTTTAGTTAAAAAAAATATTAAACCATTTTCATACTTGAAAAAATGGACGAAAGCCCTCACGTATATAGGTACAGTAGGTACACACTATACGCGAAGGGTGGCTTTAGCCTGCTATACAATAACACGCACATATACAATATACAATATACATATTATAAAAGTCAATTCGGATACTACACGAGACAACACTTGTGATTGTTGATCACATCACACAGTGTACAAATCATTACCTACCTATCCTAACTTAATACGCTACGAAAATATATGTAATATTTATTATGCAGAGTGCTTCGTCGTATCTCGTTGTGCCTACTAACAAATAAACCTGCAAAACCTCATTTTTACAAGAACTAACGTAGTGAAGTTTTTTTTTATATAAATATCAGTAAAACTGATTGGGTCAAAGTTAAAAACACTTTTCGGGTTCATACTATTTCAATATAGATACTGTACATATAATTAGGGACTAAATTATAGCCTTAGACTGTACTTATATAAGTCAGCCACCTCCTAAACAATTATTTTTTTTAAGTGTACAACACAAGGTTTACCGAGAAAGTACTTAAAATTATAATCAATTATGATACCTCTTTTATTAGAGTAGGTACTATAATTAGTTTTAAAAAAGATGTACAAGCGAGCACAGCTCGGATGTACAGTATGGATGTGTTATATTTGAATTCAGTGATAAATCATGATTGAATATGAAAAACGATTCTGAGACAAGACGTTGTGTCGGCCTAGCATACTTGTATAAATAATCAAATTTGATCATTTAAAAATCGAAATTATCTTATGGCTGTAAATAGCGAAAATTTCTGCTGATTTTTTTTTTGATAAAGGTAGGAAAATTTGTTGGGCATTTTCTATTAGAATTTCTAATGTTAGCTATGAAAAAAAAAACTTAAATAAATTTCTAACTGAAAAATAATTTACAAAATTAGAAAAATTTCTAATAATTATCACAAAAAAAAATCAAAATAATTTGAAAATTTTACCAACGTGCTATGGAAAATGCTATTATAAATATTTTGTAAAAGTTACATGTGTCTACAGTTATTTGTTTTTGAATCAATATCAAAATCAGTAAATTATAATTCGTTAATTAACGCTGAATATAAATGTTAAATTCAAACGCTCAAAAAAATTAATGTTACGTTTCAGTAATCTTTTTTTTTTTTTTGTTAAACGTATGAAAACTTTTGATGAATCTTTTATTAAAATGTTTAATGTTAGCTATAAAAAAAAAACTTTGTGAATTTCTATATGAAAATAATTTACAGATTATCGGGATTTTGATGAACTTTGTCAAAATTTAAACTGTTATTAAAGCATCTTTTGAGGACACTTGAGTTAAATTTTCAAGCTCTTTTATTAAGTGAAAAAGTATTTATCGTCACTTATTTAAAATTTCATTAAGACTATAATTATATCAAAATGAGTCAAAATATTTCAAAAATGTTACCACTTATGAAAAATGCTAATATAATTATTTTGGTGAAAATTTCAAGTGTCTACGGTTATAAGTTTTTGAATTACACCAAAAAAATAAAACGGCTTTTTTCAAAAATTGGTTTTGCGTAAATATTACCATATTTTATACCACATTTTTTTCGACGCATTCTAAAACTACTAAGCATATTCAATTATACATTTCAAAAGTACCAATACGATTCATTTTTCTATCAGAAAAGATGCTGATGTCGGGAATCAGAGTATTTTTACCACCCTAAATGTTGATGACAGACAGAAAAAAACACATGATTGTAAATACGCAAAGCTACGCTCAGAATCTAAAACACATTATTTAGTAAAAAGTTATTGACGGGGACAAACGCAATGTGACATCATGTTTACACTTCTCGCACAATTACACTAGAAAATTGTTCTATGGTTTACTATATTAGAAACATTATGGATTTTATATACGCCGTCAGTTGAACGCGACAGTACATATTGTAAATTATGTTAACTGAACAAATATTTTCAGCACAGAAAGTTTCAAAAAAATTAACTCGGTCAAATGCAACGATACTTATTAAATTAATAAAAACTAACTGTTAGGTTAAAAGTTTTTATTCGAAAGTATAAAGTTCAAAATTGTATTAAGACAGGGGAACAAAAGAAATAAAAATTAAATCATATTATTTATTGTTGTGTTAACGTATTTATGTGCATTAGTTTCTTTTAATAATTATACAAATACTTTAATTAGGCTTTATCTGTAATCATGATTCATGACGCACAATATTTTTTTATCAAATAATAAGAAAGACCGATAATATTTAATTTTCATAGAAATTCCAAAAAGTGACATTTATTTAATCGAGAATTGGAAAAAGATTTCTACTGTGGTAAAATAAACTTTTCCTGGTAACTGCCATGTAAAAAATAATTCGCTGCTTTACACTATATAAAAAAATATAATCGTCAAGTTATAATATTATTATGATTGTTGAAAAAACACCAAAAGTAACCAGTATTCATAAGAAAATATATACAGGTATAATACTATACGGCAAGTTAAAAATTGTATTTGTAGTTTATGACAAATTGTGTAAGTGCCTATTAGCATCAAGTTAAAAAAACAGACTAACTCGGTCAGTAGTATAGTGCGTTTTGAGTGTAACTCATCATTGAGTAGGGCACTATAATATATGTGTTAAATTTAAACTCAATTATAACTTATAAAACATTATAGGTATACACGAAAAATAATTATTGCTGAAACTGTGCGTTAATATTATATTATACTTCACTAGCAGTATTCCCAACTTCACCTGGGGAAAAAAATGAAAAAAATATATAATATATGGGGCTCGCCGGCTCGGTGTATTTCAATTTCAGTGTACTTCATACGTAACCGAGCAAGTCATGTCAGTAAACCAATTGTTTTAAAGATGGATCCGACTGAGATGAAAACTCCGTCTGTGGAAAATTGGATACGGCACTTGTTTGTATTTCAAGTAAAGTATAAAAACGTCAAGAGTATTGGTTTACCTCTGCTCAGAAAAATGAACGGATGTAAGCAACATACATTTTTAACATGGTCAAGTCGTTGGATCCAGATAAAAACCTGACAGATACGCAACGGATGTATTTCTAATTACATAGTTCAATTTTTTAAGAGAGGAGTTGACTCTATAAAACTATGCATAAGACTTGCTGATGTGCTCTATAAACTATTAAAAAAAACCCCGTTTAAATGATTGAATAAGTGGTTTTATAGTTATTACGTGAAAAAAATACCAACTTTAACACCACATTTAAGACTAAAGATTCTGAAAATCATTTTTTGGTTCTAGACTTAATTATAATATAAGGAATTTTTGTGAAACATTACAAACTTTTAGACCCAGCGGTTTGGGCTGTACACTGATATATCAGTCAGTCAGTGTTTTCTTTTATAAAGGCAAACATATATAAAAGATATTTTTACATTTTTCTGTCCAAATTATTTTTTTTTATATATATTTTTAACCATAAAAACCAAATAAATGGAATTATAAGATTTTACTATAAGTTTACACTAGAATTTAAATTACATATTATTCTTGAAAAAGGAAATGAATAATGAGAATATTTCTAGTTTTTAAATTATGCGAGGTTAAGTTCATAAAAAAATAGCTACCTATCCAAAACGTAATGTTTACAAGAACCTGTTTTTTTTAATTGTTTAAGGTTAGGTTAGAAGATATAAAAGATAAAATAAAATCTTGCTATTATTCAACTTAAAGTTAATTGTAGTCTATAATAACTGTACTTTATACTTGTTTTAAAAAACATTTGATACTTGAAGCCTATGTTTGTTTTTATGTATTACAATATGAGACAACTATAAACTAATTACACCATACATTTTCTAACAATCTAAAAGCATGGAGTATTTTACAGCTTAAATTGACAACTTAAAAATCTTAACTACTTGAAAAATATTTTGAAAATTAAACCATAAAATACTAGTTGATATAAATGTTTGGTAAAAATTTCAAGTATCTATAGTTAGGTACTTTTTTTGAGAATTAAAACACAAAAACAAAATCTATGGGGTAGAAAACTATTACATAAATATTTTCGTTCTCCTGATGTTTTATTTAAGTTATTCCTACAATTATTAAGAAATGTATAGGAAATTTCCATAAAACATCATTGTAAAATCAATAGCTCAAAACAAAACAAAACGTATAAATATTAATTAGCACCAAAATGTCAAAACTGAATTTTGTAATTTGTGTAGTTTAATTTAATTGATAGGTACCTACTTAATATAGCATCGATTTTTTCTAAAAATATTTGACGTGTAATATCTATATGTATTAATAAATATAGGTATATAATACCTATATATTTTACCTAGCAAACGATTTACACTACTTTAATTGTTTTTATACACCTATCTCACTCATATGTTATGCCCTTCACTACAATAAACTATCGTTTTATCTACGCAACACGCATAGTATAATATAATATACGTTATATAGGTTGTATATTATACTATTTGTAATATTTACTGTACACTGTACATAGGTCATTTATCAGTGTGGTCAACATTGGACTATCTATATGTTTGAATAGTAATCATATAAATCCGAGAATTCAAACACAAATCCGTATTGCATTAAAACACATCTGGCACACTGCCCACGCATTTTAACGCACCATTTAGCTTAAGCAATATTGATTAATTATTACTATCCTTAAATACATTTAATCTTTACTAGGTCAGTACAAAATATTAGTATGATTTAGTCTTCGTCCGCACTACCTACCGAGTATATTTGCAGTGGTACAACTTCAAATGTTGTGCCAAAGAGGAATATTCTATGGATATATTATTATATTGATTTAAAGGATGCTACCATGCGTATGTGGTCTCCCGTCTTATAAACGTACGATATAGCAAATGTCCGTTCACTAGTTTCAATAGTTTTGATGTTAAGAGTGTGTTAACCTCTTATTATAATTTTAGGAAAGACCATTATCAGTTAACATTATCATTCTATGCTTAAGCGTCGGTAATTTTTTCGATATTTTTAAGTTTCATACAAGATATTAATATGTGAAATATTACAAACTAAAAATGCTCAAATCTCGCTTGAAAATTAAAATATCGAAGAAACCACCGACGCTTTAGCACATATACTGTTCTTAGGTAGGTACTTAAAAGTTTGATATTAGGTCAATTCACTCTAACATCAAAATTGATAGCACACTAATGAAACAATAGTGAACAAATATTTGCCATGTTGTACGTGTGTAAAATGGAGACAACAAATATATGGGTAGCGTCCTCTTAAGAGATTCTAGATAATATATACCATTGTCTACATAGAAAATATTTCATTAGACTTTTTTTTTAATCATTTATTAGATAATATTTTTATAGGTTATGTTACACGTAACGTTAACACTAAACAACTGCCCGGCCAACGATAGCGATTCGCGATACTACATTTTAACGTCACAAAAGTTGAACGCAATTTATAGACGTGTTTCTAGATTAAAATCTTTTTTTAATTCCTTAAATTATGAAATTTTTATATCCTCATTATCCACGGATGGCCGTTCCATATTATAACATCACTGCAAAGGTAGAGTGTGAATCATTTAAATGGCTACACCAATTTTGAAAACCGCGGCGTTAATAATAATAATATGGCGCTATACATTTTTACAAACAAAATATAAACGAATACTATTTTATCAAACAGTATTTTGAACTACAGATTTTAGTGTAAAAACATAGTGTTATGGTAAACCGCATGTGTACGTAGGTACATTATTTTTTTAATAAGATAAAAACCGATTGTAGTTAGTATGCAGATGGATAGAACCCGTACAGATAGTTAGCCAACACTATAGCATAAGCATAATATTATACTAACCTCCTGCGGTTCAAGTTTACGTTGACCAGACTTCCACTGTAGAATATGTCCTTCTGGTACATGATACCACCGCTGCCACCATTCGCGGACGGCTTAAGGTTCTGGCTGGCGTAGCACATCTCATTCCGCTGCCGAGTGTTGAGCCGACAGCTGTTCCGGCAACCGGACGCGGCGATCAGCTCAGGCTGGCTGAGCGTGAACCGCGACTGTCTGTCCAGATCATTGCCGAACGATGCAGCCGTGGAGTCAGCCGCTGCATTTGACGCGGCTGCGGCCTTGGACGAACCTTTGCTGGTCCGCCTGCCGTCCGACAGTAGCAGTGCGTCGTGCGACATCTCGGTCTGGTCGTGGCCGGCGCCACGCCACTCGTCGTCGTCGTCCGAGTTGGGTATGTGCTCGTATGACCGGGTGGCCGCGTCCACGCTGCCACCACCATTCTTCAGCGGCTGGCTCTCGGCCGCCGGCGGTTCGATGATGTTTAGAACGACTGTGGTGGTCGCGGCCCCGTTCATCAGTGCCGGTATTTCGCCGTCCTCGTCACCATCTTCGTCGGCTGCGGATGTGGCTGTGTTCAGCGGCCGGAACAGCCCGCCGAACAGCGTACACAGGAACACCAGGCCCGATATGACGGCCACGGTGACCTTCCAGCCGTACCCTTTCACCAGGTAATCGACCAACGGCGCAAAGATGAACGTGCCCAGCCCGGAACCGCAAACGGCGATACCGGTGGCCAGTGACCTGTACTTATCGAAATAGCACGTCACACTCACGATGGCAGGCAGATAGATCATACCGAAGCCTAGACCTGCGAACATGAATAACATAGATATGGATAAGTTATGATGACGTGGTTATGATTTATATTGCGTATGAACATATTGTAATATTTTTTGTCACATATTATAAAGCAAGATTCCATCACGCAAAGTAATACAACACCGTAGCTTTTTTTTTAGACAGTAAATAATAAGTGATATAATGTGATATAATATTATCTCGAAAATATACCATGCAGATTTAAACTGTAACATTTACCCTATACACTGCACGTTAGATATAGACTATATGTGTATCAAGCGTTAAAATTCACTTGTATATAGGTAGGTACTATGCTTGTCAATAGTTATACAAGTCTTAAAAGATTCCGAATAAAATCAGTAAAATTTTAAGTTGTATTTCGTATTTTCACGTATTTTTAATTACTTTTTTATAATGTACATTGTAAAAACGTATAATAGGTCACTTAGTTAAACTTTTGAAATATATAGTTGAGCAGCTCTACTGAAATCCCGTGTTTCGTTGCAACGTGGATGACTGCATGGTGGAGTATAGATGATGCCATGGTAATGCAATACATATGCCTACCAATGACGGATCGTTACGATTAATTTTCCAGTATCTTGCGATATCTTTTGCAGTTGGCACAGAGATTGATTACCGTTTCAGATATACTCAAAAACAAATTTAGCTGTAAAAATTCATATAAGCCTGCTGCTCTACTATAAACATTGAATTTGGTTTTTATTTTTTCGTTGCATAAGTACTTATATAGGTAATAAATCATTATTGTGACGTATACGCGGCACATCGTCCCAAAAACATTAAATAATTGAGTACACATATTATGTTTACCACCATCAGTAAATACAACACCATGCCTTTTCTCTCCTCCCTCCTCCCCCCCACGAGTAGGCAGCATTCGGCCAGGTCCCCATGAGTCATGACTCGTATAAGTAAATGGAAAATATTCGTTATGCACCGCTTTCCCGCGAGTTGTCGGGGGTAAATTGACGATTATTGAAGAAATAATAAACGGTTCTATCACAGATTTAACAACATTATGAATTATGATAGTACCTACTACCCCCGCCGTCACAAATAAGATCTAATTTGTTTTGTTACAACACAATCTGCTGGTCCTTATAAGGCTCGTGTGCCTACTCGTAATTACCGAGGCTCAAAAATATTTTGACTTGAGTATGATTATGTGAACGCGATTATTTTTTTATTTCTTTGATTCTTGCCGATTTTAACAATAACCAACAAGAAACCACGAGTGACTTGCCGTGTAAAACGTAATCGTTATAATATGCTTTAGAATAAAAAACCTCCTATACAACTCGTAAACAAAACGATTGACGAATATTCGTCAAGTACACGAGCAAGTAACGAAAAATGGTGTTTAACACGACTGACATCGTGTATAATAAAATAGATAGACCTAGGACCTAGGTATTTACCAATAACCATCCATCATTTCAATTTAACCTACATTATACTCACTATATGTCATCCATTTTCCCCTATACATACACTCTCTATACGTCGGATTTTCCGTCACTGCGGTCATGTTTTTTGGTTTAAGATTATTTTACTTATAAGGCCGTTCTTACAATGTTCGTTGAAGTGTAACCAGACATTGTAAAAACGACCCTTAGTTGTTTTCATTGTTTAAATTTAAAGTGAGACATGCAAACATTTTTGATTAATTTACTACCTATACCTACCTAAATAAATATATAGTAAAATACTGTCAAATAAACTGCTGTAGGTTGTAGGGAATCGGTATTTATGTAGGTATATGTAAGTTTATTATGACCGACAATAATGGATATACAAAGCGAGCTTTACTATAACTAAAACAATTTTAATTTAATTTTTAAAAAGTATTCGATAAGCCACGGGCATTGGCCATACATATACTGCAATGAAATATTTAGGAATTTGGCCTGGGGATCATACATATTATTCTTTGTACAATGTTGGTATTCGATATTTTCTACACCAAACTGTTTTTAAAAGTTTTTATGCTTCGGGTTATAAAAACTAGGTATAATTTAAAAAACCAAAAGTAGATTGTGGTTTTGCCAACAAACAAGACGGTGGAAAGGAAGACCAATATAAAATTAAGTATAATTGAAATTGAAAAATACTAACAATCTGAAACTCGGAGTTTTGAGGAGAAAGTCAACGCATAACTTTGGTAAAGCACAGCTAATTTCATAAGTTGTATCGTTAAAAATAATTATTTCAACACTTGATTTAATTTCAGTTATTCTTACAGGTCACACACGTCCAATTCCACGTCAAGTACCTACACCATAGTTTTAATGGGATCTGATACATACGGTTCTGGTTTGATGTTTAGTTAAAAATGGCTTTGCCTTAAAAAACCGATACACGTATATATAAGCCACACATTCGAGACGTAACGGTACTACGTTAAAGTATGCATAGAAAACATCTGATTTTCTTTTACGAGCTCCGCAGATTGTGAATCTTTCATAACGATGTTCAATAAAACAATGTTAAAAATATAGAACCATTTAGAAAAAAAATTTAATATTTAAGCAGACGTCACACTCGCATTTTAAGCGGCAACTTCTTTTTTTTATATAGCTTTTTTCGTCAAAGTGGTATCGAAAAAATAAAAATGATTGTACAGCAAAAGTTTTCTTCTTTTTGCATAAAAATTTAGTTTCTCCACAAGATTGTCTGAGTGGTTCTTGCCCAAATGAAACCGGTTTTAACAAACAGTAAACACTAGAAGTTATGTATTTAAAAACAAAATAATAATTGATGAAAGTATATTGTAGTCAAAATATAGTTATAATTTATGTAATTAAAAATGTACTTAAAAGACGCTCGAGAGAACGACGATATCAAAGGAATTACAGTACGAGTTAGCCAAGAACTTTTACAGAACAAAGATGGATTCTGTCTAATACAATTTTATACCCGAGTAAGACAATATCTATTATTTGCACATATATATATAAAAGGAGTACTTGTTAACACTTCGAGAACAATTTATTTCTCTACCAAATAAAGTCTTACCTACAGTTATACGAAATAGAAACAAACACAGAAACAGCAGTATAAAGTATAGAGGATTATAATCGTATTTTTTTTTTACTTTATGATAAAAAAAATGTAACTATATTTGATGTTTAGTTGAAATCAATACTGAAAGATTGGCCATGCCATAGAATGTGATATGTATACTTCACGCAAATCCAATAACTTAACTTATTATATAGACACTCAATATCGCGGGAGATATAATATGTTTTCAAACGTTATTCGAAGAATTTTCATTATTGCTTTAAAATAAGTATTCGAACGTATACAAACGTACAGCACATATTATATGTAATATATATTAAATTATGGAAATTTCAAAACAATATCGTATAGTAAATTATAATTTACCGTCGTGATATAATTCAATACTTGCCACATAAGCTGGGACCTGAAATTAACAATTATGTGACGCGTAGCAGGAACCATTTAGCTAAGTACATATTATTATTCTCCTCGTGTATGTAATGCAGGAAAACGACGAGAAACGTATTATAATAATATACAACAACGGATGAACAGGCACGTCGAGTGACAGGAAAGATTATAACGGATTTTGTTTGCTAAGTACGTTCGTTATATTGATCGAATAATTATTTCGTACATAATAGTCCATAACTCAATGGTGTATTATAATGCGTTGTAGACTAAAGTCTATTCCACCAGAAAATAATCAGTCCGCCGACCGATTCTCGTCAGAGCTGCGCATTATCTACCAACTACCAGGAGTTAACGTTATCACGTGGTTCTGGACGTACCAATCTCATCATTCGTGATGTGTGAAAAGTAATTATTCTCTCGTGGAATAGACTATAAATAACGTTAAATAATACAAGTAATACGTTTAAACCAGCCACGAGCGTCCTTTGCGGAATGCAAGAGTATCCATTCTCATCCTACATCATGTTTTTTTTTTGTTTTACAGATTTGTCAATAAAACTAATAAGATGATTTTCTAACACATGTAAAAATATTTTGATGGTTTTAGACATTTTTAATGTTGAAGTGATAATTTTTTTTTAAATTTCAATTCCTCATATAGCGATAGATATATTTACTAAACATTTTGAGTATACATTAATATTCACAGCCTTAAATAGTTTAACAGTTCTGAGTTTCAATTAACTTGTCCATTTTTAATTGAAAAATATTAATAATCTTTTTGTAATGTTTGTCTTACTTGCTTACTGGTTTTCACGGGAAAATAGAAAACCAATTTTCTTATTTTGTTGCAAGTCAAAAATTAATAACCGTAGAAACTTGAAACTTCCGTCAAATGATTAGCATTTACAAAACATGGTATAATATTAAAAAAATGTTTGATTTGTTTCAAGTTATTTAAGACATTCAACATTTTCTATTATTTTTAAATTGTTTTCTATAAATAATAAATATTGATAGACAAATCATTAAAATGTTATGCAAGGTTCTTCATAAGTTATTTTAAAGCTATTTAAAAATAAAAAGATACATAAGAACAATTTCTTTATAACTTTACAAACAGCCAAAATTATAATTTTTATAAATTTCGTCAACATTTTAAAATTATTTTGTAGTTAAAAATGTATATGTTATACCTAAGCTTGACAATTTAAAACAAGGTGCCTTATAGAAAGTTAATTTTGATATTAAAAAACCAATAAAATATTTATTATATAAGGATATTTTTTTATAGACAGTTCAGTTAAAATTAGGTTGAAAAATAGCAATTTCAATTATTTTGTTGCAATTTAAAAATATTATTTGCGGGGACTCAAAACTTTACGCATATTATTAATTATTTTATTTTGTATACATTATATTACATACATTTTCTAAACAATAAGATTAGTTTTAAGCTATAGCCATAGATATATATACAACAACTAGATAGCCGTCTCCTTCTTGTCATCGAAGTCGGCCGCCATTTACAAAGCAGGCAATGTTTACAGAATAATATTATCACAGCATTATAGGTATAAATGTGTAAATAAATATTTATTTATATAAATAAATGTAAACATTTTCTGCTTTATAAATGGCGGCCGATTTCAACATTGGTCATAACTGTAGTATAAAGACGGCTATCTAGTTGTTGTATGTGTCTATGGGTATGGCATGGTTGAAATATACAGGTTATTACATATCGACAAGGATTGTTATTATAAGAAACAAAATGGCTGCGTAAAGGGATATTACAAATATACATTTTTCTTATCACCAAAAATACGCTAACAAATTCAAAATCCCACGCATATATACTTGATTATTATTAGTTCCCTTTACGCTGCCATTTTTGTTTTATCATCAAATATTTGATCGAGAAGGGGTATATATGCAATAACCTTGTATATTTCAACCATGGGCTATAGCCTATATTTGCACCAAGAATATTATATATATTTATTATAATATTATATATTATAATATATTCACGCCGTTCCATTTATACCGTAGTATAGGTGGTAGTCGGTAGGTTATATTGCCTCAAAAGTTAATAAGAATAATTAAGGATATAAATGTACACACTACTATAATAATTAAATATTAATAATAAAAAAGTGTGTAAGTGGATGTCGTTCTGCTGTAAAGTAGGTTACTAGTGGGTCAGTGTATACTGGATTGTATTAAATTTGAATTCAAAGATATCATATCATTGTATACGAAAAATGATTCTGAGCGAAGACGGTTTGTCAGTCTGGATATTTTATATACTTATTATATTTTATTATAGGCTGTAAGTTGAATTGATATTATAAATTACAACAAAATAACTAAAATCGTTATTTTTATTCGTTTATATGGTGATATACAAAGCGTTAGAAATATAAATCCTAATTTTAGCGGATTTTTGTAATTTGTCGGTGGTTTTTCCCGTTACATTAAATAACTATTGAGAAAATCGAAAAATTACGTCTCTAAAGTACCATCTTGATCCAATTTGCTAAAAGATAAGATACTATAAGTTAAAATCCAAGCACTCTTTCTAGTAGAAATTTTGTATACAGGATAAAAAAAATAAATAAACACCATTGTAAAACCACTAGATCCCTCGCTCCGCTAAGAATCTAAAATTAATTCAATGTTTTCATCTAAATTTAAATCAACCTACTATTATACAAACAGTAAAACATATTACTTTAAAAGCAATAAATATAAAAAACATACAATATACCTAAATATAGGCTGGCAGTCTTTGCTCAGTATCGTTTTTCGTATGCAATGATTTATCATTGGATTTAAATTTAACACATTCAGTAGGTAATGTGTGACAGTCACTTACTCAATGACGGTGTAAATTCAACTCCTACATACTGTATAGCAGAGTGGTGATCAACTTTCCCCTTTGTCTTTTGTTTTTTTTCCCAATTATTAAAAAAAATACTGGAAATAACTATAAAATAGTTCAATTTTAAGAAACCGGCGCGGAATGTTATCTAACAGAGTTGAAACGATTTTATCGGAAGTATTGAATTATACTGCAGGTTACCGTTTGGACTAAAAAACAGATACATATACGATACACCAGGTGCAAGTTGTGTTTATTTAATCAAAAAGCAGTCATGTCCCGAAATTGTCAGTTGGAAGACTCGACTTATTGCATATGACATCATGTTTTGGAAATGTCACACGCATTCTCCTGCCCCTTAATGTTATACACCGAAATATAATATTGTGTTATGTATTGATGTAGATGTAGAGCATACTCACGCCTATCCTTTTTATGTAAAACGTATAAAGTAGGAACTATATTTATACGCTTATTCATTTTTAACGTCACCGACGTGGAATTCAAATACATACAGTATACAAATGTATGGCATTCGATTATTATGTAGGTAGGTATATATGCGCGAGAAGCAGTTTACTATACTTTGCGCGATAGTGTGTCATGAGAACAAATATTGTTGTGGAGGAAAGACGCGGTGGTAATGACTTCTACACAGCCTTTGACTTATAGCGTTTTATATAGTTATGCTTTAAACACATCGCGTAGGTACCTATACAGAGGAATTCTGTCACCGACAACACTATTTATGGTTTCGAGGTCACTAAGACCTGCAAACGATTGATAATTTTTAGCTATTTTTAAGTTTTAGTAAACATATTCATTTTTTAATAAGATATAATATAGTACCTATATGTGAATTTCAACCCGTCCGTGCTAATCGGTGTCCAAGGCTATAGGGAGTTGCGATAAATGTCGAACAGAGACACATTAAAGATAGACATCAAAATATAAAAACGTAAGAAAAGATTTCAGTAGTTTTATTTTAATAAAATAAAAATTTCGAGTTCGTTTAAATTTGATGCAGCGCTAAAATTGAATTTAAAAAAACAAAAAACATAAGAACTAAAGACTGAAATTTAAGTGCAAGTTAATAAGAACGACGTAGTATTATTAGATAGGCTTTAAATATTGTCGATAAGTAATAACTTGAAATAAGTATCTATAAATATCTATTTATCACACGTATACTGTACTTGTAGTAAGAATAAGCCACAATAAGTGGAAATATTAATATGCGACAAAAAACGTTGGTGTGCTCAACACAAAATTTTATCATGGACATTCAATTAAAAAACACATACAATTTTTTTCATAATCTAAATTGTCAACGGTATATGCAAATGCAATATTATACAACAATAATTTAAAACAATATTCCCAGTACATGAAAAATTTATCGAAAAAAATAGAGAAAATCATGAAAACCTGGTTTCGAAAAATTCTATTATGTTTTTTTTTACTGTAATTAAAAAATGAATAACTGAAGATACTTTCATTTATCACCAAATATACCTATTTATATTATCATTATTACCTCTCTATACACAATGAAATTTTTAAAATATTTATATTAATTTTAAGCTATTATACAACGAACCTATTTTCACAAACGGCACGTCGGTATTGACTTAGAAGGTAATAATTTAGAAAGCAATATTATAATCATTATAATATATTATACGATTTGATTTTGTCAAAAATTATTCAACCTACCGATTACTTAAAGAAAAATAGGGCGACAGACTCCGCTCAAAATCGTTTTTCGTATATAATGATTTATCGTTACACATCCACACGGTAACCTACTCAAAGTCATGTTACACTCGACATTTACTATACCACAGTGATTTCTCCGGTTTCATGTTGTTTTTTACAATTTATAATACCTACTGTGTATCGGGAGTTTGATATTACACAAGAACGCATGCACAGCAATATTGTTTTATAACATTTAATATAATGCATACGTGTAACACAAACGATAGCGCCATATTTGAGTAAGTACTAAGTGGTAATAAATAATAAGTACCTATAATAATAATCATAGTTATCATACAGCGGTAATGCGCTGCCGACACGCTTTATCATTTCGCTATCTCAACGTAAGCGTCTCATCTCGAGTAGGCACACGCGTTTAACCACTAAGAGCACAGAGCAATCAGCAATCACGGAAAGTAGAATTATATTACCATACTCCCCCCCCCACCCATCACCAACACAGTGTAACCCAGCATGATTATGATGATGATGGGAAGGAAGAGGACGATGAAGTGAAGCGGGTGGCAAGTCTATAATATATTATAACACTATGACGATAGATTAATGTCGAATATGTTGACCTAGAACGCGCGAAAATCTTTGTTGCATATAAAATGTAAAGGCCACCGCAACACGCGGTCGATCGACATCCGCCACCGATCTATATATACGTAGATCCTGACGTAAGAGTGGTGACGCTCACAGGTATTTAAGTACCCTAGCAACAACAATAACTGCATGTGGTACACGTACGATAGTAAAATATAGGCGAGGGGTTGTTTGTTCGAATATTATGTGTGAATGAGTGTGTCTGAATTAAAAGTGTTCGAATGTTATCTGTTACAAAATTTAAATGTTCGAATATTATTTTTATCGTTGAATCAACAAAATATAATTTTTTGGTATAAAAATGTATTATTATTATTATTATTTATAATTCAACTATACAATTAAATATGATATTATATTATTTAAAAAAACAAAAATGTTTTAAAAAGATAAATTATAAGCAATTCCCCTTAAAAATTCTAAAATATAAAAATCAGCATTGTCAGCATTGTTTTTAAAGATTAGAACAAGATTTTTAATACGTTCTTCTCTTTGTTGTTTGGACTCTTTGAACTTTTTTGGAAACCTGTTTTGATAATACGTATAATATAGCTGGTTTATCGCGCGATCATAAAAGTATACCTATTACCTAGCTATTAACAAATTATTAGGTGCATTATATCTGTAACAATGAACGATATTCGTATACTCATATAATTATGTTCAAATAGGAAAATATAACATTCGTACATAATACTATTCGAATACAAGTCCATTCGAACAGATTTTTTCGAACACTCTTCATTCGCAAACAATTCATTTGAACACTCGACTAGTTTCCTAAAATATACGCGTAAATTGAAACCAATAAAGGTTTTCGGTAAAAACCGGTAATTTACCGGAATTTTGGGGAACCTATAATCGGTTACAGTTATTATAAACCTATTTGCACTCCCGGTTATCGGTTACCGGTTACCGTGACAATTTTTCAGCTAACATAAAACGTTATAATAACGTAATATGTTTTAACCGGTTAAGAACCGATTACTGGTATTTATAAATCCTGACTACCGTTACGTATGAACTATAATAATATTATGTTTAATTTATTTTAGCTACATAAATGATTATACGCTCGTAGCTACTAATGGTATATTAAATAATAACTTCTTAATACTATTCTTAAATCATACTATTATATCTTCATTTTTTTCCCTAGTCTCAATTCTTGTAATAATAATTCAAATTGGTATTCTACATTTCTATTTTCTACCTACCTATAACATAAAATATCGTTGGTTGGTAATGAGTAATGACGGTACTCGATGGTCGATAGTCCCGGTCTCCCTAATCGTATATTGTACTGGGAAATCTAAAAATAGCTTGATTCCTATAACAACACGAATATTGTATTAAGTATACGGGTACAAAGGTGTAGTACAATTTTTTTTGAAAACCGGTATTCAATCGGTTACCGGTAACCAAAATTTTTTAGAAACGGTTATCATTTAACGGTAACCTGTAATTTTAAATCTAGTACCGGTAATTGGTTACCGCTAACAACAGGACCGGTATAAAACCGGTAACCGGTATCCAAAAAACTAAAACTAAAACTAAAATAATAAAATGTATTTGTACGATGATTTTAGTAAACAAAATTAATCTTGGATAATAATTGCATTTTTAATCATGGTGTATGATTAATTTCATAAACTAGATGTTTTCATATTCAAATTGTATTTATTTTAACATCAATTTTCCATTTTATCAGCATTGACAGATTCAATAAATGTATTAAATAAATGTATCATTGTTAAATTATAAATGTAATATTTTTATACTTTAATCATCAGTCAATCATAAAGTGTTCTTGCACAAAACTAAAAACAGTGGCCATAAAATACAGTGGCGATTCTACTACCTATGGTCGACTCGATCAATCAACTGGGACAATCAGTCTTATATATCCTCCTGATCACCATTATCACCATCATAATTTATGAACAGTTAAAATGTAGAAATATAAAATTACAAGTACAAAAATTATCAATTAATTGTTTACACGTTAACATTTATAAAAGTGATAAAACTAAAATTGAGTCATAATGAAATAATAATAATAATAATAAATAAGTGATAACCGATGTTTTAATACCTATAGTTATATATTATACTGTATAGTGTTACTAAAAAGAATATTCTATACACTTACAAATTCTTTGTATTTATTTATATCTCGTAAAAAAGTATATAGACATGTAAGAAATAAAAATCATAATAAAACAGTTATTAAATTATAAAACCAAACGATTTTATTTTTATTTAATATTAGCAATTAAATATTAAGACTATATGTCTATTATAGGGCTATATTGGCTATATACATTAAATAACTTAATAATTAATTTAAATTATTTAATTTGAATATTATATATTTTTTAATTCGCTCATACCTAGTTTTAAAATAAAATATATAGTCATACAAATTGTTATCAAATTGCTTAATCAATGGAATATATATATATATATATATAAATATATTACGATATAATATAATTTAAAAAACCTTCACATAAACATATTATATAAATAACAATAAATGCATTTTGTAGATTAAAATATATGAAATGTTCAACTTGTATAGCTAAAGCTTGAAAGTGTATTATTTAATATAAAGTTCCGCATAAAAACTTCTTACCAAAAAATCTTAAAAACTATATAAGCACAATTTCATTTATAGACATTATTGAAGTTGAAATTTTGACGAAATAATATATTTTAAAAATAATAAAATTTTAAAAAATTGAATTGTTTTTTTTTCTTATATAAATTTCATACTTCAACAAATATTATTCGTGGGAACTTTTACATATAATATAATATTTTACTATATTATGCAATGAAATTTTCAAAATATTATGATTACCTAAAGCTAAAGATGTTTTTGGAAATTTTATCAGATAACTAGGTTAGTTAATACAACAATTGTAAAAATATTTATACTTTTAGACAAAAACAAAAAATTATTAACACTCACGTAGCGCATTAACATGTGTGTGCCTGTGTGGGAGCGCTCTGAACTTTACATTACAGTACATACACATTAGTGATCATAATTCATCTTACTAGGCACACGTTTACAAGAGATACTAGTATACACACTTAGAAAATTGCCTATATTGAACTCCTTACAAACGGTCAAAATCGAATCCCCTAAACGAGACGACTAAGCACGTGGACAGATAATACGATGTGGAACGTGTGTCATTTAATATGGACAATGTAATAATACGTCGACAGTATAAAGCGTCACATACTCAGGACATCTAGAGTGAAATAGACGTGTATAAAATTCCAGTCATTAGAAAGACAGGTCCTATATATTTGGCACTATTATTAGGTTACTTATAAAGATAAAGATAGATAGATAATTATCAAATTAACCACAAAATATGAGATAAAAACTAAAGGTAGGTAATGAAAATATTATAACTTGACATACAAATGTTCGATTATTTAAAAAAGGAGACCCACGTTATTATTTTGTGTTGGACCCCATCAAACATAAGATCGTCCCCGCACCAATACATATAAAATATTTGTTACACAAAAATAACAACGGTAAAATGAAAATGCCACATCATATAACATCGTAAAACCAGATACCACCCTCGAAGTACTATTCAAAAATCGAAATTCAAGACCACCCGCGCGGGCTAATGCGCCTTTGTCAAATCCCGGGTATAATGTAGGTATATATGCCTAATGCCTGTATTATATGACAATATAATATATTATACAAGCTATATAAATAATATTCTATTGCCTAAGGGAATTTTGTGTTCATATATTTTAAATCGTAAGATTTCCGAAACGTGATTTTGTCACGGCACAAGAGATAAAGACGACAATTAAGTGTACCAATATAGTATTAAATTATTAGTTGTAAAAAAAAAAAAATAATAATAATATTAATAAGAACCGATCGACAGAAATCATATTAGTGGACAAGTTTGAAGAGCGATGGTCGTTTAATTGTGAAAACAGTGGAAATAAGGACAACAAAAACGAATTAAAAATTAACAGAAATTATTAACTTTTAATACGCATCGAATATACAAACAGAACACCGAACATGACCATTTGAATATATTAATAAACGTATTATTTTATTATAAAAATAATATTTGATGAACTGACGAATAGTAAGATGGACATTTTATATTGAGAAAAAAACTTTGAAAGGGAGAATAATCAAATTAAATCCCTGGAAACGTTTCAATTTAATTATATAAACCATCGTAGGACGAGTAATTGATAATTATAAAACCCTATTATATTGCAGAAAACTAACGATACAATCAAAAACTAATTCAGTTTTTCGAACAGAAATAATAAGTTTTAAGAGCAATAAATTCCCTTTCGACGAACTAGAAACACAAAAGCGAAAAATATCGTTATAGTCGTGTACACAAAAAAAACAAAAATAATACGTCATTTATACCAACAAATATTTTTTGACATGGTATTTATTACGTTATTACATATTATTTCGGTTGAGTATTATATATTATACATATATATATATATCTTATATGTGTATGTTCGTTACTTTAAAATACCAGTATAAGTTCAAAATATATAACATAGTCAGAAAATGGAAACTAATAGTGATGTAAAAATAATATCAGAACACCATGCAGCAGCAGTACGGACAAAATATACACAGAAATAGGTATATAGGTACGTCTGTTTTTCTGACACAACATCAATAAAATATTTTAAACTTTGTTACCCCAACGAAGTTTAGTGAGTTTTGAACGATTGACGTCAATAAAGTCAATAAAGTCCAAAACCCCAGATTATAAATTTAATTGCACGCTGAATACACATGCGATGGGTATACTAAACATTACAATTCTAAGTTAATGTATTTATTAAAATATATATATTACAACATATACGATAAGAGTATTTTAAAATGAAAGGGGTAAAGTATACAATAAACGTAAATGTACGAAATAGATTAAAATTAATGTTGAATAGGAATTTATAAAAGTAAAAGCACGCGAAAAATGATGTATAAATATGATAATTTTTCATGAAACGATTTTGGTTGGGTGGAACCTCTATAGATACAAGATATGATAATACATCGCATAATTGAAAATATATCTACCTACTAGTTTAAAATGATATAGGACATTGATAACACAATGTAATGTAATAAATAGATTGATTATAGTATATAGAGTATAGATTCTCAACGTTCTGTAAATTAACGACAGACGGATTAAATGTTGACTGACACCGACTACGTTAAAAAAGAAACATAATATAATTTAGTTATATCTTATACGTTATCAAGACATCATATTATTAAGAACTTATTTTATACAGTAAGTAACTAGATCCGTAAATACAAACAATGTTCACTTCAACCTGTAAACTATGGCCACCCCCCATGTCATACACCGAATTACTGAATCAACAATATAAAGTAAATATTCAAACTTTAAACATATTTTGTGCGATTGTAGACATATTATCGTAATAATGGCAGTTTATTTTGAACGAATTGTTTATGGTGGAAATGTTACATGGTGTTAATTGTGAAAATTTAAGTAGGTTATTGCTATTTATTATCCCATAACTTCACTCTTAAACAGTTATATCTACTTATTACAGCAATAGCTGATCGTAAAAAAATACCTACATAATTACATTACTATATTTATTCATGTAATAAATACTCAAAGGTTATTTACAAGAACGACGTATATACTATTATTATACATAGACATTAGACATTGAGTACAAGAATTGACATATTATTTATAACACAGGAGTAAACATGGCAAATAAAATCAATAAATATATGAAAATATTTCTATAATAAAGTACCTATTCATTACGATTACATGAACCACAAAAACCTGAAATGTCATATGATGGATGTCCTATTTTTAACAATAAAGTCTTGATTAACCCGAAATCCGTAAAATAGTCACATAATTAATGCGTCCTAATATCCCGTGATTCATTTTATTGGAACAAAAAATAGGTACTGCAAAATTAAAATGTTGCCATTAATATTGAAAAATTAGCCCATAAAAATTGTTCTTCAACCTACCAAAAATCTTGTCGAATAAACGATGATTATTATTGATAATTATATGCTTGCTTGCGTTTATTCTTGTATTTACTTATAAGTTATAAGTTATAACATACCTAATGGTTCATTATCTGATATTTAATATGTATATATTATTATAATATATAATTGAAAAATTATAAGAGAACAACTCCTATATATTGAGTTCATAAATCAATACGAATTTTACCTGCATGCAAGGACCATATTGTTTTAGTTTTCTAAAAAAAATTAAAAAATTAAAGAACAATATAATTTTTATAGTTATATTTTTTACGATAACCCACTGCAGTTAAGGGGACATATACCCGTCAATTTTAAGTGTAAAAATACACCCTAGGAGAATAGTAGTTTTAGAGAGAACACAATTTAAAGTAAACAATTTGGAGATAATGACTTATCCGTTTCAAAATAGTGCAAAACATAACAGTTACAGCAGTTTTCAAAAATTTTATTTCATTTTAAAACACTAACTTTAAAGGTTCATATTTATTATTTTGAACTCGTATGACTGTTATGTCGTATTATCTTGGAATAATATGGTAATAAAAAGTTTAATAGGTACTGCAATATAAACCCAATATATGATTCGTACCATGTACAACTGTAAGTACATAACTTATAAAACTATTGATATACAGCGACTTAAAAATCGATTGAGTGTTTTAGATTAATTTAAAATGATTAAGTTCGTATTATATTATATCCTAATCATATGTGCATATAATAATTATTTTAATCACAAATTTTAAAATGTACACGCCTTTCTAATAATAGTGTATTCCTGCTTCCGTCATAAAAAGAAAATAATTTCTCCACTAGAGCGAGTTTATTACCTATTATGATTGTTTTTTAAAAATTTGTATTAAATATTATTAAAAGTTTTTTTTTCTACAATAGCCCATAACACATACGTCATAGTACCTATCAAAAATATCTTAGTTTATTTCCATTTGACACACATAATAATTAACGATGATAATTAAAACATATTATGAATGTATATATTGTAAACTATGATAAAATGGAAAAAAACATCTCATATTTAGAGATAATGTTAAATTGGAAATTGGTTAAATTTATTCATATTCTGAAAATATTATGTTATTAAGATGCACATTAATATTATTCATGCATTATTTTAATGTGACAGTAGCGATATAATGTTTGTGTTCAAAAACAAACACATTCGAATGTATAATATACTATCTAAAAAAAAAATATATATCTACAAATAAAACTATAATACTATCAATATGTAAATAGAATATATTGAAATAATCGTAATATTTTCGGTGAATAATATTAATATTTACGTCAGTATTATAATTTATAACAAAACGAAAAACGAAAATCTACTGTATTGATATTTGATACACTGTTTTGAATGTACATAATATTTAACGTTTACCTGTAATTAATACTTTTGTAAAAACATATAGTCTTTCAAATTAATTATCGCTTATTAGCTTTGTCAATCGCGACGCACGGCCACATTCATGGTTTATGTTTCAATTCCGAACGGTTTCAACAAGCCTCGGTCAGCCAAAATATCATAGGCATACAGCAAGAACATAATATTTATAATGAAAAATACAAGATCCATGGACAATGATATAAAACATAACGAAAATATTCTAAAATAGTGTTCGAATCGTCTCATTTTGTAAGGAGCGCATTGTGGTATAGTAGAAAAATGGACTTTTTGTTCAGAAAAATGAAACTACATGATGTCTCAAGGATATATGTTTTATACTTTTTCGATAATTTATTTTATGAAATAAGAAACCGTTTAACACCGTTCGACAGCCCACGCCTTGCCGATAATAATTTTACTGAAGTGGGGGAGGGATGCAGAAAACATGTAGGGTAGTATATTGACAAATAGGAAAACATTTACGGTAAGTACATATAATTTCTACATACTATTAACAACTGGAGGTCTGAATCAAGGAGACATGGTTCCATGTTCACGAGGATAACAGGACACACCCGATATCAGTGCTAAATTATTAATTTCTTTTTTTAGGTTAGCCGTTGAATGTAGCTTAAGAACAAAAAAAAATTCTTTGTCAATCGTTGAACACAAAGTTGATTATACGTGAACTATTTTATGTAACTGCGGCACCCTAATTTACGTCAGGGACAGATCATTTTAGTAACAAATATAATAAAAATGGTATTTTATTTAAATCACTTCAAGTATTAAAATTTAAAAGTGAACAATTAATGGATTTTTATTTAAATTAATATTATAGTTTATATTCCAATGAGTTTAAAATGTTTTAATGCCTACTATAATTGTTACTAGTTATTAAATTGCTTAAATATTCTAAGTATCAAACCAATTATATGTTTAAATGTTTAATTCTCATTTGTTATTAAGCTAATGTATTTCCTTGCATCATATTATCAATTTTAATATTTATTTTACTATAATTACCAAACTGATTTGGTATAGAATTGCATTTAAATAATAATAATAATAATTATAAAACCTACAGATTATATACACAAACAATATAAATGATATTAATGATATCGACACAATGAATTTTTAGATATTTTTTGGACCCCGCAAAATTTTTTTTATCGATTTTCATAGAAAAAAGTTGAAATGTATAAAAATGCTTTTATAAACATTAGATATTTAGGTGAAAATATTTCAAGTATCTGCAGTACCTAAATCGTTTTTGGATTAGAACAAAATAAGATAATCGTTCATTTTGGGTGAATATCATCTAATGTCGTAAAAATTTTAACTTCAAACTACGCTAATATAAAATGGATGTGACTTAGAAAAACTTATAATGAATTTTGTTTGATTTTCAAATTTAAGATACAAAAAAGAAATTTTTTATAAATTTTTACCTCAAAGGAGTTGAAAAATTGAACTTTAAACGCCTATAAAAAAATATTATGACTGTATTTTCGACATTCTTCAGTTGATAGATACATATATTATGAAAACATATTCAATATATCAACTGGGACATATTATTTGAACTCTATTTTCTGAAGCTCCCTGACTATGGTTAACATTTTAATTCGAAAGGCCCTGAACACCCTCACTAAATTAATCATTTACCTATAACAAGTTTCCAAACCCGTTACAGTAGGTAATAGTAATAATCTTGTATTCTTGTCTATAAATACTAACCCCTAAAAAGAAGCATGTTCAAACTATTATTAAAAACTAAATAAAAGGTACATATAATATTAAAAAATAAGTTAAGGGTAAAACATTTTAAAAATAAATAGGCTAAGTTAGTCATAAAATTATATTTTATATTATAATTAAATATTTAAATATTTAAATTATATTTCATAAAATCAAATTTTATAAGTCCACTTAAGTAGTTATCTTAGTGCAATTTATATATATTATACATAAATTTAAGTATAAATTATATGAAAGACATTAAAAAAAATATTATATATTAATAATACAATTACATGTAGAAACGTACACATCTAGACTCCAGACTCTATATAATATAGTCAATAAATTAGTCATAAATAGGCTCAGTATTATCATTGTTTGTTACGCCATGCGCGGTTTTCTCACCCGTTAAAACACAACAGTATTGTCATAGGCATTTTTAAACGGTTAGAGCGACACTATAGATATAGAAAACTATTTCAAACTAATATCCTAGAACATTTTATCCATCAAGTTTAACGTGCAAGAAATATTGTATAAACACGTAAATTAATCGAATTCGCAAACAATATTTTTTTTATAGCATATTTTTAATGAATTTTAATGGTCTATTATTGTTCGTTACACAATACGATTATAAACGTATATATTATATACAGACACCAGCACCTACATAAGTAAATTAAAAAAACGAACATACATTTTTAAAAACATTGTGCAGCAGGTCTCGAGTAGTAGGTAGATATAATAATTAATAACAATTTAATCGATCAAACAGATCAACTGTACGTCGAAATGCCGTAGTAGTCGGACTGCTGTGGAACACATATTATAATACATATGTTTCTAATCCCGTTTAAAGCTATGTGTCTTGTAATCAAACGGTGAAAATAGTTACAACGTAGTCCGAATATTATACTAAGCGTGCGGCGCGACGGTGGCAACCCGCCCAATTTAGACGCGCGTGGACGTCAAAAACCACAGTGGCAAACTGGCAAAACATTTTGTCTCAACGGTGAAAACATATTATAATATACGAGTGTATTATAGTAGGTACGGCGTACGGCGCCACCCCACACGAGAACCGAGATACACCCAAATCAGACTCGTTTAATAAAGCGTATTACACGTCTGTAATAAATAATATAATACATAATACCTACGACACGGTTGTCTCGAATTAAACAGCAGCAGTACACTCCGAACTCCGAAGTTCGAAATATAGATTGCTTTTTTGCCCACACAAAACTCTTATTTCATGCACACACTATAATAACATTATCCATCTTATTTATATAATATTATATAATATTATTAGGTATGTTATCGAAATATCGAAAAAAAATTAATATGCTCTAGGCGATAATAGTTTTAAATGATCATTGCGAAAAGTTATCATCCAAGGCTACTTACTAAATCCATATAATATCATATATTAAAATGACCGATAACAAAATTGTCTGACATATATAAAATATTATGTGTCTTCTCGTAGGTATACACATTTATAATAATAATCGATTGTTATACTAGACTATTATTTTAATACCAACAAGACAGAGTGGTAGTGAATTAATTAGTGACATGTAATTGTTCACGTAGGCAACCAGCTTACCTATACTGAAACGAATAATTATATAAATATATTAATATTATACATTCCAACAGGTGAATAAGCGCACGCGGTCAATGTTCGACTATTTAGGTACCTGCCTATGTAATGCGTTTATTGTTCTAATTTTTTCTTTATCGTTTCTATTAACTACATTACCGGTTTCATACATATGATAAACAGCAAGTCTTAGTCTTTTAACTACCAATAAGTTATAATGACGAGGATGCAACTTATAAACGATAAAATGTGCTTAAATATAATGTATCTAACAATGTTATTAAATACCTATAGGTAGGTACACTAAAATCGTAGAAATAAAAATAATTTTTAAAACAAATAGGCACGTTTTAATTTTATTTTTTAATTGACTCATAAAAATAACAAAGAGCAAACACAAATAAAACGTCATAGTTTAAAATTATAGAAAAAATAGTTTTATTACTTCGATATGTAGGTACTATTAGAAGATTTATTTTTCTTAGAAACTGGTTAAAAATGTATTTAAAAAAGAAAATAACATTTTCGCTATATCTTCAAGCAAATAAAAATCTAATGTTTTTAACCAAACAATGAAAGTTTAAATTATTTAAATTATTTATATGAATAACCCGGTAAATGAAAGAAAAATTTAAATGCACAAAGTTTAATAATTAATATTTTTTATAAAAAAAATGTCTTATTTGAATTCACTGTATTTTTAATGTAGTTTTATATAACTCTACAGAAATATAATTTTTCGTTGAATTTTTCGAACGTATTTAAAATATTAAAATCTGAATATAAATTATTTAGGAAAAATGTTCTATTATATTTTGGTGAAATTACATTTTCGACGCCATGTCTGCGTTTTGCATAATATACTATTCAAAGTACGACTTGTTTAGAAAAATTATCGTGATAAGCACAAATATATTATAGCACATATTTTTTTTACCAGGACTGCTCAGAAAATTTCAATAAAATAATTGAAGCTGGTCCGCCATGTTTTGGGTTGCAAAAATGTGAAATGGATACTTACATTGCAAACTATTTAGGTAATAAACCAAATAAAAAACGAAGAAACACATATTATTTACATATTACAAATATTCATCTGTAAATTGTCTGTAAATTCGACAACCGAGAAATGGCAAAGTAACATTTGATTGATGACACAAATTGCTTATCTAATGTAGGTAAGAAGTGTGTGTATTATGGAAATGTTAATAAATATAATATAGAACCTACCTACTTCTTGTTCATTATTTAAAAATGAATGCCTATACCTACCTATAAAATCTATTATTTTTAATCTTTCAATTTTTATTTTTATTAATATTCCGCAAAATGCACATAGTACTATATAACCCCTTAAAAATCGTTACAATTGCGGTGATTTATCAAATCATTATTAAATAATATTGTGTAACAACTGCAGTTTCATATAATATATAGAAATAAAACTATTAATTTACCTGTTCCGATTCCGATAGTTATGTACAGAGTCACCAGACTGTTGGCGAATACACTAGTCATCAAACAAATGCTCGCAAGTATAGCTCCCGCAATAGTCACCAAACGACAACCATATTTGTTAACAAAAATACTGGCGATGGGTCCTGTAAAAAGAAGTCATAACATTGATATTAGATTAAATATGCGGCATTATTATATTCTTAAAACCAAATAGGTTTAGGGATTAAAATATATGGGTGGTGTTGTAACTAGAAATAGGTATAAATTCAACTAGAAATTTGTTAGCATCATATTGTTGAATTGCATTATTCTTATGAAATCATAACATTTACATAATGATTACAAATCAGGGCAACAAATGCATAATATTCTACATCATTTAGGTTTAGTAAATTATGTCTAAGAAATAACGTGATGCATTTATGCGATAGAACGGGGAAAAAAAATAATTTTGTTGCATTATCTCTATATCCACGTGTTATACACCACTCATACTCAAATAATTAAATATAATTGGCATTTGTCCAGAAAGTTAAAAATGTATTTAATTGTTTTTATTGAAAAGCTAACAATCATTATACGGAAGTGTAACGGCTCATAACTAATAATTTAAATACCTAGTCAAATCTACATTACCCAGCACACTGGTTTGTAGACAAAGATAGCTAAATATATTATATGCACAATTACTTGAATATTAATTACATGTAAAACAAACACAGTACCTACCTATATATTATTATTATAATACAACAAATAATATTATTCTTAATCATTACCATTGAAAATTAACATATTTTTTTCAGTGGTATGAAATGCGGCAGCGTATTACAACCTTCCGTCCGAGAGAATTATAAATTACATTTATTTCATTAATGACAACCGATACCTATGCACAATTTTACCACTGTATTTTAAAATGTGTACAGGTTTCATCTTAGGGAAAAAACTTCCATATCTCAAACATAAATTAATGTTTGATACACAATAAATTATATATGGAAAAAAAAAATAATAATTTTACATAACGAGTTTATAAACTATAGTGAATCTTTTAATTTAGACTTCACTGAATACTCGTTTTAGATTATTTCATTTCATCTCTCCAAATGCAACAAAGGACTTAAGTTATGATTTATATCTTAAATTATTAGATTATATAAATGTATTTAATATACCTAATGCAGTGTATATAACTTCAATGTGTTCGTTAAAATTAGGAGCATTATATTAAGATCAAACGACATGAAGTTGATACACATGAAAAAAACATAGTCCAATAAATAAATAGATATCTAAGTAATAAACAATAAAATCTATAGTAGGTATCTAAAATTAGTTTGGCATATATTATGGCTAAGGTTATTAATAATAACAATATAACGCCGTGCCGTTTGAATAGCAGCCATTGAGAACGTGTTACACACATATTATACCAAACGAGAGAAAAATTGAAAAGAAATTCAAATTTAATTTAAAATATATCTGCCAGTGTACAATAATAGTATAGTATAATATACTTATAGGTACAATCGATCGATAGGCGATTGTACATTTTTATTTTTATAATGCATTGGTATTTTTGATTCAGAAAAATGTAGAAAATCATAAAAAAAAGTTAAAAAGAGTTCAAGGCTCAAGTTTTTACAAGATAGGTACTATAATAGAATACAAGATACAAGGAACTAGGTAGTAAAAAAGCGTATAGGTAGGTTGATAAGAAAACACAATTAAATCAGATATCGCCTCAAGATGATTTTACTTCCGAAAAAAGTCATACATAGTTTGATACATTTGGATAGCATAGGTATACAATAAACTTATGAACAATATTCCGGACAAATATACATTTCGATAATTGAACGAGGAACAACTAGCTGTCAGCGATAATATTATGCCAAACAAAATTATAAGGTGTTATATTATGAAAGAGACGACGGTGCCAGAATATTAATTTGCTACTATTTTTAATTTGATGGCGGCAATTATCAAAATATTTGAAAACAGTTATTGGTTTTCCTATAAAATTAATTCGTAGGAGGAAAACAAGGGTAACCACCACTATAAAGGAAACCATATAAAAACCATATCAAACCATTTATTTTAATCATGAACAAATTTCATATATTTCTAAGAATATTTTTTATTTTGTGAAAACAAATTAAAAATTGTACATACAACCAAACAAAATAAATAGATAAATGGTTAACACTTATTACCAACATTAACAAAAATTATCGATGTTTAACACATTTTGTCTTTTAACTTTAAAAAATACTTATGTAAGTAGTAATATGATGTTAATAATAAATTATAGTTTCACTTAAAATTTTATTAAAACATTAAATCCACAAAATAAGTAATTATTGTAAAGCTGTTTTTTAAAGCATTGTTTCAATTAAAACACTTGCATATTATACCTCATAATATGCTGCAATGTTGCATATGTCCAAATTGTAAATATGTGTTAAGAGTAAAACTATAACCTACTAACAATGCATAATATTATCTAATTTAGTGTGAAAATGTTAAAAGGCTTTACTCTAGACACTAAATTCATTCTAATAACTTTTAGTATAAGCAAAGTATGATATTAACGATTAAAGATTATTAAAATAGATTTACATAAAAGCATATTTTAAAGATACATTTTACAAAAATCTAAATAGTCTGCATGAATTGTATTTTTTAGATTCGGAGCGGATTTTTGTATCTTCATCAAATTTTGAGCGGTCTATTAATCTCAATGCGGTTATAACTATGCGTGTTATTACTGATTTCTGGAAAATTAGAACTGATTGGTATAATTCCTAGTACTCACTTGGAAAAACTCGCGGGTAAACCATAAATAATAAAGAAATGGATGAAGCATACAAAATGTAGCATTGGTTACTGAATATTGGTATCGTTGGTTATTGATTATTGGTAATTGGTTATCATTATTATTGACGATAACAAAATATTATCATTTAAAGCCGGGTTCACCGTGTCGCGTAAAATAATCAGTTACCACAGTTATCTATGAGGTAAACGGGAATGTTTACGCATAGCGCCATAGCCAGTTATTTATAAAGAAATAAAAATCGTAGACTTGAAAACTTAGCAAAATGTTTATTATTAATTTTTAAACTAATTAAAAACATTGAAAATAAAAATTAATTTTTGCACCAATTCCAAACTTTTTATACAATGAATCTATTTACAAAATGATACGGTGTGTAAGTATGTTGGATCTAACTTATAAACGACTTTTTTTGCAAAAATAAGTTCTACGCCTATCGAATACTAATTGTATGAATATATCCTAAGAAATAGGAGCTAATCCACACTTCTATTTCACTCGCAGAAGCGTTTACGTAGGTACCTGTCTTGTGTAATGATAATTGAAATTCATTTTAACATATCCATTACAATGGCCTATTCGATAACTATTAAGAGGATGTCGCACCCGCATGTGTTGTCTCCGTCTTACAAATGTACAACATAGCAAAAACTTTTTTGCGTGGAACAAAATTTATCTTTCTGTCTTTGTAGTAGTAGCTCCATAAATGCTGAACATATAGGGTGGAAAATTATCTATGCAACAGCGTGCCTATATTTTAGCTAACATAAATACAATAAAAGTTATTTGCTTTTAAACATTTGGTTTTTTTCATATAATATCTTATAAACAATGATTGGATAGTGTTATTAAAAAAAAAGAGCACGCTGTTACACAGATAAAGTTCTTCTTTACGTGTTGTGAAAATTTGGTAGCTCTACAACAAATGTGGTGCGAGAAAAGTTGTACCGCACAAAACAGTTTTTGATGTGTTTGTAAAACGGAGACTACACATGCGGGTATGATATCCTCTTAAATACTTTTGAAACCTATAATATACAGCAGTCAGCAGAGCGACTTACCTGTATTTTCATTAGATCTATGATTACTTGGACTTCCGCTTCAATAGTTATATGTATATTTAATAAAGCCAAACCAGTAAGTTTGCATAAAAATTGTTTGATAGCCTTATCATTAAACTTTTTGGAATTGCCGATAACAACCATAATTACCAATATGCCTAAGAGAAATAATGTTTGTTTCATTTTACTACCTTTACTGTATTTAAAACATCTTTTAAAAAATATGGTAAAAAATGTCTGTTTATTACTTTATTATTTTAATTATTACCTACTATAAGTATCTATATATAACCATCCCTCTTCGTTTTACTATGTTAAATTGTACAGCGTATTGCTTATGTACCTATGCTATCCTTAGGTATATTTTGGCTTTTTATTTTATTTTTCATGTAAAACATAGAATGAATATGGTACCTACCGTATATAGGTACCTACTAAACCCAATAAAATAACCTTATAAACAATAGTATAAGAAAAGTAAAAACTAAAAATATAAATTAAATGTATACGAAGTATTAACGGTCTGTTATTATTTTATTCAACTATTGCATAATTAATTAACGAAATTCAATTTAATTTAACCATAGTGTTTCATTGGAAACCAACACAAAAATAGCTAACAATACATGAACTCAAAAAAATATTTATCTTTGCCTACGCCTCCAAATTGCATTTTTTGTTTTACTAGAATACTGTATATATTATTTACATTATAGTTAAGGTTTAGTATTAAAAAGCTTTAAAATATTACAATACAACACACTTGCAAGTTACAAGGTTTAAACGTATAAATACAAGTTTATTTTATAATATTAACTACCATATAAGGTTTGAGACTTTTCTTGTCAGTAGTTGTATGCGATAAAAATGACGAGTTCAGGAATATCAATATCGGTTTATTACTTAACAACATTATACCTAGTTTAAATTAATATTATCTTAAAATTCTTAATAAACAGAAATAAATAATTATAATCATAAATATGATATTCTAAATAATTAATATTCTATCTGTACTTTTAGATAACAATATAATGTAATAATTATAACATAATATAATTTTCCAATGATCATACTATATTTTTTATCTTGTGATTTTTTTTATGAAGATTGAAACTACCAAAAAAAATATGTTTACCTATATATATATATATATATATTTATATATTTACCTATATATATTTATATTTATTATTTTAAGCAACAAAATAAATTACCCTCAGTTGATGTTAGAAATGCATAATATTTAATATAATTTCAACTGATTATTTATGCATCATAATTAAATTTTGATTTGTATTATATATATTATTTATTATATAGGCACCCTATAACATTCAATACTAATTAATTATATAATTCTTATAACAAACTTGTTTTATTTTTTCATTAAACCTTATAATATATATTTTATAATGTATAAATAACAATATGTTCGACATGAATTTACAATTAGTTCATAAACGACTAATATTTTTTTTTAACAAATAGGTACACGATGAAATGAATAAATTGAACACAGGTCAAAATTAATTTCTCAGCTCCGTTAGTATAACCAATAATTATGAACACATAATCATTTGTGGACTGGTATAGTGTACATGATTTTATTAGATAAACCTTAAGCTCTATAATTGCAGCTTTAATAAATAGCAATTCTATACGTGTCCTATAATATATATACATATATATATATAATATATAATAATATATTATATCAAATATGGATTAGGTACAAAAAAAAATTATTCATAGTTATCATTAATTCATTATCATTTGATAATAGATATTACAGCTATGAATAATTTATTTCCAAGTGAATTCGTTAAAAATAATAACGCCAAATTTATTGAAATGACTTAACATTTATTTTTAAATCCTCAAGAATATTTTGTCGGTGAACTTAACATAAAAATTAAATTGCTTTTATATAATATTTTATTCTTACTTTTGGATAATCAAGTCTCAAATATAACTATGTTAGTCCGGAGATATTCACAAAATATATCTTATTCAAACAATTATAATTTATATTTTGATCAGATATTAGCATTAACTCATTATTATAAAACATTAGCGCCGTTGCCTGCAGTACGGAAGTCGTACATTATAAATAATAATAATATATTAGTATATTACTATCTCCACTGCATTCACGCGGTTCATACAACGGAACCAGCGTGCGATGTCGTGTCATCATTATTATTGGTCTTGGAAAATACGAAAAAAAAAATTATGTTTAAAGATTAAAACACAGATATTGTTTAGTGCATCACATATTTAAGGTTGCTTAATTAAAATTACATTTTCATAAAAAAAGTATTCAAATACGAATATAACAATACAAAAGTGTATTTTTACGATTTAAACTTATAATTTTTCATTTTACTTAATTTATAGGTAGGTATAATCCGCGCGGCGTTTAAATATTTTACGATCTTAATCACAAATGTGAAACGTTTATCTTAATCTTATATTTTTCCGCATAAGGATATAAGAATTTTCGTTATAAATTATAATAGTATACTTACACGGCTCAATTGTTAATAATCTAACGATAAACACTGTGAACACTGAACACATAGTTTGCGTGCACCGCTGTTTAGGAATTTGACACCCTGTGGCAGCACAAAAACTAATCACCCACCCATCTCTTCAAAACAATAAAAAATAATAATGATAATAATAATAAAAGGAATCGATGAGTTTAAATTCGAATTTTATTACGATGGTAAATATACAATATTATACTATATCCTAACCTATATTATAATATATATATACCGTCTCCACCCATTAAGCAGTACCGCCTGAGGCATGTACACTATAAAATCAGAGTAGGTACTCATCTAACCATGCGCAGGACGCAGAATCCTGTTCGGATTCATATCGGATACCTCTACCTGTATTTTATAAAACAATATATTATAATAATAATAATGCCAAATAACTCATATTCGATTTCCTAATAAGACATGCATAATATACGTACTCAAAAATGGATACGAATAACATTAATTGTAATACGTACGAGGGGTGGTGAAGTGCGCATTATTATAAAATGATTCTCGTTTTTTATACATAATATATATATATTAAATTTATTATATTATAAACTCGCATGTGAAACGAAACACGTCGTTAATAGTTGATGCCGACGCACATCTTGCGGCGTGAGATCATGATAAAAAAAACTATCAAAAGCGTCGAATGTTTAAATAAAATAATTTTATTTAACTCGCGTGAGCACATTGATCCACGCGGTTTACACCGGTTTTCACTCGACAGACGAAGAAAGAGAGAGAGAAAAATGATTTTTTTCAAGTCAGACCATTAATTGTGGCAGTTGAGCAGTTGATGAAATATAATTTTTTTTTAAATAACACTGCTAAAATAATTATATTACAAGCCGAATGCGCATGTATTAAATAAAGAGTTGGCTGAAATTAAGAGTTAGGCAAAATCGTACATTTCTGATGCTAAGGATTCGGTATATTAATTACTTAAGAACTATAGCACAATAATTTTGACAGTATACAATTGTATTGAAACAATAATGAACTAGGTATATAATATAACTGTATCGTGAATACGAACTAACAAAAAACGGTCTTTATGTTTAATAATAAAAAAAAAAAAATTATGTCAATCTGCTATCACACAATAAACATCAAAAAATATAAATTATTATTTTATTATCTATAAAAATATAGATACCTACTATTTACCTACTAAACACATTAAATATACCTTTGAAATTACAAAAAAATCTAATATTGAAATATACTGCAATGAAAAATATAATTTGAATAACTGCTCTAAGAAAACATTAGCAATAATGTGTGATAAATGAAATAAATCCAAGTAATTGAAAAACTTAAAAATGCAACTCCTATAAAATCTCATTATTCATCAATAAATAGATGGAACTTGAATGGTTTTTTCGTATCTATATTTTATACATATTAAACAACAACTACCTATACTCCAGCAATTATAAAATGTTTTAATGTTGAGACAGTATTATTACAGTAGGTCATTACCAATAATAAAAATTCAAGCTGTGAATCGAATACGTCGCATCTTGTATAGATCATAATGTAAAAAAAAAACCACAAATCACGGAGAACAATATTATATTTTTTGCATGATAACTTTACTTTCGAGTCATGCATTATAATATATAGGTATTATTATAATATTATATTTATATTGCATACCTATAGATTATTGTATTATAATGAAGCATATAAATAGGTCTTGAGCTTATTAACTAAAAAAATAGTAATAATATGATAGGTTAATGAAAAATGACACCAATCTATTTTCAAACCATATATGTATCAAAATTCAAAAATATTCAATTGTTACCTGAGCATAGAGTAACTCCAACCAATAAGGATGCGATCCATGCAGTTGCCCCTTTACTTCCTTTGAAAACATCCAAGAATTCTGTGTATAGAACACCAAACGAATAAGTCACTCCATCAGCTAAAAAAAATTCATGGATAACATCAATTATTATTATTATTATTTAGGTAGATACTTTGTTTGATTTTTTTTTTTTTTTTAAATCAACGATTTCAAATAACAACAATTTACATTTGAAACCTTATGAAAAATGAAAACATTCTCATTTGAAATCTAAAATTGAAGAGTCCTGAAAATTATAGATTTATTAAATTTCATGCCCACGTGAAATATAATCATTTATTTTACTTATCATTGTTTTTATTCTTTATTACCAAAAATGGATTTAGATATAATTTGCTGGTATATTGTTTGAAACTGTACATATTATCACAAACATAACTTCTAAAATTCATTGTATAAAGATACTGAATAACAAAAAAAAAAAATACAGGAAAAATATCAGATAGATACCAAACTGTTTTTTTTTTTAATAAAAATTAATTTTTAAGTTGTTTTATAAAAACATAGTAACATGGAATAAAGAAATTGATATCCATATGTATATTCGTATATATCGTTTATCTACTTAATAGTTCTAATTGTGATTCTTGTCATACAAAAATACCTAATTATAGTGATTTACAAAACTTTATAATAAGTTATTATAATTTATAACGTTATATTAATTGACAAAAAACGATTAAAATTTGTAAATAAAACGGAAAGCAAAAATCAAAAATAGTTAAATACTGCAAAACAAAACAACGCAAAACGTAATTTTTAGAATATCATTAGACGAAAAATATCGCAAAACGTAATTTATCGAATTTCTTTGAACGAAAAATAACGGTAAACGAAATAATTTAAAATCCATTTATTTAAAAGTTATATCAGTTTCGTAGAAATATTTATTTCATGGATGCGGACATTAGAATTGATTATATTATATTCCGTATCCGGGCCATTAACTGCCCGCATTAGTTATTGTTAATACATTTAATAGATATTAACACTTTTCTAAATAACAATAAACCCAAAACTTGTATAACGTTTTAATTGTAAATAACATAAAACAGAAATTTTTTTTTCAAACGAGAGCCTTGGTTATAACTTATTATTTATTATTATTACTTATTAACAGGGTTAGGACCTTAAGAATTAAAGCATTAGCATATTATTTTGGATTAACATAAAATATAGCAGGGTACAATGGAAACTTTAGTCATGTTACTAGAATCTATAGTATGAGGTTTAAAAATGTTTAATTTAGCTTATTTTTGTGATTTTTATTTTCAAAAGTTTTTTATGTTTTTTCTACTTTTTTGTATGTTTTATAAAAATATAAATATTTAGTTACCTATTTTATAACATAATAAGAAAAAAAGCAGTTTTTAGAGGTTCCTATATTTTAAGTTTTTCAATTCCATCACCATTTATTTTAATTTTTAAGAAATTATTTTTAAGTATTTTATTTTTTTATGTTGATTTTATGTAATTTAAATGTAAAACCATGTGTATTGGTTATTAGTTATTAACATACAATAACATTAATATTTTTGAAATAACTTAAATTATGAATTATGAATTTTAGATTTTGAGTAGAGCAGAAAAAATATAGATTTTACAACCTTTTTGGAAATAGTAAAAATGTCATATAACGTATTATAAATATAGGTATATCATGCAATTTATAAGAGCCAGAACAGAAAAACCTTTGTACTTTTTTGTTTCAACTAGACAGTTATTTTGAGTAGGAATATAAATAATGTATTATTAATATAATAATTAATAACGGTAAACCAATTTGTAAGATTATAAAAATCATAAATTGGACAAAACCAAAAAATAATTGGTATTTCAAAATATTTATTTTAAATATATTGTTATTAAAACAAAATAATATAACTTTTAAAAGCAAAAATTAGATGTTCATACATTGAATAGGTAGTAGATATTCAATATTCATGTATCACATTGTTAATGAATACCTAGACATTTATTAAAGGGGTATTAATTAGACTAGTTTCCTAATAGACATAAATATAATAAGAATGTTGATTTCCAATTATTTTCAACAACTTTCCTGTATCAGAAAAAAAACTGTAATTATAGTCTAAGTACCACTTAAGATTAAATATTTAAATATTAATATTGATTTTATTTATTAGCAATCTAAAATAAGTATTCTTATTTAAAAAAAAAATTATTAACTATTCATAATTTAGTTTATACAGTCACATAGATACTACTATACTGCCAAGTACCTACTTTATTTTACATAGAATCTGTAATAAATAAATTTCATAAATTTCATAAAATGTTATTTTTATCAAGCTTATAACTATTGCCTACCTTGAATTTTTGGTTTGGAAAATCGTGAAGTAAGCATTTACTACAATCTAAATAAGTAAGGTTATGAAGTATTACACAATTAATTATGTCATTAATGGGATACCTAATAATTATGATATAAGGATATCTTATTGAATATTTATTTTAATAACTATCATACTTAGTTAAATAAATTATTTCAAGTGGAATATAATTATTATAAATTTTAAATCAATTCTAAAATAAATAATCGAATTAACATGATAAAATTAATATAGATAATGAATATGCTTTTTATTTTTTTATTATGCCATTTTTATTAATCAAAATGTTATTTATAATTTTTTTTACCATCAACAATAACCTAGTGTATAAAATAATAGATATAATAGTTAGTTTATACGAATTAACTACTAACTTAAAAAAGTTATAACTAGTTTGGATTTTTATGAAAAAAATACTGCAGAATGTGCTCATATTTTCTACATACACCAAGAATTTCATAAATATGCAAAGTATATTGATCATAAACGTATGCATATATGCATAAAAATACTCGGAAAATGTTATAAAGTTTTTAAAGCTGTACAAATTTTAAGGCATTTTTACTAATTTATTATGAAACTTTTAAAATGACATTCATAGAAAATTATAGATTTGTAGTATTGTATACAATATTCAGAAAATTAAAATTGATATGGCCATTTCGCCTAGTTTAGACTTTTTGTGTAATTGTTTTCTACCTACCTAGTAAATTAAAAGTTTTACAATTAATCTTTAGTGATGCGCGTGACATCATATCACATAGTTGAGCGCCACCCTAGTTAATTTTTTCTATTCAAGTACCTAATAATAATAATTGTATTAAAATATTATTTATAAAAAAGTGTTTATTATTATACTAGAAATTATATTTCTTTTTACTCTAATTGAAGTAGGTATATTAATTGTTGGATTCAAATATTAATTTGTGTGGGTTAAACAAATTTTAAATTTTAAATTTATATTTTTGTAATTTTTTTGACTGTACAATAATTACCAAAACAGTATTACTCAATGGAATAATGAGTATGGAAAATCTATAAAATTAATAAAATAATTTATAGCATGTTAAAAATAGACTAGGATAAATAGTTACACTTATGTCACCAAAGGTTAACATTTTATTTTTATAAGATAATAGCCATAAAGTACATAATATGTGTAAACATTTAATGAGTAACCTACCAAATAAAGACCTTTACATTTTATCACATTTTAGAAATTAGAATAATGTAGGAACATGGAAAACTAAAAAACTAGAATATTATTTTTTATAAATTATTAACTTACAAATTACATTATGGCATAGCCCATAGGTAATTACCATATTTTTAAGCACATTTGGTTTTAAGTTAAAAAATCTTTTCCAATTTTAAATACTTAAAAATGTCTGATAAATTATGAATTATAATCTTAAAAAATATTAAATTATAAATTAAACTACAATTAAAGCAAAACAAAATAATTGTTAAATTTATAAGATAGAAATTATTTTATGACTAATTAGGCGATTTAAATAATTGCTGTTTGCATAACATCTCTGCGTCAATTAACTTATAACTAAACTCATGTAAATAAATATTAATTAGTTTAACTCGTATACCTACCTAATATTAATCAATCATTACTTGTCATTACTTATTAGCTATTCATACTTATTATTCATATATACAAACATATACAAACATATTATATACATACACAATACACATTTATAGATTCTTTTTTTAAAGTTAGTTTCTTATCTATTCTTCATAACTGTCAAGACGTTTGTGATTAGAATTTAATTGGTTTTCGACCTATGAGGTCTAATATTATCGTACTTAAATTTAATCTCAGAAACTGTCATTACACAATAACCAAGCATTTCTATTTAATAAATCTAATAAATACATTTTGAAATAAATCAGAACATATTTATATTTATTAATAATTATTATTTTAACTCGTAAAATGTTAATTGTGTGATAAAAATTGACCTACAGTGTGCTTGTTAGTGGAAATTGGCAAGATAAATCCAAACTATTAGATATATGATTTAAATAATTCTAAAACAATAGAATATTATAACAAAAATTAACATAGATAGTTGGTGAATTCTGCATTGTCCTGTGTTAATTTTTTTAGTTAATATATTATAAAAAATGTACAGGTGAAGTTCAAAAAAAAAAGACACCCGGTACCTAACACACTGTACAAGCCAAACAATCGCAGTTATCATCATAAATATTACAATGTAAGGCGGTGTACACTGAAATCATATAAGAATTGTTTGTTACATGAATTATAGTTTGAACTATGAAAATCATTTTGTATGGCAAGTGTAAATAGAAATTTCTATTCTCAATAATTTTCAAAAACACATGTTTAAGCAGAACAGTTTTAACAAAATGTTTTTTTTATATTCCATAAGCTCATTATGGTTTTTAGGCAAATATATAATACATATCAATATATTATGCTAATTTCACATATTTTACTTAAATTAAGACTTACCTAGTTAATATGACGGATTTATAAATTTTCCAATAATTTATTTATTTCCAAAAATATATATTTAGTTAGGAATGTAGTCACATGTGTTTTATGAACCTACTATTTTCAAACTGAATTTACTTTTGAAATGATCTAATAGTAATCTAACTATTCCTAGATATTATGCTCAGATTATTATTAACATTCAATACATTTTAATAAATATATAATAAATCTTGAATAATATCAAAATTGGATTATCTTAAAAAAAAACAATTATATAACTAAGTAATACGCTTATTATAAATAAGATCTTAGTTATCCTTTATAAAGATCCTTTATTATATAAGGATTTATCAATATTTGAAAGAATAAAAACGTCTGTAAAAACATTTAGTTAAAACAACTTAGTTTATAGTACTATTTACATACTTATTTATATTAATTATATTTAACTATAACCACAAATACACGAGCAAATACATTAATACACAGGAAAGTACTAAAATTTCTGATATTCTTAAATATTTAAAATCATTTATACTCGATGGCTCATCGAATAACAGTAAAATAAATAGATACCTAACAAGTAAACTTCAGAATTGGAAACAGACCAAATAGATAAACACACAAATCATAACGGTTTTCATCAATAACATTCATATTTAAAAATTAAACAAAGTGACACAGTATTTTAAATTGTAATAAAAACAATGATTCCCTTCTTCATACATTTGTTTTGCAACTTGATAGTTAGTACAGATTCAAAATTACATACAGACAACATTAAAAAAAAAAAAAAATGGAGAGTTCCTAATAGTTTTAAGTTTCTAACATGTTTTTAAATTCTCAACACTGTCAAACTAAGGGAGGCTAATCACTAATAATACCGATTGTATTTTGTCATTGTTCGATGTGTATGATGAAAATATAACAGGGTAGTGATTTTAAATCATTAAAAACAAACAGTAGGTATTTTGGTCAGTCCAAAGGCTGATGATTTTACTCTAACAGGATTAAGCAAAAATATTCATAATGTACACATTAAAACGAATGTAGGATATTATAATAAGAAATTAAAAAAAAAATGTGATCAGGCGTAGTGGCTTTGCGCCAAAAGGCATCGCGAGTATAAAATTAATGAGAATTGGGAGAGTCTAAAATAGAATATAAAACGTAAACATATTATAATATAATCGCGCGTTGAAATTTTTTTACGCATTTATTTCTGTCGGTAAAACGATCTATTATTATTATTATTATTATTATTCGTTAAGAGTGTAAAATTATTTGTGACATTATTATGAATCACTCACTGACTACGTGTATCATGAACGATCCGAACACGACAAACCAGCCCCAACCACCGTCCGGGGGCCGTTTGCTGATAACCGGCACCGACGGCGTCTGCTTCTCCGGTGGGTTCTTAGACCGCATTTTGTTGGCCATAGTCTAGATGGAAACTGAGCGTATTTTTTTCTTCTCAATAAAATCGACGACAAGCCGTTAACGAAATCGAATCGTCAGGCGTGAACGGTAGTGCTACGGTGGCTCGTACGTACCATTTACTCGAGTGCACGAAAGGTAAAACTTTGAGCCGTCACCATTTGAAATGTTTTCAATAATCGAGTAAAACCTTTCATGATGGGAAAAATAAAAATAAAATAATTCATTAGGCGTGCGAGATATAATAGGTATTAATATATTATAATCATGATCGTTACTGTTCAAATTTTTTTTCAAATGAAAAAAAATCACCGAAACCGTTTACCGGTACGTTATATTTAGGGAGGAAAAAATTATTAAAAAAAAGTAAATACTTCGTATGAAGCGGCAGCGGTGACAGCAACAGCAGCAACGATGACGGCGACAACGAGGAGACGTCTCAACCGGAACAGACCACGAGCCGGCCGATCAAACGCAAGACTGATCGAAGGAACGGATCGGGTTTGAACTAATATTACGAAAACGCATCAACAGCCCTACCATCATTATTGTTCTACTACTACTACTGCTGCCACTGCTGCTGCTGCTGCTGCATTCGTTATCGCGGACAATCGACGACCATGTGACCGGACCGATGATTTCGACGTTGCCGCTGCGCAACGCCCTGCCGATGTGAAACGGTCCGCACCGTAGTATTATTATTATTATTATTACGAGTGCGTCGCGACCGTGGATCGATCGTTGACGAAATGCTCGTGCTGATTACGTCTCTCCCTCTATCCCTTCTACGGGGACGTTCAACTCATAGGCGTATAAGTACGTTGCTAGTTCCGACATTGCTCTTCCCATTCATAGATTTTCGTCCGAAACGTAAGTTTATTATTTTTCTTCACATGTTTGATTTGCTGACTTGAGACTGCGAACTTCAACACACTTTTCGCTTTTGGATATCATACGAACAAGAATAATAACTCGTCTAGAACGATTACCCGAGTAAAGTTTTCGAAATTTTGCGTCGCGCTGGTAAATAGTAAAATTATTGTTATATTTACCGAACATAATTTCAAACACTGTATAATATTCACCAGACATTAAATAAACACCTGTTATACACTTATACCGCATAGTACAGGATACCGTACCGGTGTACATCGAGTGTCGTACACGGAAAAACAGAGAAAATTAGTGATAACGCCACGTCGCACTATCGATGGTAATTGGTAGGTAACTCTGATAGGCGATAGTACTTTTTTATTCTTTCCATCGATTATAAAGTTACAATATTATTATTATTAATACTTATTGTAAATAAAAAATATCAGAATAGAGAAAACAAAATGATATGTTTGGAAATATAATATTATTGTTAAGGGGATTCCATACGGTGATTTTCTGTTTTTGTCGAACACACGCGCGACATAGAATTTTAGACGGATTCTTTGCCAAACATATCAATTGATCTAATGAAGTGATGAGAATTCTGAAAACAGATTTGAATTAGTCGTCAAGTCTACTTGAAATCGACTTTCTCACAATTTTGATTTTTTTGATTTTTTTGATTTTAGCTTCTCCAAAAATTGAAATACAAAAATGTTTAAATACTCTTTTAGATTCTGAGTGGAACGATGAATGTATTGATTTTACAATGATGTGTATTTTTATACTTTTTTTTTTTATTTTTTTTTTGTGTCTGTGTACACGATAAGTAGTCGAAATAATGCTTCGATTTTCAACTTCAGTATCTTTTTCGATTGGAAAGTGAATATTTCCCAGCAATATTCCCAGTAATTTTCAAAAGTGCCAGGAAAAAAAAATATAATTTTATCTGTTGAGTAAAAATGCTTGAAAATTTAAAAGAAGGCTCCTAGGTTATTGTTTCAAAGGCAGATGAAAAAAAATTAAAAATCCTTAGTCACAGTTTTTATTTATAAGCATTTAAAGTTCAAATCTTGACAAAATACGGAAAAATCACGAAAATTAGCAAATTATTTTGAGTTGAGAATTCATAAAAATTTTTCTTTTTAAATCTAAGATTTTAAAATGTAATGCAAGATTACCCATAAGTTTGTCTACCTTTATCAAAAAAAAATGTCTACAAGAAAGTCAAATTAAATTTTTATAAGCGTTTGAAATTCATATTTTTACAACATTTTATATTCACTCGATTTCTCATGTAATGATTTTGCTATTTTGTTGTTATTCAAAAATGAATAACTGTAAATACATGAAAATTTTACTGAATGTTTATATTTTCATTTTCTATACACCATACAATTTTGAAAATATTTTGACTAAATAAATATCAATAAAATTTTATTTGTTGGGAACTAAAGCGTGAAAATTTAATACAAGGCTCCTGATATATTTTTATAATAGCAGTTGAAAAATATTAAAAATACATAGGCACAATTTTTTTTTATAAGCATTTAAAGTTAAAATTTCGACAAAATTTATAAAATTAATAATTTAATAATTATTTTGTGGTTAAAAATGTATAAAATGTTCAACTTTTATAGCTAAGGATTGAAAATTTAAAACAAGGCTCCACGAAAATAGGTTATATATAAATTACTTTATGCACAACAATATCATCAAATATACTTAGTAACATCATAGTCTGACTGACCGTTTTCGCTCAGAATCGTTTTTCTTATACAATGATATTATATCATTGAATTCAAATTTAACACCATCCATTACAGTGACCCACTTGTAACCTACTGTACAGCAGAGCGACATCCACTTACCCACCTTTTTTAATATGACATTTTCTGGAATTTTGGGGATAATATCAAAATTCTAGGAAAGTTGAATTCAAATAGACTTGACGACGAATTCAAATTTGTTTTCAGAATTCTTATCGCTTCAATAGATCAATTAGAATGTTTGGCAAAAAACACGTCTAAAATACTATGTCGCGCGTGTTTTAGACAAAAACAGAAAATCACGATATCGAATCCCCTTAATGAGAATGTTTAATCTATTAAAAATCATTAGTTTTATAATATTATGTCTATTAAAATAGCCATATGTTTTTTATTTAGAATTCTGCCGGTTTATTAAAACTGAGTTTGTCCGATATTATTATTTGACACGCGTTTATATTCTTAACTGTGCTACTAATCAGCACGGAACAACGTAAAATAAAAATTAATATTAATATTTATTGTAGAAATAAAATTCAAGATTTGAATTAATGTGGGGCGTTAAGGAGAAGTTCTTCGTATCAAGAATTGTATAGATATCAAACAACTTTAATCGCTCCACCTCCTCCTTATTGAGCTTGAGAGTTAATACTTGAGATACGCTACTAGATTTTATTAAGCTCAAACTGAAAATCAAATTATATACCTACTAACTACTTACAACTTATACTCGTACCTAGTATGTATATAAATATAATACTATAATATATGAAGCCACGAAGGTATAACGCTATAAAAAGTTAATATAAATAATCAATACGTATAATACAAAAAATCTATATGTATACTAGGTACTTGTACAGCTGTACACATGTGACGATGTGACTGTATTTACTATTTAGTATTTATAGAGAACACACGGCTGACATAATAATTTATAGTTAGATAAACATTATATAAATTTTAATTTTAATAAGTAACTTATTCTTGAAAATTATATAATTAATTTCTCTATTGTATAACAAATTAAAAAGTTGGTATGTGTATGTTGCTCTGCTGTACAGTAGATTACAAGTGGGTCAATGTATAAAGGATTGTATTAAACTTGAATTCAATGATATAATATCATTGTATAAGAAAAACGATTCTGAGCGGAGACGGTTTGTCAGTCTGGATATTGTTATTATTTATTATATCTTGTAAGTTGACTGATATTATAATTTTTTATTCGTTCCTATGGTGATAAACAAAGTATTAGAAATTGAAATCCCATTTTTAGCAGTTTTTAGTAATTTGTCGGTGATTTTTCCTGTGGCATTGAATAACTTGAGAATATCGAAAAAATGACCTTTCTAAAGAACCATCTTGATCCAATTTGCTAAAAGATAAGGTACTATATGTTGAAATCGAAACACTCCTTCTGGTAGATATTTTGTATACAGGATATAAAAAAAAAAATAAAAAAAAAACACCATTGTAAAACTACTAGCTTCGTCACTCCGCTCAAAATCTAAAATTATGTACCTATCTTAATTCTTATAGTTCATAAATAGTGATATAAAGTATACTCAGAACCGTTTTTATATACAATGATTTTTCATAGAATTTTAATTTAAAACGTAATTTAGCAGTCCTACAATTATGATGTAATAGTGTAATGATTACCAGATTACTAGGTACAGTATAATATATTAATATCACAGTGACCTACTCAATGGCGATGCATAGGTAGTAGTGTAATAGGTACTAGTACAATTATACAGCAGATCGAATACCTCACGTTATTTTTTAAAATTGCCCGACAACCTCTTTGAAGCCCTCAGCCCTATCCATGACAACACCAACAAAATAATCATATTTTTAAAACAAATTGATATGTATAATTTAATTTAAGAATTTATTGTATAACTATACTCTATTATGTACTAATTACCAGTTTTTGTTGCAAGCTAATAACCTTAGTAGTTGATGCTGTAACACGAATAAAAAAAAAAAAGAAAGTATTTTGTCTTTTTTTAAACTATTTATAGGTTTTTGGCCCAACAAATAAGGACAATTTTATTTAGAAAAACGATTCTGAGCGAAGACAGCGTATGATATTACTAAGTATATTTGATGATATTGTTATGCATAAAGTAATTTATATATAACCTATTTACGTGGAGCCTTGTTTTAAATTTTCAATCCTTAGCTATAAAAGTTGAACATTTTATACATTTTTAACCACAAAATAATTATTAAATTATTAATATTATACATTTTGTCGAAATTTTAACTTTAAATGCTTATAAAAAAAAATTGTGCCTATGTATTTTTAATATTTTTCAACTGCTATTATAAAAATATATAAGGAGCCTTGTATTAAATTTTCACGCTTTAGTTCCCAACAAATAAAATTTTATTGATATTTATAGAAAAAAAAACTAAAAAAATTAAAAACTGTTAATGTCCGTAAACAGCTCAAAAAGAGTCAAAATATTTTCAAAATTGTATGGTGTATAGAAAATGAAAATATAAACATTCAGTAAAATTTTCATGTATTTACAGTTATTCATTTTTGAATAACAACAAAATAGCAAAATCATTACATGAGAAATCGAGTGAATATAAAATGTTGTAAAAATATGAATTTCAAACGCTTATAAAAATTTAATTTGACTTTCTTGTAGACATTTTTTTTTTGATAAAGGTAGACAAACTTATGGGTAATCTTGCATTACATTTTAAAATCTTAGATTTAAAAAGAAAAATTTTTATGAATTCTCAACTCAAAATAATTTGCTAATTTTCGTGATTTTTCCGTATTTTGTCAAGATTTGAACTTTAAATGCTTATAAATAAAAACTGTGACTAATAATTCTTAATTTTTTTGATCTACCTTTGAAATAATAACCTAGGAGCCTTCTTTTAAATTTTCAAGCTTTTTTAGCCAACAAATAAAATTTTATTGATATTTATAAATAAAAAAAACTAAAAAAAATAGAAACTGAAAATGTCCGTAAACAGCTCTAAATAAGTCAAAATATTTGGAAAATGTTATGGTATATAGAAAATGTGAATACAAACATTCAGTAAAAATTTTCATGAACCTACGGTCATTTGTTTTAGAGTTGCACCAAAAACCAAAATCGATTTTATCGAAAACAGATTTTGCGTAAAAATTCCTGTTTTTCCTTAATTTTTCTTTTGTTTTTCACGTTACTTTTGAAAACTACTGGGACATTTTTAATTTTTAATTTTTACTTTTCCTATCAGAAAAGTTACTATTGAAGAAAATCCAAGCACTTTTACTGTCCTAAAAGGTGATGACAGACACAAAAAAAAATAAAAAAAAAAACACATCATTGTAAAATCAATACATTCATCGCTTCGCTCAGAATCTAAAATTGGAAACTGAAAATGTCCATAAACAGCTCAAAATATACTTGAAACTTTTACGTATATATATTTTTTTACTTTATATAGGAACTTTATACATATTATTGCCTAAGTAAATATATATATAAATACAATTTCAAAATGTTTATTTTTATTTTATGATACTGCTTATTTATACTACGAACCTATATTTAATATACCATCCTACGGTAAAGCGGTATTGACTCAAAAGTTAATAACAAAAATAAATTATGTAAATTAATATCTAGGTAATAGTAAAATAAATGACTTTAATCACAATAATATCATAAAAAAAGTAATATTATAGGCAGATAGACCGTCTTCGCTTAGAATCATTTTTCGAATACATTGATTTTATATGATTGAATTCAAGTTAGCACGTCCATTAGAGACTCTAAACACCTACTAATGTACAGTAGAGCGTTACTCACCTGACCGCTTTTTATTATTATTATTAGTACTCCAACGATACTATCAGATTATGCCATAATAGGTATTTAAGATATATATTATATATATTATCATAGTAATTAATATGTTTATCTGGTTGGCTAATAAATTATTATTATTAAATTTGAATTCAATGATAAATCATTGCATACCAAAAACGATTCTGATCGGAAACGATGTGTCACCATGCGAGCCTCTATTTCTAAGGGATATTTTCTAATTTATTTCTATGACTATAAGTGCTATTTAGCTTAGAACTAATACAAATATTTTTTTAAATCTCATTGTGTAAAGAAAATAAAAATTTAAATAATATTGGAATGAATCAAGTTTCTAATTTCGTAGTAGACACAAAAAAATAACTAAAATCGTTATTTCAAATCAAAATTTAACACCTATAAAAATGCTTGTTTAATGCACCTTATGTATTTTTTTATATTTTCAAATTTATATAAGAACACAAAATATGAGTTATGCGGAATCTTATGTAACTACTAATTACTAGGTACATAATATTTTAAGCTTTTTGATCGAAAAAATCACAGAAATACATAAATAATGACACAAATCATTCAATCATTGTAAAAGCAATAGGTAAATAGATTCAGCATTTCAACGAAGCACTTAGAATCTAAAGTATGTTTTTGTAAACATAATATAGTTTTCCGTTGGTTGTTATTTTTTTATTACCTTTGCTTAACCTTGCATAGTTGCATCATCTAAAGTTCAAAACACTGGAATAAAAACTAAAAATATACCTATAATCGTTATTAGTTTCCTTTTTCGAAAATAATTATGTAGTAATTTAAATTTTAATGTAAACTTATAATCAAATCTTATAAATGTCTTTATTTGTTTGTTAAGGTCAAAAAATACATAAATTAATAGCTCAGTCTATGCAATATTAGATAAAATAATCTGGAAAAAAATATCATAACTTTTCAGTAGGTAGGTAGTATCATTAGTCTTGTATTAGATATTAAATATTTATTGTTAAATTAATTAACAACAACAACATAGTATTATATAGCACTAGTGGCCATTTTAACTTATTCTAACTTATTCTAAATTAAAGTATTGAAACTAATAAGAGGAACATAAAAAAAATACATTCTTTTATACAGTTTCAAGTTAAAAAACAACGTTTTTATTAAAAAATCATGTTTTTTATTCTTATATTTTTTTAAGTTTTTAATTTTTTGATCGACAGCATAGAGTTTTAATTTCATATTCCAAAGCAAAATACTTTTTTCTTTGTACAGTGTACACTTAAATGAGCTAGTAAGACTTGTAGTAAGGCATAGGTAAACTATTCAATATACTTGGTCTGATGAGTTTCGTAAATATTTTCTTTTACTTTTTGTTGGTAGAAAATGTGTGTTTTGCTATGGAAATAAAAACTGGTATTGTAGCTAATATTTTAAAAATACAATTTTATTTGGAAAAAATTCAGAATTACATTTAGTTTATGCTTCAATAGTTGAATTCAGGTAAAAAGTAAAAACAATAAAATACGGGTTTAGTCTTCAATATCTATCGTATTCCCACAATTGTTAATGGTAGGTATTATAAAGTATAACAATACAAACATAATATAGAGTTAGGTATCATATTATTAGGGAAACATGGTAAATTATTATAATTAATTTAGTTTCATAAATTAAATTCTTAACTAAATAAGAAAAGTTTCGGTGGTGGTTGGGTGAACTCCCAAACACCCTTCAAATGAGGCCTGGAATACAATTACATTTTACTAATATTTTGACAACTATAATATATGCGTGTATTTGTAAATTATATGTTACAATAATATATTTTGTTTATTCGATATACCTAATTGGTACTTAACCTTGTGCCCGCTGTCACTCGATCTATGATTATCGCATTAGTTTCACATTAATTGGCGTGTCAGCTGTGCTGGATCTGGCAGCTGAATAAATCATCGTGGGCCTGCTTAAGATTGTACATATTTTATATATTATTATGGTTAGCGATTATGTTTAAAGACACTGCAGTACTCCACGAACTACACTTTTAGAGGATTCCCGCCACTTACGGTTATTGAAAATAATATATAACTTAGTACATAAAACAAGTATAGCTAAATCTTAATATAATTTATGTCACTCCTATAGTATGGTTCCTTGTCTCTGACCATAAATCGGTAACAGATTTGAATACATTACAAACTACACAGTCTTTTTATTATCGATCGGTTCACTTATATAGGTACATTTTAACATTAAGTATACCTACACTTTGGCGAAATGAAATTTTGAAAAAAACAACATAAAATCTTATAAAAATATTAAGTGATATTTATTATTGTTTTAAGAAATTACAAGCAGTTCTTAAAGATCTATTGAACGGTGTGAATTTTCTTAAAAGAAATATTATTTCAGACTCCGCCATCACCCGAAAACTGAAGTCTGTAATGATTTAAAACAATTACTTCATTCAAATTGCCTGATATGGTCGATGAATATAAGATATGTTAGAGTGTTGCACACATAAATCGATAAATCCTCTATATTTACTATATTCAGACTGGATATTTAAAGAGTTTCGTACTCAATTTTTCTAATAATTATTGTTATTACTAGACGTCTAGACAGAAGTTGAGCTCGTTCGAACGAAAAAGTTTAGAATTGCGTTATAATTTATTGTTATCTATATTCAAATCACGAACCAATCAATTCATAATAATATTAATAAATATTATGTATTGTCTTGGAAATGAACCGCGAGACAAAACCATTTTCTCAGAGACAGCTAAAATATATTAAACATGCAGGACGCAGGTCCTTTTTAAGGAGTAGTCTTTAAATTTTGATTTATATCTAACAGTTAAAAAATATTTGTGCTGGTAGTTATGAATAGATTACAAGCATACGAATCAAGTATATATTATTATGTTTGTATGGGACGCCGTGACAATGCAGGTAACCTAAAATAGGTGAAGAGAGGAGATTGATCAAACCACATTTTTTTTATAACGAAGAAAACGATCACATTTATTTTCTGCCAATTCTTAAAATTTTTCTGAAAGTTTTTCCTAATTGCTATTTATGAGCCCCCCCCTGTAAAATCCTGTTTACTCAACTTTGACAGTACCTGCGTAGTGTATATTTATTATTTACTGTAATATAAATGTGTAGTGTAACTAAGAATGATGTTTGGATGTTTGCTGTTTATCCTTACTGAATTATTATATGTATAGATAATATTTTTTAGATTTATTAACAAATAAATAAATACATTTAAAATTGCAAATTTCAATATTATTTGCTATTGTTAGGTTAGGTTCAGGGCTTGCAAACGTTAAATATAACGTTATATTTGACAAAAAATGATTGAAATTCGTAAACGTAATTATAACGGAAAGCGATAATCAAAAATAATTAAATACCGTAAAACAAAACCTAACGATTAACAAAATATATTGTAAATCATTAAACAAAACATATAGCAAAACGTAATTTATAGAATATCATTGAACGAAAATAACACAAAACAAAATATTTTAAAATCTGTTTATTTAAAAGGTCTATTGGTTTCATAGAAACATTTATTTCATGCAAAAAATCTAAGAATTGATTATGTTGTATTCCGTACCCGGGCCATTACCTGCCCGCATTAGTTATTACTTATTATCTTTAAAATGAATAGGTATTAACACTATTTTAAATAACGATAAACGCAAAACTTGTATAACGTTTTAATTCTGAATAACGATAAACGCGAAAGTTGAATAACGTTTTACTTCTAAATAACAATAAACGCAAAAATTTTGTAGCGTTTTAATTGTAAATAGCATAAAACGAAATTTTTCATCAAATACAAGAAGCCCTAGTTAGGTTAATAATAAAAACAATTTCGTAAGTATGTTACTGACATATTTTTTATGAGATCCCTCTAATGGATTTGCTGATTTTATTTGAACCCTTAAATCCACCACTGTAGGTAATTAGAAATCAAAAATCGAAATATAACTTAGCTTGTAAATGGTTTATTGTTACATAAAGATAATAATATGTAGTTATTAGTTACTATAGTCTATATACTGTGTATTAGTGCGTACTTTATTTTGGCTTATAGGCTCTTAACGCACAAGCTATTATGTAAATATAATAATATAAAGCTATACTATTCTGTAACTTAAAAATCTACAATAATTTGTAGGCATACACTCAAAACAATTTTAGGATTTCAAGGGATAAAATATTAATTATTTGTATGTTTAAAATTAAACAAACTATAATAGTGTTTTTATTTATAAAAATAAAATTACCAACTTGTTAATATTATAATTGGGGTCTGGAAACTAGAGCGTGTGAGTTTGTTATGACTTATGAGAATATATTAAACTCAACGAATAATTAAAGTACAATTAACGTTAACGTTAACATTAACAATTGTTAATTGTTATTAATAATGATAATATACTCGTACAACTACTGTTATTTTATTTTTAAATTCCAAATAATATCATATTACTACCAAAGCAAACTAAGCAATATCAATAACATAGCTGTTAACGACTAGAGCAGCTATCATTGACATTGATTTATATTTTGATTGATGACTGAATATAGCAGTATATCACAAGAATGTCATAAATGTTTCTTAGAATTGTATTATATATAGACATATAGTATGTGTATCTAATAAAAATAAAACTAAAATAACAATAACCAAATAATTATTACTAGGTACTTATAATTTTAATAATTTATTTTAGATTCTGAGCGGAACGATGATTTTATTGATTTTACAACTATGTATGTTTTTATTATTTGTTTCTGTGTATACCGTATATGATAATAGTACCTGGTCGAAATAATGTTTCGATTTTCACTTCAATATCTTTTTTAACGGGCGATTGAATCTAGTTGGTGCATTTAAGAGGTAAAAATTGAAAATTCTTAGCAATTTTCAATATCTTTCGGAAAAAAATAAAAATAAAAATAGGTAGGTATTTACTGAAATGTACACAGCACACGCTGTGAGAATATAATCAATTTTGGTTATTATATTGTGTTCCAAAAAATATTTTTTTTAGAGTTACACCAAAATCCAAATTCGATTTTGTCAAAAACCGATTATGCGTAAAAATTCCCGGTTTTCCTTGATTTTTTTTTTTTTTGTTTTTCTCGGCGCTTTTTTGAAAGTTACTGGGAATTTTAAATTTTGACCTATCCAATGCACCTATCCAATGCACTTGGTTTACTAAGTTCACTTTCCGAACGAATAAGATACTAAAGTTGAAAATCGAAGCATTATTTCAACTAGTTATCGTGTACACAGAAAAAAATTTAAAAAAAAAAACTCATCATTGTAAAATCAATACATTATCACTATGCTCAGAATCTAAAATTACTTTATTTTTTTGAATAACTATAAATTTACAAATAAATTATACAATTATAAATAATTATAATTATTATATTATAAATGTACAGCCACTTTTTTAATATATTATGCAAATTTGATTTATTTATGTTACCTTATTATTTTGATCGTAATGACCGTTTGAATAATAAAAGTGTGGCCGATAAGAGAACGACTAACGGTTTGTTTTTTATTCAGTGACGGTGAAAACATTGTAGAAACGTTGTAGAAACGTTGTAGAAATTTGTGACGGCGAACGATGAGAATACGTCTAACAGGGACCTATGCAGTGTTCGTGATGGCTGTTGAACGTCAAACGAGCAGTATTGTCGCCGTCTGCGTCGCAATCACTGACACCGACGTCGATTCCGCCGCCTAAATTGTAGAAGAGTAGCAACTGATGCTAGTCCATCCGATCCTGGTATGCCTGCGCCGTAACAATATGCTATCGTTTTACTTTTTACTTTCCCGGTCGCAATTTCTTTGTTATTGGCCGCATCCCTTTATTCAATTTAAAATTAGATAAATGTTGTCAAAAATTTAACTTTAAATGCTTATAAAACAAATCTGTCTATGTATTTTTAAAATTGTTCAACTACTATTGTATTATAATATACCGTGATTGTAATGTATCAGGAGCCTTGTATTGCTTTTACACGCTTTTTGACCTAACAAATACAAATATACAATTTTATTGACATTTACAGAAAAAAAAAATAAAAAATTTGGAAACTGAAAATATCCGTAAGCAGCTCAAACCGAGTCAAAATATATTAAAAATATTATCAAATATATGAGTTTATAAAATAAACATATGGTATAAATTTCAAGTATCTATATTGGTTTTGAATTACAACAGAAAAAGAAAATCGATACATGAGAAATCGAGTGAATATTCAATTGTAAATTTGATTTTCAAACAATCATAAAAATGTAATTTAACTTTCAGGTATACATTTTTTTTTTATAAAGGTAGACAAACTTATGAGGAATCTCGTATTAAATTTTAAAATCTTAGATTTAAAAAGAAAAATGCTAATGCATTTCTAACTCAAAATAATTTTTCAAATTTTTGTGGTTTTTACGTACTTAACAAATTAATATACTTTAATATTTAATATTATTGACATTTATAGAAGAAAAACTAAAATAATTTGAAACTCAAAATAAGTCAAAATATTTTTTAAATGTTTTAGTGTAAAGTGCTAATATAAACACTTGGTTAAAATTGTGTATATATACGCTTGTTTGTTTTAGTGTTACGCCAAAAACAAAATTCGATTATGTCGAAAACCGATTTTGTGTAAAATTTCCTGTTTTTTCTTAATATTTTTACATTTTCCTGGAGTGTTTGACCCCTAAAGTACCAACTAGATTAATTTTCCTATCAGAAAAGATGCTGATTTGTGAAATATTTTTTCTGTTTTTTTTCAGTTATTTTGAAAATGATAAGAAATATTTTGCTCTTGACTCCTACAGTCCTACTCTAAAGTTCCAACTTGATATTAATTGTTACAAGAAACCACCCCAAAAGTTGAAATTAAATTATTTTTAATTTCCCAAAATGTCATGATAAACAGAAAAAATATCATACATCGTTGTAAAATCAATACACTCTTCGCTCAGAATCTAAAATATTGCGAATAAATATTTAGACTTGTTGCTAATGACGTTAATATTTATTTAAATATAAAATATTTAATTATTTAAATCATAAGCAATGTTTAAAACTAAACAAATTTGATCGTAAAATATTATTGACAACTTTAAACTTTTCATGGCCAACATTTAAGGCGTATAAAATGATTTACACCAAAAACATACTAATATTATTATAATATTATAACCTTAACAGACTACAGTCTACAGACCACAAAAACTTTAACACTATAGTTGTAGACTCACTATATTGCAAACTCACAACCATAACAAAAACTTGACAGTTTACTAAAAAGTTGATAAACAAATTATAAAATAACTAAAACGACGTCTGTGACCTCATTCAAACTTATTACAAACTCAGATGTGGTTGAGACCCCATGATTAAAAATTCTTCTCTAAAATATTGTTTAAATTAGGATAAGCATCAAGTACGAAGTAAAATATTATGTAAAATAATGACAAGTGAATCAGCGTGAATCGTTTCGCATCATATTTAAACATTTTAAATGATGCTCTATATTGCTAGTTTAGATTTTTAATTAATTGCCTAATTCCCCTGATTGTAGGGTTAGTTGTCACAATTTTTTTTTCATAAGAAATGCAATCAATAATTTTAGATGATAATTGACAATTACTGAGTAGCATATATAAATAACTATAAATATAATATTGTCGAATTAATAATATTTTTATCAAACTGGATATAACTAACAATGCAATATTTTCAATACATCCCAATAGTTTATTAATTCTAATAAATATATTGTTGTAACAACATATTATCATTAAAATGATAAATTATAGTTTGTAGAACGTTAACAATATTTCGGATTAATAATTTTACCGCAGTATTTTTTCTTTAGGTACACACTATGCATATTAACTATAATGCTATATAACTTAACAATTTATAAAACAGAATTATGAGCGAAAAAAAAATTATGAAAAGTGTGTGTATTAGCCCAGTCTCTCCTATATTTTCTTATTTAGGAAAATAAAACAATTAACAATAAATTAACAAAATATAGGTAAAGCTGTTTTACAATATTTATATAAAAATTGAACTATCATTATTATTATCGTACACGACAATAATTGTAGGTACCTATATTATCTACTTACGTTGATGAACGATGACGGTCGAGTCTGAGTTTTTAGTATATCTATACAGCGCTATAATAACCGTGTTATACCTACTCGATTATAAGTATTTTTTTTAGTTTATGTAACCTTTTAGGTTGATTTGACCATGTCTAAACTCTTTTAATATTAAATATATACCGGTATGAGTATTTTTTTACTGTGTAGTTATTTCCTGTTACCTTCTGGGGATAGTCGTCTCTCTTTTCTGTAGTCTGTACGCAGTCGCATGCCTATTGCCTAGAGAGAGATAGAGGCTGACCGACTGTGGTCGGGTTTGAACCGTTGATGATGATATGCGTTGACACTGTGGCTTTATTCCACTCGACTACTCCGTATATTTAATAGGTATACGATTAAAAAGTATTTTTTTCTTGTAGGTACTATGTAGTGGTTTATGCATATTATGCCATACCATACAACTTTAAACAATTTATATTTTCATTAGTTATAATAATATACTATTTTCAATATTTATTTTAATAATTTATATAGTGTTGGCGAAGACAACTATTTTAACTTTTAATAATATATAGGTATTATTAATGTGCTAAACGTAAAAATATGTAATAAAAATGTGATTTAAATTGTGTATACTTGTTAAAAAATTAAAATTTAATAAAATGTAATAATCAAGGCTATTATCAACGTCTGTGTGTATAATATGATTATTTATTAATAGTTTTGGATTATTAAATATAATTATATAGATTCTAAATAAAATTAATTATAAAGAAGCTATATTGGTATTATAACTATAACAGTTTTTTTCCACGCACTGCTTTTTTTTTGTTCATGAATATTTATATAAAAATTACTCCAGTCGATCTATTGAGAATTTTCTAACAATACCATAATAAATAAAATCCATCTTTAGTATGAATGACATTACCTCGTAAAGTAGGTAAATGGAAAATTTTGAAATTCTTTTATCGACAAAAATGTATTTTTATAGCGAATAATTGTTCAACTATTTATCTATGACGTCTTACAAGTAACAAGTGTTTGAAAATCACTTAGATGATGAAACAATTGTTAATTACGATTTTTTAACATTCTTTTATCTCGTTTATTCTCAATTAGTTGTGCATATAATAATTACTATCAATTATAATATATAGCCAGATATTGGCAACAATTATATCAGTAAATCACATTGAATATTCAATATATTAGCATAATATAATACGTAGTCCGGTAGTCACAGATTATTATTGAATTTAAAATTACCATTTATTAATCTATATTAAATGAAAGTGTTGTATTAAAATATTCAATATAGCATAATGACATAATAATAAATAGTTACTGAACTACTGAAGGTTATAATATTATTAAATAAATATTGTTATCTTGAACCTTTTGAAAATTGTGACAACTAACCCTACAATCTGGGGAATTAGATAATTAATTAAAACTCTAAACTAGCAATATAGAGCATCATTTAAAATGTTTAAATATTATGCGAAACGATTCACGCTGATTCACTTGTCATTATTTTACATAATATTTTACTTCATATTTAGTGCATATTTAAACAATATTTTAGAAAACAATGATTCCTCGAAGATAAGTTTGATTGTCAGCGTGGTGCCACGTAATTGACATATTGGTGGGTCTTATTCATTTTTGTTACAAGCAGTTTGTATTTATAATGATAGATTGAGGAATCTCAGAATCTTATAAAATAATTAAGACTACTCTATTCGAGTGGCGATAGCACGCTGCGCTTCATGCTCTAGAGTTCGTAAATCAGTCGTAATACGAGTACAATACGGTTTTTTTTTTAGTAAAGGAATTCATTATTTATTAGAAGTAAGTTTATAACCACTTTTTCTAAACATACAATATTAAGTAAAGTGCCAACAAAAAACTCCCTAACAAAAACGTAAATATATATATTATATAAATATAACATAATATTATTAAGTTCTCATATTAAAAAAAATATATATAGGTATAATGTATTGTTTAAAGATTATTCCAATATATATAATTATTATATTCTTTATCTATGTATTTTCAAACAAATTTTCGGTAAAATTCCATTGTAAAAAAAGTAGGTCAGCGCATTTCGGTAGTGGATGTTTGTCCATCGTCACTTCGGGCCTCGGACAGGATAGTGTAATTTTATTGTATTTGATTTGAATGCAATGATTGCATTCGATAAAAAACGATTCTAAGCAGACGAGGGAATCTTTTTTATTTAATTTTCTATGGTGATAAACAAAGCGTTTTAAGAACAGCTTAAGAACGATTTGTATAAATAGGTAATTTATATAATTATAATTAGGAAATATCATAAAAATGAAAAAAAATATAAAATAAAAGAAAAAGCTCAAATGTTTTGAAAATTTTATCATGTCTAGGTATGGGTAATATAAGTAAAAACCCAAATTTCAAGTTTTTACAAATGTTTTTAACCAAACTTCAACAAAAAAACTCCCAAAATTAAAATGTCTATAAATAGCTCAAAAATGGCTAAAATTTTCCGAACTTTCAACCGTAAGGAACAAAATCCAAAATACAACAAAAAACATTTCTTGTTTCGAGTAGCGTTTTGAAAATCAAAAAATGACCTCTTTAAAGTACCAGCTCAAGAACATTACCTTTCAGAAAAGATGCTATACTTGATATACTTTTGAGCAAATTTAGAGGGAGAAAAAGTGTTTACAGAATAAAAAAGAAATAAACATCATTGTAAAACCATAACATTCCTCGCTCCGCTCAGGATCTTACAATATAGTAGGGAGATGTTACCTATGTTTATAGTTTTATTTTATAAAACAAATATTTTATTACTAAATAATAAATATTTCAAAATCTTTAAATATTTATGCTTCCTCAAACCACCTTGCAGTTAAATTTTCTGATTTTATACTTATTAGTTATTTTAATAACATGTTTGTAAGTTAATTATAATTAATATTTAATAATATAATATTGTACAATCTACATCTATATATTGATTTTAATGTGATATGTATAATAATATACATCTTAATGTTCACTTATTGGCTTTTTTAAACTATCACAAGGTATTAATATTTTAGATTCTGAGCGAAGCGATGAATGTATTGATTTTACAATGATGTGTTTTTTTTTTTGTTTTTTTTTTTGTGTCTGTCATCACCTTTTAGGACAGTAATAGTGCTTGGATTTTCTTCAATAGTAACTTTTCTGATAGGAAAGTGAATCTAGTTGGTACTTTGGGGGGTCAAAAGTAAAAGTTTCCCAATTGTTTTCAAAAGTGTGAAAAAACAAAAGAAAAATTAAGGAAAAACGGGAATTTTTATGCAAAATCTGTTTTCGAGAAAATCGATTTTGGTTTTTGGTGCAACTCAAAAAAAAAATGACCGTAGATACTTGAAAATTCACTGAATGTTTATATTAGCACTATACACGATAAAATTTTGAAAATAATTTGAATCTTTTTGAGCTGTTTACAGACATTGTCAGTTTTCAATTTTCTTAGTTTTTTTTCTACAGATATCAATCAAATTTTATTTGTTGGTTAAAAAAGCTTGAAAATTTAATAGAAGGCTCATGGGATATTGTTTCAAAGGCAGAGAAAAAATTTAAAAATCCTTAGTCACAGTTTTTATTTATAAGCATTTTAACTTCAAATCTTGACAAAATACTGAAAAATCACGAAAATTAGCAAATTATTTTGAGTTGAGAATTCATATAAATTTTTCTTTTTAAATCTAAGATTTGAAAATGTAATACAAGATTATCCATAAGTTTATCTATTATCTACCATTATCAAAAAAAAAAAGTGGATAAATGGATGTCGCTCTGCTGTACAGTAGGTTACAAGTGGGTCACTGTAATGGATGGTATTAAATTTGAATTCAATCATATAATATCATTGTATAAGAAAAACGATTCTGAGCGAAAACGGTCAGTCAGACTATGATATTACCAAGTATATTTGATGATATTATTGTGAATAAAGTAATTTATAAATAAACTATTTATGTGGAGCTTTGTTTTCAATTTTCAATCCTTAGCTATAAAATTTGAACATTTTATAAATTTTTAACTACAAAATAATTATTAATGTATACATTTGATAAATTGAACTTTAAATCTTATAAAAAAAAATTGTACCTATGCATTTTTAATATTTTTCAACTTCTAATTTACCATTGTTTTCGAATTTAAAATAATACCACAATTTATTGGTAACCTATGCTAATAGGACTTATGACTAGTTATGAGCCTCATGTGAGCTAGTAGGCATGTGAGGTTTTTATTTAGTTATATATAAGCATAGTTGTATTTTTGTTTCTTCGTAATTTTGTTTACTTCAAGATTGTTGTAGTAAAATAATTTCATCATTAATTTATTGTAGATGATTTTATGAAAATGATTAAAAATAGAACGCAATATCATCATTATCAGAATAATTATTTTTAGTTTAGAGGACACATATCGATTTGTTATCTCCGTCTATCATACTCGCATTATACTAATTTACATTTTGTTTTACTATTACTGTGGGCCCTGGATAAAAATTAGATTTAATTGTCTTATTACCTAAAATAAAAAGGTGGGTAAGTGGAAGTCGCTCTGCTGTACAGAAGATTACAAGTGGGTCACTGTAATGGATGGTGTTAAATTTGAATTCAATGATATAATATCATTGTATAAAAAAAACGATTCTGAGCGAAAACGGTCAGTCAGACTATGATATTACCAAGTATATTTGATGATATTATTGTGAATAAGGTAATTTATAAATAAACTATTTATGTGGAGCCTTGTTTTCAATTTTCAATCCTTAGCTATAAAAGTTGAACATTTTATAAATTTTTAACTACAAAATTATTATTAAATTTTAAATGTAATAAATTGAACTTTAAATGCTTATAAAAAAAAATTGTACCTATGTATTTTTAATATTTTTCAACTGCTATTGTAAAAATAGATTAGGAGCCTTATATTGAATTTTTACACTTTTGGCCTTACAGAAAAAACTTAATTGATATTCATAGAAAAAAAAACTAAAAAATTGAAAACTGAAAATGCCCGTAAACAGCTCAAAAAGAGTAAAAATATTTTCAAAATTGTATGGTATATAGGAAATACTAGTATAAACATTCAGTGAAATTTTCATGTATCTACAGTTATTCGTTTTTGAATTACAACAAACTAAGGAAATCGCTACAGGAGGAATCGAGTGAATATAATGTTGTAAAAATTTGAATTTCAAACGCTCATAAAAATTTAACTTGACTTTCTTACAGACATTTTTTTTTTTTGATAAAGTAGATAATCTTATAAGGAATCTTGAATTACATTTTAAAATCTTAGATTTAAAAAGAAAAATTTTTACGAATTCTTAACTCAAAATAATTTGCTAATTTTTGTGATTTTTCCATATTTTGTCAATTTTTGAACTTTAAATGCTGATAAAAAAAACTGTGACTAAGGATTTGTAATATTTTTCATCTGCTTTTGAAACAATATACTAGGAGCCTTCAAGCTTTTTTAACCAACAAATAAAATTGTTTTGATATTTTTAGAAAAAAAACTAAAAAAAAATGGAAAATGAAAATGTCCCTAAACAGTTCAAAATAAATCAAAATATTTTGAAAATTTTAACGTGTATAGAAAATGAAAATATGAACAACCAGGAAAATTTCATGTATCTACGGTCATTTGTTTTAAAGTTACAACAAAAACCAAATTCAATTTTGTGAAAAATCGATTTTGTGCAAAAAGTTCCATTTTTCATGGCGCATTTGAAAATTACTGGGAATTTTAAATTTTGACCTCCCCAATATACCAGCGATATTCACTTTCCAATCGAAAAAGATACTGAAGTTAAAAATTGAAACATTATTTCGACTACTTATCGTGTACAAAGACACAAAAAAAGATTCAAAAATTAAAAAAAAAATTAAAAAAAAAACTAAAAAAAAAAAATATAAAAACACACATCATTGTAAAATCAATACATTTATCATTATTTTTTGAATACAATTGTCCAACTTTTAAAAATGTTCTCTTGCTGTAAGTTTATGACTATAAATTTTTAGATATAGTAAACATTTTTTTATTTTTCACATAAATGAAATACTTCAAAAAAATAAAATGTTGCCATATTTTATTTTACATAAGCCAGGGCAAACATTTTTTGCATAATTTGTATAGGAAAAATCTTACCATTCTTCTAGTTTTAACATCATTTTATTTTCTTAAATATCAGTACCACACATAATTTTTAGGCACTCAGGCTGGTCAACACTCTACGCTTTACAACATACCTACGTTTAAGAGGTAAACCTAAATCAATATTACAATTAAGAATGTAAAACCGACAAAATTATCAATTAGCACTAAGTGATCACAAAAATTGTCGTGAGGGAACAAAAAAACAATGACCAATTATTACATTCATTAATTACGTCAATAATTATTGTCGTCACCAGACACTAAGACGGGAAAAAATTGTTTAAATATAAAACAGTCAATCAAGTAATCAATTTGGTTATGTCAATATGTAATATTGTGGTATTATTTTATTATCACGAGTTACGACTATCCAGTGTTCCAATTTCCGAAGTCGAACATTATTAGAAAATAATAATATACCCAAGTCTAATAAATGGAATTTAAAAAAATTACCAAATTCTTTGACCAAATCAACATAAAAACAAAGGCGCAAGATAATAAAGTAAGTTTTATAGATACATTTACATAAGCAATAGACAAAATATTATATAATATGTAAGTATTTACTCCTACTTTATACTATTAGTTACTAATTACGTAGGTACTATTAGTTAACAGTTATTACTATTTGTAGTTATAGTGTAAGATATAACACAACTTGTATTCTAATTAGTAGATTAGTCTGTCTAATCTGGATTTATTTTTACTATATACAAAATATAAATTGTTTATTGTATTGTTATACACTAATATTCATATTCGTATTATAATTGCGAACATACAGACATTTTTTTTATACATACTACTTTTAATTTTATTTTCAATAAATGTTTATACAAATTTGTTTTGCGGTCATTACTCATAAGCGTAAATATATTAAATTTTAATACAAGATTTCTTCATATTTTAAGTTGTTTTGAATTTCATTAAATCGCCAACATTTGAAATAACACAGCGCAATAATACGATATAACTCGCATATTATTCCAGGATTGGTTAAAATAATTTCAACGAATATGATTTTCAATCATATAGAAGTTACAAAATATTCCCCTTAACTGGTTTTTTTTATATGAGCTTTTATGTATATTTAGTTGCCTATCTTCGTGTACCACACAAAACGTGAGCATGTAAGATGTATTATTAATTAGTAAATTACTTAATACCATTGTTTGTACTATGTACTATAATCAGTATAATCAATACTATAACCTATACTATGTAACACTGAAGCCATAATATTTGGAAAAGGCGGGAAGTGAATATAATTTATTCTAAAAAACGATTCTGAGCCATTAAATATTTTCTTTTACCACATACATATAACTCAATCTACAAGTTATAAGTTGTTTATAAGTTATTGCAAATATAGGTACCTACCACTTAGCTTCTTGGCTTCCCCCTGAATTTAAAATCACATATTATAGTTTTACAGTAGAAGATTAGACAACGCACTCTAGTAATAAGTAGGTATAGTTTAAATTATACTTATTAAAAGAAAATGTAGATATAATTTCTTTAAGTTTAAGTATGTACTAAGTATAGGTATTATTGAATATTTTTGAAAAATTTCCACATACTTATTTATAATTTGTTATTTTATTTAATCTTATTTTCATGGGCTCAAACGTTTTGAATTTATCTATTACTTCTTCAATTTTGATTTCTGATGCCATTTTTTGCTCAATAAATATTAACATAGGTAAGTGTATTAAGACGTTCTTGTAACACAGTGTTTCTTAGTTTAGACTTTAGACTGACAATAGACAATTTGGAAAAAGCTCCCTCATACGAGCAGCTTGTCACAGGTATAGTTGCGAATTGTGTGGAAGCCTTATTGAAGTTGGAAAATGTTGTTTTTCGGCCATTTTCTGATAACCAATTCAGCCATGGTTTTTATTAGAAAATGTATCAAGATCTTGGATTGTAGATTACTTTTGAGAAAAAAGTATAATTTAAATTTATATTATTTTTAATGTATAAAAAACTATAAAATGGTTTTTAGTTGATGAACCTCTAATAGAAGTTGTGTCAGGCATATTATTTTTAATGATCTTAATTTCACACTCAAATGTTCATTATATTATATATATATATACTATGGTCTTTGATTACAAAAATACAGACTATAAAAATTAAAAACAATAACAATTATTCTATATAAAAATATCTATGTGTTGTAAACTTGTAAACTGTGATAACAAGATTTAATGATATATGTTCTATATTTTAGATTTTCAAGCGGATGGTAGATCGTCGTGACTCACGGGTACTTAAATTTTTTTATTATGTATTTTTTTTTATACAATAGAAGATATTATTAAAAATTCTTTGGTATGATAAACATGGGCCCGTCACATAAAGCCGCAGACAATGCAGCGGCATAGTGTTTACCCTGCATAATATGTGCGCACGCCTCTGGACTACGTCAATGGCTATAATGCTATTTTATCTATCACAGTAGGTGCCTATAGATTATAATAAGGCTACATAAGGCTTATATTATACTTCTTAAGAGAACGCCACACATAAATACGTATATATTATTTTCATTTTATGCCCAAATATGGTATATTATTAGGGACAAAGAGTGCCTCACTGTGTAGATTTTGAATTCCGAACAACAAACGGTTCCAAAGCGTGGACTGTTATATTAATATTATATAGGTAAGAGTGTAAGACCCTAATATTATTATTAGATATTTATTATAATTTATAGTATGTATGAGACATGAGTAAGAGTGCTGGTTACTGGTTATTTGTCATTTTACATCATATCTTGTCTTCATTTATTTATTTAAAACGTTGCTTTTATCCTATGGTTTTGTTTGTTTCGTTATCCTGATAAAATATAAATACTATTGTAATGCAATATACAAAATGTATAATATTATAGTAATATACTCACTTAATCACTATAAAATTTGAAATAATAAAATAATTGCAATTTATGACAATTTTATATATATGTATGGAAACAGTAAATAGATAAGTATTAATGTATTATACCTATATAGACATATAGTATGCGGTATGTCCTATGTGTATAAATAAAAATATAGTATAATATCATATGACTTACACAGGCACAATCATTACGTGAAACAGGCAACGATTGGTGTTTTATATTATTATCGTCTACCGAATGCCGTTACAATGACCATATTTCCTACACGGCTACATTATGTTATAAAAAAAAATACTATTATACGTTTTAATAGACAATAATTATCCGACATTATTGACTAGTTAATAAATTGATATGATATTATGTGTACACTCTACAGTTGACGTGTATGGATTATTACGTACGGTATACCTACATAATTATAAAATTATTGAACGGCTCTGAGAGAGTAATGAGTGATAACTAATGAGTAATGACTAATGTGGCAGCTGACAGTGTAGGTTATGTATATACGATATAATATTAATCAACCTACCTATGCATTATACGCATAATATATTATACAGTGTGTATCTGGAGTATTCAACTACCAAAATAAATATTTGAATATTATGGAACAGTTTTATTTTCAAACCCGTAATGGAATAATGCGAATGATGTAGTATAAAGAAATATTCATTTATTACAAATGTATAGATATAGGTACTATATTATATTATTATTATATGATTCATGTTTGTGAACGGTATTATTTTGCATGACCAAGTTTTATACAATATATTATCATCGAATCTCCTACATAATTATGTCAGCAATACCGAAGGTACACGTATTATAGGTACAAATTAGAATAAAATCGGTAACACATAAAATGTGTATGTGACACATTCATAATAGACTTGTATTATAAATTTCTATAAAGCTGGCAGGAAAATATTAATATATTATAAGATAATATCTGCAGCAGGTAACCTGACCTACTTAAGTTTATTAAGAATTATTTTTAAATGAAATAACTAATAACTAATAAGAATTGTACATTTGTACATTGTTATGATGGTATAAAAACTGCAAATTTCAATTACCACCGTAATATTTTGTGATGAGAATACTCAATACCTACTGGCTACTATTATTTATTATTTTTAAAACTGACAGTGATTTTTCTATTATTATTATTAACAAATCATTTATCTTCATTTTTTACGTTTAAAGTACAACTCAAAATATTTTGTTTAGTATGTATTTTGTAGATCTAAACTTAAGTCTGGATCAGTGGTTCCTCGTGTCATATTATTATATAATAGCTTCCTATACCTACGTAGACTTGTGACACATATTCGTTAAACATTTTGTACTTCTTAAAAATAACTCTTTAGGTTTTCAAAGACCTGGTATAGGTGGACAAAATTTAAAATTACATAACCAGACTCACCAGAGTACAGTTATTTGTTTCGATACAATAACTGTTTACACTCGTCCAAATTAAAATAAAACACTCGCGTCTACTGACAAAACGATGTATCCGTATTTAGTATATAGTTTTTGCAGAATAACCGTCAGTGTTAGTCTTTTAGAATTTTAATAAATAAAAATAAAATTCTAGTTTTTTTTATCATGGCTCGTGAAAATTATAACTGATATAATATAGTACTTATATAACTAATAATATTATGTGCGTAATTGTAGGTATATTGTGGGCTATACCTACAACATATCTAACAAAAAAAAAATTATAAGTCATCAAATAACTTAGATTTAAAAAACAGCATTTTATTAATACTTTAAGAATTATGAAACTGATGATAAGAATAATAAATCATAGATAATATTTTATTACAACAAAAATGACATGTAAAACACGATTTGTGGCGTGGTCTGAGCTATAAGTAAGCGTAAACAGAGGTACATTTTTTAAAATGCGTATTAAAATATTAATATATTATTAATTTAAACGTAAAGACATATACAAACGCACATGGCGTATGAACTTGAGTCTATAGGTACTTACTCTGTATAGTGAAATAGAGTCCTGTGTCGCGCAAGGACTATGAAAAAGCTTACAAACTATGCAATAAAACCTACTCCTATATTATGACGCTTTGCCTGAATGACGTCAACCAGCTCACGTAAGCAGTTTCTTATTTTAACACGCGTTACACGGCAAAGAAGCATAAAATATAAAGTTTTTATTATTATTATTAATATAAAGTGTTCCTGACAAAGTCATCTAAACTTATTGATAATATTAATTACATTTTTAAGAGAATTAACAATTGATAATGCATAATTATTTACAAATTATTTACAACAAATTACAAGGATTTACATCGATAAATATAATATTATGGTACAAATAAAATGAATTATTTAGGTGATTTTAAATTGCTTATGAGGACGTCCACGCTTGGGCCGTCGAAGGGTAGGCTTGTCGCTGAAATTGAAGTATTTTGAGTTTTTAGTATTGCTTAATGTTTAGTTGGTCGAAAAAGTTGATCGGGAGATTTTGTATGTAGGCTTTAATTGTTGGGAGTTTGAAGTTAGTGTGAAGTGCTTCGTTTCTGATGAGCCAGGATATTATACGTAATACCTTGGATTGGAAGACTTGGATTTTATTAATGTGGGTTTTGGCACAGTTTCCTCTGATAGTGACAGTATAGAGTACTAATGGTCGTAGAATTTGCTTGTAAAGAAGCAGAGAGCAATTCCAACTTAAGGTGGTTTGACGGTTGATCAAGGGGTAAAGACTTTTAAGTCGTTGGTAACCGGGTTGGTAACCTTGTTGAAGAATTGAAGCAATGTGCGGGTTCCAAGTTAATTTTTATCTAAGACAAAACCTAAATATTTTATAAAATATAAAGTAGTACGAAAATAAACCACCGAATATCATTATGGGCATCGACGATGTGTAACGGTGGCGATCGATGGCACGTACCTATACTGTAACGTCATGTAACTTGACCATAAAACGCCATTTGTTATTCATCTTAAAAATTATTACTGATAATTTTTAATGAATTTATTCATACAAACATTTTTTTTTTTAATTTAAGCAGTACTTACAGTGCTTACATTTACGTTACACCCTTCAAATTCGACAAGTAGCTAAGTAGCTAGACTGTATATACCTACCTATATAATATGCAAGTTAATATATACAAATTATAGAAGATATTATATAGACATTTTAAATTTATATGGGTATACTAGGGTACTATCAGTATATTGTGTTATTTCAATTGAAAATAATATAGAATTAGATTTTTGACAACGTCAGATAAAGAAAATTAATAATTTGAAAACAATATATAGGTAGATATATAAGAAAATTAAGTCAAAAACGCATATTATATAGTAAAGTAGCCTTATATCTAGTAAAATATGCAATTAAGAGTTAAGAATTTAAAGTATGCCAAAATAATAGGTAATAAATATTGACTATCGACAATCGACTATAATAATATATAGATATGGTTATAGTATATATTGTTATTATGTGTAACTGAACAGTCACGCGTTATAGAAAAATTATAATAAAACATAATAATATTGTCTGTGGCAAACTGATAATCAGATTTGGTTTAGCCTAAGCCCCTAGCCAAACGCCAAACTGTTCAAATTATTAATTAGGTAAACATATTATACCTATCTGTTAAACAAAAATGAACAGGTGTCCTTGTCAATATTTAAATTATTAAGTAAACTATATTAATATTTATCTGTTGTCAAAAATAGAGAATATTATATAAGTATGAAACTATGTAAGTCGTAAAACTAAGAATATTTTAAAACCCAACTTGTATCGAATGATTTAGGTACTTGGCTATAGTTATAACAAGCTTAAGTTAAGAATATTATCTGTATTTGTATCTACGTTGGTATTTGCCTTATTTCAATTATTCTACGATACATTAAAAGTTTTGAATTGTAATATTTTATATAGGTAGCTATACCCACTCATAACCTGAATATAAATTTAAATATCGTAAAAAAATGTAAAAATAGGTAAATTTTCTTTATAATTTATAACATTTGAGCCAAATCCAACATACAAAATTGGTTATGCTGAAAGCAAATTTTCTATGTTGCGAGTGAGTCAGAAAGAAAAAACAAATAGTGTGCTGACATCCTTTTAATGGTAATACATTTATATTTGTTACCTATAACTTATGTACCTACCTACTGTCAATAAATTAACCGGAAATTTGTTTTTAGTTTGGACTTTACCTTCTTTGTTAAATCGTCGTTAGCCAGAAAAAAACGGGAATTCGCGTTCTTTTATATCACTATTTTATCTGCGTGGTATTAATATTACTAATGAATTTATGATATCATGCAGTAAACATGTTTACCTATCTATCGTTACTTCCATTTCTACCTATCTTATAAGTAAGTACTATATATTTTGTTTCTGTTTAACATAATAGTACATACCTACATAGCCACATATCTAGTAATTACAAAATATGTATTGTAACAATAATTACTGGCTACGGATATTTAAGTACCTACAGGTACTTTAATAAGTAGACAACTATACCTAACTGACACGCGTTATGACTTATGATTAAGTAAATTGCCTTGTATAACGCTATTTTTTTTAAGAAGCGAGGCTCCTCTTCTATAATTTTTCCAATTTTTCCAATTAGAGTACCAAGTATATTACGTATGGAGAAATTAACGTGTGCAAATAACTTGTTCTTTTATACTCTAGCATAAAAACTAATATTTCCAACTAAAGCAAAATGTTTCCATTGTAATCATAAAATTAACGTTTATGATCTTGGCCCACCCACATACCTACCAGCTGATTTATCGAACCCATGGAAAAAGTTAGCAAACAAAAAAATATGAGAATATCAGTTTTTAAAGTTAGAAAATCGATTCATAATAATTATACGTTAAAAAAATATTTACTGGGCAATGTACACGTGACCCATCCAAACTAAACAATTTTATTTTATTTTAACATCCAAATCGTTTTGATACTATTATTTTCCAACTATTGTGTAACTTATAGCAAGAAATAAATACATTAGTAGGTACCTAAAGTTCTTGGACAAGTAACACGTGGTTTTCACAGATTTTAGATTTTAGATTTTGAAACGATGAATCATGAATCATGATGTATTGATGTGTGTGTTTTTTATATTTTAATTTGTCGTGTCTGTGTACTCTATAATATTATATTGTAGTAAAAAAATACTTCAATCTTAACTTCAAATCTAGTTTTTGGATGAAAATTGGACGTGGTTAGTACCAACAATTAGAAAATTTATAGCTAGGTACTTAAAACCAGTTTTTGACAAAATCAAATTTTGTTGTGATTTATTTATTATATTATTATATTATTTTGTTATTATATTTATTTGTTTATTGTGATTCAAAATTAAAATATGAATAAACATTAACCATAGAAACTTGCACCAAGTACCTATTCATATTAGCATTTACTAGACAGGATATAGTTTTCAAAATATGTTTGGATTTCGACATTTCCAAAATGTTTGTTTTTGAGTAAAGAAGCTTGAAAATTGAATACAATGTTCCTTATAAGTAATAGGGCCAAGAAGTATATGCACTGAAAACTACCGAAATATGCCTGCATTTATGTGCTGAGAAATAAATATACCCATACATTTTTTATATATGTTATATTATTATCTATTTAAGTAAAAATACCTTTTAGTACTACAATTTTTATTTTTTATTTAATTTATAGTTTTTTATACATTTCAAAATTTTATTAATGTAAATTATACTTTTTTCTCAAAAATAATTTACAATCCAAGATCTTGATACATTTTCTAATAAAAACGCCGGTTATTGTTCAACATAATTTGTACACCAAAAGCTAAGATAAACGTAAAGTAGAAATCCTCAAAAGTGGAAATCTATACCACGATCGTCGCGTCGGTCCTTCAAAACAAAAACTTTTGGTTACATCTTATGATCATATTATAACCTCCATGCGTGACGCTCAAAATAAATAAAACCAAATTGTTTCTTTTAAGAAATATTTTTGTTGTATCAGTCTAGTTGTTGGCGCTGTTGCATATAGTACCATCCCTGCATTACCTTTACCTTGATCGATGATAGCAGAGGCGTGACAAAAAATAGTATGTGTGGCTCGTACGGGAAGGCAATAGCTCACTCCCTACCCTTGCCACACATATATCCGAATTATACTATTTTGTCACGCCTGCGCCGAAAGCTTAGTTTTCGATGACTGTTGAAGCGTTAGAAAGCGATCTTTTTCCGTCCAGCGGGTGATAAAGTGGAAATCCCCGAAAGTGCTGGGCGCGTGCATAATATTACATTTATTCCCTGCACAACCAGACACTGAAATCTATACGCACGATCCTTACATGACATAAACTTTTGGTTACATCTTATATTCATATTATAGCCTTCTTCTATGGCGCGTAAACACTTTTATTTCATGAAATTGTTTTTGTAGAATAATCGAATTATTGCATAGTGATAGATCCTTAGATTCCTGCATAGTGCATTACCTTTGCGCTGATTACATTTTTTTAATTCTTATTTTATTTTAATATAATAATTATTATTTATACTGAAATCAATTGGCGCAAATAGGGGGGAGGGGGCTTGGAGGGACTTAGTTCCCCTAAATGTCGGTCAAGTCCCCCCAGTTCAAAATCTAGTAATTAGTACTAATTTTTATATTCTGTGGTACTAAGTAATATGGCGCTTATGCTGAAATCTATACCACGGTCCTTTCAAAACATAAGCTTTTGGTTACATCTTATATTCATATTATAACCTCCATGCATGACGCTTAAAATAAATAAAACCAAATCGTTTTAGTAGAATATCTGATTGTTGCATAGATCCTTGCATTTCCTTTGCCGTGATCGATTAACGCAGAGGCGTGACAAAATATAGTATTCGTGGCTCATGCAGAAAGGAAATTTCAGTCTTGGGCGAAATGCGGCACAAGCCGCAGGCGAGGGCCTCACACGTCGCCCCCGACTGAAACAGCTCACTTCCCCCTTGCCACACAATATGCTATTAATTATGATCTTATCGAAAATTATATACTACAATTATTATATGCAGTAAGCAACGAAAAATGTGAAATATATGCAGATAAAAAAACCTCATAATATACAAACATATGCAAAATTAAATTTTGGATTTTGGTTAGTTGTAAATCAAATTTGTAGCTGATCCATACATTTTTAGGTAAAACATGCAAATGAATGAACTTTCAGGCCCCATTACAGTTATACGTTGTCATTTACCTATTAACAAATATTAAAAATACATAAAGTTATAATACTCGTATTGTTATAATCATTTAAATTCAAATCCTCGTTAAAATCGTAGTATTTGTGAAAAATATTTATCAATTATCATCGAATTTAAATTAATTAACACGCATCAATAATCCATTACAGTGACTAACTCAATGATGAGGCACACTCAACTCCTACTGTATAACTTTGTACTTTCCTAATTTTAAATCCTAAGTGGATCGATGAATGTATTGGTTTAACAATGATGTGTAGTTTCTTTTGTGTCAGTTTACACGATGAGTAATAGAAATAATGTTTTGATTTTCAACTTCGGTGTCTTGTTTGATGGGAAAGTAAATCTAGATTGGTGCATTGGAAGGTCAACATTTAAAATTCCTATATTGCATGTTTTTTAAAGCACCGGGAAAAACAAAAAAAAAATTAAGGAAAACTGAGAATTTTGATTTTTGCAACAAATTGCCGTAGAATGTCCGTGGATTGTCAGACTGATTTTAAGCTATTAATTATTTATATCACGAAAACATTCAAGCCGGTCTATGACGGTATTTGATTTTTAATGTACCTAGTTACTAATATTCTAATTGAGATTTGTCTTTTCCAAAAATAAGTTCAACTCAGAGTACTTTCTACTAATAGAAAAATAAATTACTACCTAATATTAATATAAATTTAATTAATTAAAAATATCATTAGAAATGTGTGGGACACGTGAGATCACAGACCGTCTTCGCTCAGAATTGTTTTTTGTATACAATGTATTATAAGTAATATGCTAATATGTATCAAATTATCATTAAATTTAATGATCTCTACAATGGTCAGTAACCAATTCAATGACGAGGTATTCTCGGCACCTAATACACAACAGAGCGAGTTTCCGTTTTTTTCGCTAAATGCTCACAAAATAATAAATATTAAATTAGTAGATGCATCAAAGCTCACTAAAATCATATTCATAAAAATAAATCCAACTGGAAAAAATTATCAAAAAACGGTGTTTTGAAAACCATGATTTTTTTGAAAAAAAGCTATATTTTGGAAATTAATTTTGGAACCAACATTTTAACAATAGTGTTTGTTATCTCACTATATACAGTAACTGTTGTCATCAAATAAACGCGTTTAAATCAGCGTCAAAATTATTGCAACAGTAAAAGTTTCTATGATTGTTGGAAAATAATAGATACACCTATGTAGTAACAGTTTTTGATTAATGTTAATTCAAAGCGTTTTACCACCGAAAAAAATGCACTCAATCAATGTTATTTGTTGGTGTCTTATAAAATATACTCACATTATAACATATTTGACGTATACAAAATACGACACACTATTGTTTCCAGTCTGTATAGGTTATAGGTGATTAAAGGACCGAATTTTAAATTTCGGCGCTTGGAGCTGCCTATAAAATACAAACATAATGTCATATAATAAATATTAACTAGTACATGACATCATGACGTCGTGTAAATACTCTATAACGCTCAAGCGTGTCTCAACTCTCAAGGTAAAACTAACGGTGCACTGTAGTCACAGCCATATCGCCGCCACCGGAACAGAGCGCACTCGAAGTTCGGGCAGAGTTATGTTCATTGAATGCGACGTGCGACGGATGCGTCGCTGCCGACATTCGGCACAATGGTATAAATATTATAAAATTTTTTTTTTTTTATTATTATTTATTAAAGCCTCTGCGTCTAAGGCCATGGCTGCATCAACTATAATAATTATTATAAACGTAGGTACCTACATATTGTTTAATTGATTTCATAAAATGATTATTACAAATTTAATAACATTGTTATTTATTTTTTATCCCGTTCGCGTCTGCCAACAAAACTACTATTATTACAGTGTTGCAGGGAATCTAGATAAAAATATTTGAATTATCTAATTATTTCAACTATATAAATGTAAGAGTAATCTGCGGTCATTTGTATAGATAATAACATTTTAATAATTTGAATATTTCGAAATAATGAAATAGGCAATGATACCGATTACTGAGTATCTACTACCTACCAAACATTAAATGAAATTACTAGTTAAATTATATTTATAAATTATTTTATATTTTTACTATGAAAATTTTAAAATATTACATTATAATATAAATACATTATGTATAATAGGTATGAGTTTGCTTTCCCGTGCCTGCATATTACGATAATTGTATAGGTACCTATGCCGGATAATAACATCTAACATTTAACAATATTATACTATACATATACGTTTAAAGACTATATAGTTAAATAGTTTCTAGTCGTGGCCCTACCCAACTGCATTTATGATTTATTTCAGAATCGGTAAAGACTAAAGACAATAATATTATATTATATCGGTGCTAAAGAATCTTCGGCAAGTAGTCGATGGATTGGTTCCTCCACTTAAAGCACACATGTCTGTTTTTATTTTTATTTTTTTATTTCCTTATTTTAACACTATTAATTAGATATCACTTCTGCATATTGTACTAATAAACTAACCAAAAGATTGTTGAATTTTTTTAAAAAAAAAAAACAAAAAAAGTATTAATACCAATATGTATACCTATAGGTAGTCGACTTAGTTGAGAAATATTATGATTTTCAAAAATAAAAAAGTGTTCTTTGTCTTTCATACAAACAATTTAGCAAATTTGCATTCAGCAGAATCCATTTTGTGTTGTTATAGTTTTAATTATACAACATTATTTCAGTTAATTGATTTACACGATACAATTTAAAGCCTTGAAAGTAAGAACATTATCTCTTCTCTAGTTTTTTTTTATTTATTTTAATTTTAAAGCAAGTTATTAGTATGTAATACAATATAAAAAAATACTAGGGATGGGCCGATACTAGATATCGGTTTTTTTCAAAACCGATACTTCAACCGATACCAAAAAAAAAACCTATAGATCAGCATATTAATAATAAAATATTAATATTACCATTAATAAATATTAAATAATTATCAATGTTTTCACTTTTCTAGGTAATATTTGTGTTATTAAGTATCGGAAATATTATATATCGGTTTATGGTATCGGTTTTATGGTGGTATCGGCTCATGTTTTTTTGTCAAAAATGTTGTTTTTATATTTTCATATATTATCGGGTATAGGTTTTATATCGGCAGCATATATCGAAGTATCGGATATCGGTAAAAAGTGGTATCGGCCCAACCATAAAAAATACTGACGAGAGAACATAGATAACATTTTTACCTACAGCATACTATACACTACATTAGGTGTTGAGAGGGTTACTGTTTGTTTACACAAGAGCACAAGACTCTAAAACCTCAGGCCTCGGGTTCGTGGGTTCGCCACTTTATTATAATTTAAAATAACAATTAAATTCTAGGAATTTAATAACTAATAATAATAAATAATTAATAAATAAAGATCTTATATAATATTATATATTGCGTAACAAGAACTCCACTTCTAACACGATGGCCTTCTCCTGGAATCCGTTAATTGATATTTACCGCACTGAGCTCCAGGAAATATGTGTCCTGTGTGGTTTTATCATGCCTATAAGTAGAGTACTTATCGATTTATCAATACTCATGCTGATCTATTTGTCTTCATAATGCTGACACACTATTTACATGTTCTAGTTGTGGTGTCCCCGGTTTTGGTTGTTTATTAATTATTGTAATACCTATGCTAAATTGCAGTATTATGTTAAATAGGTACATTTTTACAAAAGTATGAATGTGATTTAAATTCAACGATAGTATATAATTGTATAAGAAACGATTCTGATCAAAATCGGTCTGACAGTATGTAGGATATTTTATATTAGGTATATTTATTTAAATTTTTATTGATCAAAGTTTGATAGTTATGTTTTTGATAGGTAGTTTGATCATCAAACTATCAAACACATTTACCCAATACCTAACTCATAACAACTAAAAAAATCGATTATATTATATATTATTAATTACAGGATTTGATTACTTTATATCATAATCATACATTATTATTATTTATTATTATTCAGTATCAACTATGATGACTTATAGGTAAGTCAATTGACTTACGATATACGAATGACGTAAATAAGATCGTAGTAGATATATAGTAATAGCTTAAAATTAGTCATAATATAATGTTGAACATTTTTCTGTGTTAAGAAAATAATGACACCTATAGTGGTACTAGTATACTACCTACGTAATAGCAACATTTTCAAGTCCTTGTAACAATAAATTATTTCTAAAAAAAAAAAACAACTAAAATCTTTGTCTTTTGATTAAATAGCAATTTCGTCAAAATTTGAATATCTGTAAAAAAATTGTATTTATGTATTCTTGATATTATTTAACAGCAGCGATAAGAATAACTTATGAGTTATATAGAACCTTGTATTATATTTTCAAGCTATTTTACCCAAGAACAAAAATATTATCAAAAAAAATCAAAAATTAAGGTGAACACATCGATACCACTCAGCTGTACAGCGTAGTTGTCGAGTATGTCATTATAATGTATGTGTTAGATGTGGAAAATCTATGGAAATGGAATAATATTAAACGATTCTGAGCGGAGATGGTTTATCAGTCATACTTTTATAAATATTCAAATTCAATAATTCAAAAAACCCCGAATTACTACCTATAGATCTGATTTTAATGAATTTTTAACTCAAAATAATTTGGTAATTTTCGTGATTTTTCCATATTTTGTCAATTTTTGAACTTTAAATGCTGATAAAAAAAACTGTTACTAAGGATTTTTAATATTTTCAAATGTCATTGTAACAATATAGTAGGAGCCTTGTATTAAATTTTTAAATTTTTTACCAAATAAATAAAGTATCAAAATATTTTGAAAATTTTATCGGGTATAGAAAATGCTAATATAAATAACTAGTCAAAATTGCATGTGTGTATGTTCATTTATTTTAGAGTTACTCCAAAAACCAAAATCGATTTTGTGGCAAACAGATTTTGCGTAAAAATTCCCGTTTCTCCTTAACTTTTATGTTGTTTTTCCCGGCGCTTTTGAAAACTATTGGAAATTTTAAATTTTGACCTCCCCAATGCATCAACGATATTCACTTTCCCATCGAACAAGATACTGAAGTTGAAAATCCAATTATTATTTCAACTACTTACATAGACTCAAAAAAAAAAAATAAAAAAAAACCCACATCATGGTAAAATCAATACATTCATCGTTCCACTCAAAATCCACACATTCATTGTATAAAAATAGTGTGGTTGTCATAATTAGTCAATCAATCATCACTCCGCTCAAAATCTATAAAATATTATACTGCTATACCTATTATATTATATTTTATATAAATTAGCTAAAAATATAAAACTATTATTTAGCTATTAACTATTTTATATCCAATTCCCTATATCTTATGAATACACAATCTATAACATCTTTAGGATTTACTTTTATATCTCAGTTTACATCCAACATGATTAATCCATTTTACCGATTTTTTTTGGAATATTTAAAGTTAAAATTGTAATTGTAAATTGATGTATATTGTCGACGCTAAAAATAGATTCTGGCCTTCAAGCGTCAGGGGGATAAACTCCGCCCCCCTTAATATAACGATCCTACTTCTTACAAAGTGTAGTAACGTAATATTGACGTACCTATTTGTATTGTAATTGAATAATAAAAGTGTAATCGTTGGTATAGTGGTATACCATCGTAGTCTATCTACGTATGCTAATTAAACACCTTTTTTTATTAACTATTTAATTATTTTATGAATTTTTTTGTTATTCTATTTGTAACGATGTACCTCCTAATAAATAATAACGAATTATATTTACATATTCTGTTATAACAGTCCGATTTAGTTAAAACATCCAAATTGGACACACATCTTCTGTATTCTGTTTTACCTATTTTGAATTTCGAACATGGACTGAAAATCAAACTACTCAGTATACTGTTTTGGTGTAGGTACGATGTACTTCGTCCATTTAAACCCCACACGGCACACACTATCAGTGTACGTTGTTCGAACTACGTCCAACACTATTCAAGGATAAAAAAAACCGTAATGTAAGACTGAGACAACACATGCGGGCATCACGTCCACTTAAAAAAAACACGAATATACAAAATACCGATGACATAAAAAAAACACGTAGAATGCAATCGCTGATTATGGGGTGCCATGGGGCCACGTGAACAAATACCAATGGAACGTTCATACTTTATTTTAGTTCAAAAACCATTAATAAAAATGCTTACATATTATTATTTTTAATACCTAACTATGTATAAACTGAAACTTAAATATTACTCTAAATACTTTTATTGATTAGCTGTGTTATTATTTGAAATTGAAATTAAAATCTAATATTTATTTCATATGTGGAGCGTCTATATATTGCTAAATAGTTTCAAAAAATATTTATTTTTTTTATGGTCTTTGATACTTACATATTAGTATTTTAATTTAATTACTCAGTTAATTGTTTATAAACCGGCAAACAGCAGTTGAGCAGTAGCCAATTGGTAATTACTAATTATAAAGTTGTGTACGTCGAACTAATTTCACAATTAATGCTGTGATTTTCTATAAAATGTAATGTTTTGTTGTACCTACAAAGTTGTTATCTGATTATCTGTGTATTATAATATAGGTACTATCATATTATAGTATATCATTTTGAAACTTTTATTAGATTTTTAAATTAGCCTAAGTTAAATTTTCGATAATGTAAAGACTAAATATGTAATTGTTATCAAATTTATTGTATGGCAGTGTTTTAAAATACTTGGTACAGTCTAGCAGTGTTTCCAAAGTATAGGAGCATAATTGTATTTTTTTTGTATTTAACATACCTATACTTGGCTACTTACTGTCTACTTTAGTTCTTTACGAAAAACTAAGAAACATTAATTTTTTTTAAATGTTTAATGCATTCTATAATATGGACATACTATATTGAATATTTTGATAATATTATAATATGAACAAGAGTACCTACAGAAAAAGGACTATAATTTTTTAAGGGACGGGGCCACAACAAAGTATCCATTTCAGAAGTCAGAACCACTAGCAGAGGAGAGCTTTATCCAAATTCGGCCGAATGACTATGACATTTTCTACTCGGGTAAATTATGTTTAAGTGTACGTAATGGGCACTCCGCACTCGTAAGTCATGGTGTCGTCTGTTGTAGCCGTAGGCCTCCTGGTGTGCCAGCGCTAGTCCGGTGACCAAATACTTGGGTAATCACTGACCAGTGTCCAGTGACCACGACTAATGACTGGGAACAATAACAATCGTAAGCACTCCTGTTTACTGCAGGCGTACAGTTCGTTACGGTATTTAATAAATTATTGTACATATCGCACAAACAACACAATAAAAATCAATAATAATGTAATAGTCATAATAGTAATAATAATAACAATAATAATAATAATATCAATAATATAATTACGAGCAACGAGCGGATACGATAACGAACGACCGACGCCGCGGCTGCGATCACGTCCTACGAGTACAGTTACGGGCGGGGTCATGATGGTGGAGAGGTAGCGGGGGGCCGCCGTCGCGTCATCAGTCGATCATTCGCCGCGCTCACCATCCAGATCGTACGACGTACTTACGCCGCCGTCCTTATCAAGTATTCCCGTTTTCGATATTCGCGACTGCTGCAGTGCTGCTGCGTCGTTTCAGCCGTACGTATTGTTTTCATAGTATAATATCACAAGATATAAACATCAAATTATTATATATCAGCTAGCCGAGGCGTCTTATAGGATAGGTAAAACAGTAGTGCGTGACCGAGAATTCGACGACAACTACAGCAATCGATATATTATAAAAGTACGGATACCGTAGGTACTATCTACGATTTTAGACCAATAATTTATTTACGATCTTTTGCGGGCCATACGATAACAACAACCTTAGTCATTAACGTCTTAAAAAAATTATTAATTATTATTTTCCACCGCTGCCGCCACGGAAATAATCCATCTGTATAGATCGATTGCCGCCGTCGCCGACTTAATAATTGTTTGTTTTTTTATCTTTGTTTCTCGTGTTTGTGTGTGTGTGTCTGTGTGTGTGTTTGTATTCTCGTTTGCGCGCCCGCGCGCATCGTATGAAACTATAATATTTTTCAATTTAAATGACACAGTGAGGTACATTGTCTCACCCATACGGCCGCGTAGTACGTATTTCTTCCGATATCCACGTCCAAGAACAAACGGTGGGTACCATATTTTATCCGCCTCCTCCGCCCAATCGACTTGTTACACATTATACAACCAAATATCCGCTCCGCCGTTTTTGTCTACTCCCTACCAGTTCGATAACTCGTTCCCTACTTAGCTCAATAACTCGTTCCCTATCTAGCTCGATAACTCACTCACCTCCCCGCCCTACGCCGCCACCTCTAGGTGACTATCCCGTCGTGGTGTCGTATCCATCTGGACGCACAGAAACTCATCGCCGTCGTTGTTCGCTTACCGTCAATCTTACTTAAATGTAAGTGTCTATCAGAACACTACCGTCGCCACCGTTCACCCTCCCCCCCTCACTGAGCCATCGACGTGATTCCCAAAAGCCCCTTGTTTTCGTGTACACTTTGTCACCACTCCCCTCCATCGTTTGTATGTTTGATTGGTTTGTTAATCTGTTGCAGAGTTTCAAAGCGTCTGAGTCCAAGATGTCTTCTTCACAGTATTCATATATATTCAAGTACATCATTGTCGGAGACATGGGTGTCGGTAAATCATGTTTACTGCACCAATTCACCGAGCAAAAGTGTAAGTGTCAATTTCACAGCAAAAGTACCCACTTCTAAGCATTTGTTGAGGTACCTGAGTTCTCATCTTTTTTTCTTTTTTACATCTTTATGTCCAGTCACTGCTGATTGCCCGCATACCATTGGTGTAGAATTTGGAACAAGAATCATTGAAGTATCTGGGAAGAAAATTAAACTTCAAATCTGGGACACAGCAGGACAGGAACGTTTCAGAGCAGTAACAAGGTTCAGACTTTTATACAAAATACATACCTTTGTAGTGTGATAACAATGTCATTGTTGTTTAGATCGTACTATCGTGGAGCAGCTGGAGCATTGATGGTATATGACATAACCAGACGTTCTTCTTATAATCATTTGAGTAGTTGGTTATCTGATACTCGCAATCTTACAAATCCGGGAACTGTAAGTTTTAATAATTCAATATGGTTTTTTAACTACCGAGATAATTGTACCAAATTACTATTAATAGAACTTTATTATTAGAGCCCAACAGTACCTACCCTATAATTTATACTTATACATACCCAGTAATATATAATTGCTGTTTTTTTCTTTTATCATAATTGTTTAAGTATAAAATAACTCGTTGACACTATTTCAGGAAATTTTGAAGGTAGGAATTTAAAAACCACCGCAGTTAATAAGGGTATTAAATTTAATACTACCTATCAGGTAAAATTAAAAATAGTTTTCATTAAATGGCTTTTAAAATTAACAATTTTATTTGGTGATAATAGATTTATGTTAAAAGCAATAAATCAATAACAAGTTTGAACATTTTTGTAGGTTTTTCTGTGCTTATACCTCAGCTTATAATGATAATAACAGAAATGTTCAGTTTATTTACAATAATTCATATATACATCGAGAGTGATCCATTTGAATTTATTGCCTGAGACATTCAATAGTTATTTGAGAGTATTGATTATGTTTAAACTTCAAATACCTTAGACATCTTAGCCTAACATACTAAGCTTAGTTGTGTTCATATTATACAATTCTTTTATTTTTCTTAATTTATTAAACATAAGGCGATAATATTTGTCAGGAAATATCTAGGACATAATTAGTTTAAGAACTAGGTACCTAATATTATCTCAAAGAGTATTGTGGCTTAATGATAGATATTTAATGATATATAATTTAATTAATTGATCAGTTTCATATATTAATTTAATAAACTAATTGCAGGATACTTATGAACTGAGAACAATGATAAGAATTTGTTTAATATATTATGTTTATATCTTAGAACTTACAAGCTCGTCGCCACATAATCAATATACCTCCGTTTCTCCCTGTCCATTGCCAATTTCTTCTGCATTCTCTATCCCCACATCCTGAGATCCTTCTTTATTCTATCCGACCAACGTTCTCAGGGTCGTTTTGAGTTGGTCTCCACCTTGTTATTTTCCCTAGTATTCCCTCAGATTTCTCATCTTATTATGCTGCTTTTCATGATTTCTATTATACTAGCTTTTCCATACTGACTTCTCAATTTTTCATTTACCCTACTTTAAAATTTTCTTCTTCATGCTTTTTCGGTCTAACAAATTACCAAAGTTTCCTTTCAAAAACACCCAATTCATTTTTATCCGTTTTAGTGGTTGCCCACGTCTCGTATGCATACAATGTATACTATTTAAATAATAGTAATGCTATTTAATAATTTATTAATATGTATAGATATACTATATTATCTCTATTATAATAAAAATGAAAAGCTGTTCGTTGGTAACCGCATCAATTGAGAACGGTTGTACCGATTTGACTCATTTTCTAAATAAATGTTTGTAATATTCCAAATGAGGTTTTCACGGAAAGAAAAAATTAAAAAAGTTGTTTAAAAAAATGGAAAAAAAAACTGAAAGGCCTTTTTAAATTTTGAATTTTGTATATTTATGGTTGTCATTGGTTACATATTATTGTAATAAAGTAATCGTAGCAAATTAGTAGAAATTTGTATTTTTTTTCTATATTAATAAAGGTAATTAACCGTGTTTAATTATATTTACTTAAAGTTATGATATTTGGTCACTATATTTTTAACCCGCGTTTGGTTATCTGAAGTTAGTAGACTCAAAAACTACTGGACCATTGTCAATAAAAGTTATATCAATAGATTTCTTGAGACTTAGATGGTGTGTCTATAGTTTATCTTTTAAATTCCTATATCTAGATAGTTGAAAGGTAGCTCACACATAAATTTTATTTCAGCTCATGAAAATAAAATATTTTTTTTTGCTTATACATAGGGATACCATTGGTTACATATTAGTAAATTACATTACTATAACAATTAGTAGAAATATGGTATATACAGTTTTTTCCAAATATATTTATAAAATAAAAAACATCTTTAGCACGGACTATGCCAGACGGACAGCTAGTATAAAATAAAATTGGATCTTAGTAAACTTGAATTTATTTCAATTTTATCTGGAAACCATTAGTATGAGAAATAAATTAGTAACTTATTGATAGGTAGAGTTCATTATTATGAAATGTGGTAGTTGAAATTTTTTTTTAATAAAGTTCAAATGATCAACACAAATTTACATTTAATTGGAATAAATAAGTAATATAAAATAATACTGTCCAATATTTTAACAAAATATAAATAGGTTTAAAATTGTAAATTAATTGTCTACCTTAATTTTACTTAGTCTGATGAGGAGATATAAATAAGAAAACTGTATGCTGTATATGTATATGTATGTATACTGAAGTCGCTATGTTGTATAGTAGATTTTGAATGCACCTCATCAGTAATTAGGGCACTGTAGTGGGTGTGTCAAATTTGAATACAATTATAAATCATTAAATACAAAAAACAAAGCAAAAATGTATGAATGTCAGCCTCTATTTTTGGGACGACAATTTATAGCTTATTGATATTACAACATATAATTTATTTTTCATTTAAACAAATAGTGAATTAAATAAAATAAAAATTGTGCATATTAATTTTTGATATTTTTAAATGTTGATTATATCAATTATGAGGAATCTTTTATTCAATTTTCCGGTTTCTGACTTAAAAAAAACATTTTTACTAATCAATTTGAAATGCAATTATTAGCTTAAAATAAGTATAAATATTTTGAAAATGTTATTATGTACCTATAGTAAATAATAGTACATTATTTTAAATTACTACAATTAACATTTTTTAATTATAACAAAATAACAAAACTTCTTTGATGTTAAATCATTATTATACATTTGATTATACTCAATTCTTAATAAGTTTGGAAATATTGTACAGTCTGCAGCGCACTAACGGCAGTCGACAAGACTGTATATGCGCGAACCACAACTTATTTGGAATAGAGTATATCCAATTTCATAAATGCAGTACTTTAAACTTATTAATCTATTATACAATTAATTAAATTTAACATGTTATACCAACTTACAAAATATTATTTAACTAACTCTATTCTATATCATATTATATTATAAAAATAGTGCTTAATTTTATTTAAGTTAGAAATAAAAAAAATCTTTGTTACTTGATTATAAAATCCCAAATAGTCTGACCTAGTCAAATATTTTGTTTATTTATAAATACATTGTTTATATAATAATAGTCATAATTAAATATTAATGATACTAACACATTTATTGTTATCAACTATTAATTATTCTTTCATTAATATTACTAATAAAATATGTTACATAGAGTAATATTGTATTTTATTGTAAAGGTGATTTATTTGATTGGAAACAAATTGGATATGGAAAGTAATCGAGATGTATCCTATGAAGAAGCTAAGCAATTTGCTGATGAAAATGGCTTAATGTTTTGGAAGCAAGTGCCAAAACGTAATGATATATTTTATATAATAATATTTTGTATTTTTATTTGTTTAATGATTAATAGATTTTTATTTAATTTTTAGCGGAGAGTATGTAGAAGATGCTTTCCTTAAAACTGCTCAGATAATTTATGAATGCATTCAAGATGGAAGGTATGTTATACAAGACAATTTAAATATAATATTATTATAATATAATATTTACTAGTGCATTCACTAAATAATTTTAATGCTTAATAATTAATTTCATCATGAAAAAAAAATGTATCAATAATAATATATGATATTTAGGAGATTTTAATACTATTCTGAAAGTATGTTGTCTCTCTCTCTCTCTCTCTTTTTATTTAACACAAAATAAATAAAAAACATTTAAAAAAAGAATTAAGTTGATTGATAAAAGCAGGTGCAAATTTATCATGTTTTGTACTTAAATTCTTAATAGTTTCTAATAGTAATTAAAACGATTTAAATATTAAGAAATAATTATAATGTACACTAGTTAACTGAAAGACTGAGAAATACTGAGTGTTGTCCCGTTTGGCCCACCCGAAGTACCAACTATACTTTATTCCATGAGAAAATAGGATCAAAACCGGTTGTCGCTGCACGTTTCCCCACTAATACACACTCCGCTTGAGTTGTATTGATAGTATTCAATACTCCGCTTTGGTTCAACATCCTTTAAAGTGGAAATTTAATCCATTTTCTTAACTACAAAATGTGTACAAAGACTAGAAATTAATACAAATATATATATATATCTTCTTATTTTATGAATTACAGACTTGACTTGAATGCGGCTGATTCTGGAGTACAACAGAAAATCCTTCAATGTGAAACCAATCCAAATGTGGAAAAAGATAAATCTTGTATGCAATGTTAAGGTAAATAGTTATTTATTAATAATATTCGATCATTTTCATTATTATTTTTTATTCTTTATTTTCAGCAAAATATTGTTGGATTGAATCTTTTAATTCTATATTATTTTATTATATGTGCTATTTTTTCTGTCTTAAATTATTATAATAAGTTTCGTAACATTCTTTATTAGTAGGTATTATTTGTTATCAGTTTAATTTATATCTATTGGATCATACACAAATTCACATTTGCCCACTCATATATATATATGTGTGTTTATATATACCTTAATTGTTTTAAAACTTATATTTAATTTGTATAATTATTATTAACTTTCTCAACTAAAGATAAATATATTATAAGAAATTGTTAATCGAATTGTATTAAGTACATTTATATTGATGTCACATATTATAAATGTATGCATATCTAACGTATAAAATGAATGTGTAAAATATATTATATAAGTTTTTTTTTGGTAAATGCTTCAATAGTCTTTAAGTATTGTATTTACTATTTTCACAAATGTTATTTACCAAAATCAAATTAAAAACTAAATTCTTTTATTGTCCTATAATATTGATTATTGTTATTTTAGACAATCTTTTATTTAACTTTTGTAAATTGTATTTTATATACCAACATCAGCCATATTTATCAGTATTGCAAATTTTAAAGTTAGAATGTCTAACACATTATAACTTACATTTTTAAATCATAATTGATTTAATAAATTAATGTCTGTTTGTCATCAAAAATTCTGATTATCAACAAGGCATTAATCATTTATTTTTATTTTTAATATTTGTTTACCATTAGAGAAGCATTTATAGATTCCTAATAAATTATTAAGTTAGAATATATTTCTGACCAAATATTGTAGTGACTTTAGATTGTAACTTATAAGTCATTATTAACTTATAGATCAGCAGATCTAGAAATTACAAAATTATATTATTTTAATAATTATTGTTTTGATAAAAAAATTTAAATACACATTTAATAAAATTCAAGGTTAAAATATTATATAACAAAATATGTTACATAATTTCATTATTTAAGAAATGTCTACAGTAATTTGTACTAAGTATATTAAACATAAAAAAACACGATGTATTTTATGGTACAAAACATATATTTATATTGCTTCTAATTCACAGTCAACAGTTATCAATGTCAAGTGAATTAGTTTATCTTAATCATCTTATTCATTGCATATGTTCTATGTGTAACACAAAATTATTAATCCATATTTTTAAAACTATATTTAATAATTTTTATGCGTACTAATTATATTACCTTAAAGGTTTTTATAAAAAATATATTGGTTTTATTTTATTATTTTTATTTTATTTATAAACAAAAAAATTATTTAAATTTTTTAAATTATTTACATTTGATCATGTATTATAAAATATAAAGAATATAATTTCTGATCAGAAGTTCTTGATTTTTAACACCACTATATAAAATACCAATTCAATTTAATTTATGATGTTTTATCTCATTGTGATTAGAATAAGAACATTTATAAAGTAAGATCATTAAAAGGTTTTTATATGTTTGTAGTTTATACAGACAAATTATATTCTATGATTACCATAAATGCTATGCTTTCAGTAATAAATTCTGTGACCATTTTGCATAAAAATATATATCTTTCAAATTAATTGATTGGTACACTAAACAATAAATAAAAATATAAATTTAATAAAGTATGGATATTATGATTTCTTTCAGACTATAATCTATTTTACTCAATAGCAAGTAAACCTTAATTTAGTGGGAATAAGAACTGAAAGATACCTTACCAGAATTAAGAAACCAAATTTGTTAGTTGCATAATATTATATAAATTATACATTGCCTCTTAAAAAGATATGCGCAGTCTTATCATTGACCATACTTCTTATTCCTTATACTATGAACTATGGTCATAATAGTTAAATCTTAAATCAGTTTTTGTAACTTCATGATAGTGCCTACTTGTTTTAGTAGTTTTATAATAACATATAATTAAAAATAATATTATATTTAAATAAGTATGAACAAATGCATATTACTTATTAGTTTTAAATATACACATTTTTGATTTGATGCGTGTGTATACATTTTAACAGTAGAAATATACAAATATATCAATATATAACTATCTAAGTGTTATTTTGCATATCGGTACAAATAATACAGTGACAAATTTATATAACAATAACTATAATATATTATAATACTATTCTCAGTGCCTCAAGGTGTTGATTGCACATTGGCCCCAAACCAATATAGGCCTACATGGTATGTTAAAATTAATTTTATAGCTGTGGGCTGTAGAAATTTTACTTCAAGTAATATACAGAATAGAAAAAGCAAGCTTGATCAAATGATTAAAATATAATATTACATAGGTATTATTGTAATCATATAACACGCCTTTCTGTTTATTTGTTGGAAACGGTTTATTTAGACAATCTAACTACTATATTTTTGTTTTTAATTAATATTATTGTATACAATATTAAATTTGAATAAATTGTTTATGTATGTTATTATGTTACTTAATAATCAAACCAGTATTATATAAGCATTTAAGACTAATGATAAAAGAATAGAGAACGAACGGTAAACTTAGTCATAATAGGCGTAATCTAAGGGGGAAGAACCGACAGTATATTTTTACCTTATAGGTTTTTAGTTTTCCCACAGAAGGCTCCTCCCAAGAATTTACTCCAGATTATGTCTATGATAGTTATCATTCTAAAATACTATTGATAACTTTATTTCTGTTACAGTTTACAGAGATGATAACTTCTATAACACATCGAGGTTTATAGTAGGTACCTACCTACCTAATATGGGTGCTGCTTATATCCATGGGCATCATAGGCGCAATTAGCATTTGGGATTGGGGAGGGGGGGGGCTAAAGCCTTACTTTGATAATATTGAATAAGCTTTAAACAAAATGTAGGAAATGTTTAGGGGGGCTTAGCGTGGGCTACTAAACTTGATTTATACCACTAAATTTAAAAAATATTTTATTTAAAAAAAAATTTAAACCAAACCCCACACCCATCCAAAGTTCCCGAGCACACCATTGTTCAGTGGCTCAACAAGGGGGAGGGGTACGGACCATACTTATAATAGGCTATATAAGATAATTTTTTTTTATTTATTTAATTTAGAATAAAAAATTTTTACTTAAACTGTTATTAGCAACAAAAATAATAATTTTGTGATAGTTCCGCATTAAGATAACAAAATTAATGATAGTTGATAATAGGTACAATTAATGCGAAAAAGAAAACGTTTTTTAATTTTCGTGTCCCGTTATCCCTACAAAAGTTATGGGAACGCATTTTGTCCCGTTTTTCATATCTTTCACGTATTAATCCCGTTTTTCCCCTTACCTACTGTTAATTTATAACTGTTGATATTTATTTTTTAATAAAATCGTTTTATTTTTGATATTTTTGTATTATTTTGTTTTTTTTAAGAGCCATATTTTTATTTTATTTCTTTGGGCACTATAACTGATCGAAATATTCATTTTGACGTCAGTATCTATATATGGCATCTGAAGAAATTTTAAATACGTTACCTAGCTAATTCAAAACGTTGTTTTATTATTATTTTACTTTTTTCATAATTATAAAAATCTAATATATATATAAATTTCGTGTCACGGTGTTAGGTTCGAACCCCTCCGAAACGACTCGACCGATTTTAATGACATTTTTTTTGTCTATTTGGGTGGTATGAGTATATATCGTAAAGTATTTTTCACTCTCCTAGGTTCAACCTAGGGAGGTGCTCAGACGGGGATTTTGAGATTTACGGTGGAAATTGTTGTCTATAAATGGTTGCTATTGGTTATAGGAAAAATAATTATTAGAAATTAATATTTATTAATTGGTTGTCATTGCTTAATCGGGTAAATCAGGTGCAAGCATCATGCATCAAATCAAATTTTTGCACATTGTCTGCTATCTGATGTAGTCGGATTGCCTACCAAGGAGGCTGAGTTGCAAATTCCAAAAGGAGTTTAACAATCACAATATTTTTAAAAGTTGTAATTTTTTACGGGTAACGAAGTGCGCGGGATCAACTACTATTAATATAAATATATTATGTATTTTCTCAAATTCTAAAATAATATTAAACCTTGATTTATATTTTCATTAAAAATGTATTGTATTTATTTGTATCTATATAGATTATAGGGACCAGATTTGTTTCTTAGTCCATGCCTCCATGGTTAAAATGTCTATATTTTCTAACATGTATAGAACCCCCCCCCCCTGAAAAAATTGTATATCATTTACATACTATTTTAATTCATATGATTATGAATCGGCCCAATGGGTCGATAAACAAATGACAATATTATAATTTATAATTTATATACTACAGTGTAGTACAATTATTCTCGTATTGCACACTGGCTCAACCTTATGTATTTCGCCTTGTTTGAGATATTATATGTATATGATGTACTAATATATATTATAATTCAGTAGCTGAGTGGCATATTACGAGCTGTATAAGTATATTAATAAAGCAAATTATTTTGTACTCTAGGCTTATACCTAATTTGAATAAATAATAAACATTACTATCAGCTGTCACAGTTAGTAGGTACCTAATCGATATTTGTGTGCATTTTACACATTTCAAACTAGGTATACCGAACTATATGTAGGGTTGGGCATCTAGACGCAAATAGACAGTAGTGTTTGAGATTGGGGGTTATACAATAGTCAGGAAGCTTATCTCCCAGCTCCTATTATTTACGCCTATGGTTGGGCAATAATCAGTTACATGCATCAATGTTATGTAATTTTGATTTAAAATGTACCTACCTAATTAGTACCTATTATTATAGTAATCATTTGTATGTAGATTTAAATAAAGAATTAGATAAAATATAGAGGAGTGTGGGACGTAGGTATCTAAATAATTATTAAGTTACATTTAAATAGGACGATATTAAATATCACTATTTTGTTGTAACTTTTAATGAGGTAATGTTAGGTATTTGTAAGCATTGTAATATTTTGTGACCTAATTATTAGTAAATTTCAACCTTATTACTTTTAAATGTTAAATTAAAACGTATAAAAATACATTAAACATTTTCTTAAGAGCTCCTCATGACCTCATACATACTATTAAGCAGTGCCACATATTGTCATTATTTTCTCAAATAAAAAAAGCATATAACTAAGACGTGACTTGTAACTTCAAATGTAACTAAGTTGCTGTAACTGTAGCTTGTAACCATTTACAAATTTCCAAAGTATCTTGTAGGTACCTACCTATTTTGTACAATAATATTTTAGTATAACATGTAACTTGTAAGTAGGTACTTAGGTACAAATAGTCAAATTATACAATAAGTTAATAAGTTATTGACTACTAATAACTATTTTGAAGGTATGTTTTGTCGTATATTTATTATTTATAAACTTATTGGCTATGAATTATGATACACGATTCTATAAAATGTTTCATAGTTAAATAATTAAATGGTTTTATAATTATTTAAACTATAGCCCCACACGGTTTTTCTATTTGAAATCTATCTCGACCCACTTAAATATTCCTCGGGTACAGTATGTGATCAGATTACTTATTACACGCAGTTGTACGTCGTAATGTGAATATATATAATTACTAATTATGTAATATGTGAGAAGGTACCCGATAAAATAGGACATAATAGTTACAATATCCCAAGTCACCTGCAGGCTGCAGCTCTGTGCTTTCACAGTAGGTACCTATTTAATATTTAAAATACTTAAATAATTATATGGTATGTAAGTATCTACTATAGCACATGTATAAATAACCAAAATTTACCAACAGAAGGAATATACAACTAAACAACTTACAATCGTGGTGTATGGGCATCGGTGCATCACATTTACTTTAAATATTCGGAATAATTATGACTTATTCCTATTTGGAGTATAATTTTTTTAAATGTCACGGGGGTCGCGATAGACGTCTGCATAAATTATTATTCCGTGACGCATTTTAATTTTTCTCATTCGCTTTATTATGTAGTTTTTAGTTTGTACAACAGTTGAAGAATACGAATAATCAAATATACTATATACTATACGTGGCTTCTAAAAGTATAGGTTCTATGCATTTATACATATTCAGCCATAAGTCATAACCCATCACTCTTATTGCGTATACCAACTTGTGAATTGTGATAAATATAATACAGACAGTTTTTTCAAATTGTTATTATGCCTACATTTATTATATTACCATACTTATGATGAACAGTCTATTAAATTTCAATGTTTTTGATTGAGTGAAAATATTTTGAAAATTATATCAAATATATAAAAGCTGAGATTTAAATTTTATTATTTTGTATAGGTACGGTTAGTTGAATTATTTTTTGCCGAAAACATTTCATTTAATATATTATAATATTTTATATATTATTAATTATTAGTTATTAGTTTATTACAATAATAGTATAAAGTATGTAGCTATGTAGTTATATCGATATATCATATTAATATATAAATATATTATTGTCATTAACTTTTGAGACAATATTATCGACTTACCGTAGAACGGTGTAAATAATAGGTAGGTATCTAATATAGAATGTATAGGTAATATTATAAGGGTTCACGGTAATATAATAGTCGATAGTTTAAAATTAATCTAAATAATGTCATCGTGTACATATAGTAAAATACAATAAAATACGTAAATGTTTCAAATCATTAAAAGTCACAGTTAAATACATTTTTTAATTAGGTACAACAAAATAATTAAAATTGTTATTCATTTTTAAATATCAAATTTCGTCAATATTTTAACTTGAAATGCCTAAAAAAAATAATGTGGTTGCGCCTTACACGTGTTTTGTATCTTTCACTTAAAATGTTTTACTTAGTTTAGTCTAGGTACTTATGAGAAATTTCGTATTAAAATGTTTATCCTAAAATATAAAATTTAATTTTTATTTCTAACTGCAAAACAATGTATGATAATATTTTCGTGATTAGACAAATTTTTTTAAATGTTAAAATCAAACGATTATAAAAAACATTATGCCTATGTATTTTCAATATTTATAAATGCTATAATGACAATTGATGTGAAATCTTGTATATAATTTCCAAACATTTTTATCAAATTTGTAATTTTTTATCAACACATCAAAAACAAAATTTAAAATACTTACACAAATACTAGCATAAATGTAATTTATTTATTTTATTTTGAAAATGTCATTGATTATATAAAATGATAATCTAAGTAACAGTGGAACTGTTTACTAATTATAAGAACGAGATACCTACCTATAGGAAGGTACCTCCGTATTTTTACCTGTCTATATACTTATGTTTAACTTAGAACACATTTTTTCTACATTGATATATTAGGTATTTGGTTATTGGCCCGCACTAATGCAAGATTTTACTATCGTGGGCCACCGGAGAAAAATGGTTAAACAATTATTGGATGGGTGGATTGTGGGTGAGTAAAATAATAGAGTATGCTAGCTACCTACTCCTAGTCTTTCTGCTATAATTTTATTAAACACAGGAATGTATTATTAAATTATTTGTATATAATTACTAATTAGTAATTATTAGTTAAGCCTGTTTTACAGTCGTTTGAAGGGATGAGTTGGTCAATCAAACTATTCAACAATGAATTGCCAGTTTTAATTATGCTTATATAGTGTCGAAATGTCATACTTTTACTTATACCTAATTTCACTAAATAATAGTGCTTCCAAACGTTATAATAACGTTATATTTGACAAAATATAAGGATTGAAATTTGTAAACGTAATTATACCGGAAAGCGATAATCAAAAATAATTAAATAGGTAACGCAAAACAAAACATAACGATTAACAAAATATGTATATTATACTATGTCATTAAACAAAACATAACGCAAAACGTAATTTATAGAATATCATAAAACGAAAAAATCGCAAAACGTAATTTATAGAATTGCATTGAACGAAAAATAATGCAAAACGAAATAATTTAAAATCTATTTATTTAAAGTTATATTGGTTTCGTAGAAATATTCATTTCGTGCATATACTGACAGAAATGATAATATTATACTCCGTATCCGGGCCATTACCTACCCGAATTAGTTATTATTAATAAAATTAATAGTTATTTACACTATTCTGAATAACAATAAACGCAAAACTTGGATAACGTTTTAATGCTGAATAACCAATAACGATAAATACAAAAATTGTGTAACGTTTTAATTGTAAATAACATAAAACGGAATTTTCTTTTCAAATTCAAGTCCTGCTAAATAATGAACTAATTGGAGTGAATTAATAGAGATTATGCTTATTTGTAATTTTATTATTATACCTATGGGCTACGACCAATAAATTAATACTTGTCCAAAGAAAATAAATATTAGCTGTTCATATTCGTTTACACAGTGATAAAAATGTCATAAACCTTTTTTGTTGTGCGAACATTTAAAAATAAAATAAAATTATGAACATTATATAATTTGGTATATTAATTGTTTATTAAATAAATACCTTGATACTTTATAGTTATAGTATATTTAGCCTACATTACTATATTTAAAACTGTGTACTTCCATCTTGGATTATCATTTGCCCATTTTAATATTATACTATTAAATATAATATATTGTATAATACCTATAGGTAAAGAAAATCCAAAATACAGTTTAATTTATCTGTGTATAATACATGCAGTGTATTGTGTATTTTTGTATATTATTAAAATATTTGTATTTTTACTACAGTATAAATGTTGAGTGGTGTTAAGTTTTCTTACATTTATTGATTTTCTATTTTTTGTTATTTTTTTTTCGAGTATTCCACAATTTTTCACTAACTAACATTTTATGACTTGTTATTAGTTATTACAAATTACATTGTACCTAGTCTTAACACAAGACTTTAAGTCAGAACTATTTATAATTGATAAAGCATGTTTTATTTAACATGTAGGTACCTACCTGGTACAGTGGTGCTTATATACATATATTTTAATTTAAGTTGATATTCACAGTCGTTTAATTCTTAATTAAATAATAAACATTTAACTAACTGCATACCTACCATATACAAAATCAAAAATTAATCATGTTAAGAAAATACATTAAAAATCATATTTTCAAAGATAGTTGATTCGACATTTTCAGGAAATTTCAACGAAAGAAAAATGTTAAGTTGAAAATGGAATCTTTGGTTCCTCCCATTAAAAGTGAGCAAAATACTTATTGATATATATTATGAATTTATGAATAATTGAATAGGTAGTAGTTATAGTTCTGTAGTTCTATCATTTCCCAACCCCTTCTGCAGGAAACGAAATTTCGTTTTGAGTTTAAATGTTTGGGTTAAAAATAATTAAAATAAATAAATTAATTAGTTTTACCAAAACAAGCGGTCTGATAGGTACCTGCTCATCGAAATATTTAGCTCCTATAGCTGCCATAGTGGGCAATATAGTGGGGCAGTTAATATCCGTAAGTGACTACAATAATTATGCCTGTATGGCTGTATTTTAGCCCTCTAAATAGAATTTAAAATTGTAACTTGATGCATCATGCATATTATATGAAAATAGCTTAATAACAGGATGGCAAAAAGACTAAATAATATAGTAATACCTTATACAAAAATGTAAAAAATGTGATGACGTCTATAATTATTGTTGTAATAATTAATTGTTGAATTCTTTTTAAATATTTCATTCCAATTGCAATTTTGAGATGTCAGCAATTATTAACATAATACCTAGATTTCCTACACAATGATACTTACAAAAATAAAATTAATAGTAAAAAAAAGCATTGCCTGCACTTACTTTTATGTACCTAGCTATTATAGAGATTATACTATATAGTATATACCTACCTACCATACGAATAAATAAATAATGTATAGTAAATTGGTAATTACTACAGTATATGAACAGACTAGGTATATAGAGTAAAGTGTGGTATATTTTGTAACTATAAAATCTTTTCCTTGCATATCAGGAGTGGGTAAGTGGTGGCCTGTGGGCGGAATATATTGTGAAGGCCCGAATAATAAATAAACATGACAATATATTTTTTGAATATTATATACTGTTTAATATTTTCGATTTGCCACTTATTTAATTTGCTTAGTAATAAAATATATTTGTGACTTTGTGAGACTTAAATTAATAATAAAAATAATAATGTTAAAATGTTAGATTATATGATTAAAACGTATAATTTAATTTATGCCTGGAACTTTTCTTATTTTATATTCACAAAATCTTCAATTACATTTTGTCTCTAACCACAAAAGTGCGTAACCTTTTTTTGTGTCTGTGTACACGATAAGTAGTCGAAATAATGCTTCAACTTTCAACTTCAGTATCTTCTTTGTTGTGAAAATTATTCTAGTTGGTTTATTCCGGTATTCAACATTTGAAATTCTCTGTATTAAATAGCTCCGAGAAAAACATTTTTATTCAAAATTGGTTTTTGATGTAACTCTAAAGAAAGTACCGAAAATACATGACATTTTCATTGAATGTTTATATTAACATTTTTTATACACCATACAATTTTCAAAATATTTTAATTCATATTTAGCTATTTGTAACCTGTAAGCATATAAAATTTTCTATTTTTATTAGTTTTTTTAAAATTAATGTCGATAAAAAGTATTTGCCTTCGTACGTCCAATAAACTTGAACATGTAATACAAGGTTCCTAATAAGTTTGTCTAGCTTAATAAAAAATGTCTACCGGAAAGTCAAATTAAATTTTTATGTGCGTCCAAATGTATACAAATTGGATATTCACTTGATTTCTTTTGAAGTGATTTTCTTATTTTGTTGTACTTCTAATTCAAAAATGAAAATTGTAGAATACACTTTAATTTACATTATTATTTATCAATAAATAATATTTTTTTCTATCTTATTATAATTTTTAAAATATTTTGATTCATTTTTAGCTGTCACGGACATTTTCAATTTTCAATTTGTGTAGTTTTTTTTCTATAAATGTAAGTAAGTAACAATTTTATTCGTTCGATCAAAAAGCTTTAAAATTAATTACAAGGTTCCTCGTAAGAAGTTATAATAACATTTGAAAAATATTTAAAAATACATATTATGCAAGATTTTTTACAAGCATTTAAAGTTAATTTTGACAATATTTATCAAATTGAAAATTTCCAAATCATTTTGTAGTTAACAATTTATAAAAAGTTCCACTTTTATAGCTAAGAATTTAAAATTTAAAACAAGATTCCAAATAAGCAGTTTATTGTGTAATCAAAAAATCTAAAAATATATAAACACAGATTTTCTTATAGTTATTTTAAGTTCAAATTTGGACGAAATTATACACTAATATGCTTAAAATAACAATTTTAGTTTTATTTTTGTAATTTGAAGAAATTATTCGTGGGTTCTTGAAACTTCTAAAGTATATTATTGACTTTTATACACAAATATGATAACATACAAATTATATTAATGCAACTTATGGGCTACAGCTACCGTATTAATAATAATAATATAAAATAATATAGGTAACCTAAAATATCCTAGCCTGACAAACCGTCTCCGCTCGGAATCATTTTTCGTATACAACAATATTATATCATTGAATCCAAATTTAAAACCATCCATTACAGTGACCCACTTATAACCTACTGTACAGCAGAGCGACATTCATTTGCCCACCTTTTTATCTACCTAATGAATATTATAATTTTAATAATATAATTTTACTTATTACATAATAATATTATGTTAGCTTTAGTTTTCAATCATTAATAGAATTTTTATGTTTATCACTGTTTATGATATGAAAATTCTTTATGCTTAATATTAATTATTATTATAATTTTCTGATCAAAGTAGCTTTGTGACAAAATGAAAGTACTACGTCATGTCTTAATAATTTCAACATTTGATTAAAATGGTATTTCAAAATAATATAGCAAGATATAATAACTATATACGTATCACCGTGTTATGGTAGGTATATAAGTATATGTAAGTATAAATTTACTCTCTTTCTAAATCTTAGATATAAGTATAAACATTTAATCTGATTTCTTGAATACCTATTATACAATATTTTCTATATGAATTCAATCAAGTAGAAGTGACTTACTTCATAGTCTTATATTAGGTACTAGTTGAAAAACATAAAAAGAATGATAAACATATTAAAGCTACATAATTATGTTTCGACTGTATTATAAATTCAAATTTAAAAGTAGGTGCATGCGAAAATTCAGTTCTTAATTCTACGATCAATAGACATGCATAAAACTGGCCTTAATAAATATAAACAAATAGAAAAAATATTTCAGAACCAGAAATTCTTCAAGTTTTAGTGAATAAACCTAGACATCTTCAGCTACTCCTTTCCCCCGAAAAACACTCACACGTCACACAAATCAAAAATGTTGACTACCTAGGTACTTCACTAGTGTGAAACGAACGCTCTGTATACATTATAATCTGTGACGGCAAAGGTGCGTGATGCATCTATATTAAACGAATTGTTTACCGATGACATACTGTTTACTCATTATAACCGAATAGGTAGAAATAATCGGTAGAAAAACAAATTTATCACCGAAAATATTCGACCTACGTCCGGATTTTTTACGAAACGCTCAACGCTTGTACAATGTACATATTATTAAATATTTTTTTGTAGTGTTGTGCTGATGTACTACGATTCTACTGAGTGGTGAGCGCTGACGTCAGCGAACGCTGTGGAAGGTCGGTTCAGCGGACGACCTTAAAAAACAATTCCATAACAATATTTCCATGTAGTCGCTGCGCGCGTGTGTGATAAGTGATAACAATTTGGCTGATAAAGACGTGTTCATCAAACTGCTGACGATGTGATAGTGTGATGCCGCGGCGCTTCAGCCTTCAGTCGCCAGTCATTGCTGCCGCCGACGTCGCGTGCTGAGTTCGCTGTCCATTTTTTTTATGAAACATTTTTATCCCCTTTCATTTCATCCGTTTTTTGTTGATTATCTTACCTATACGCATCTCAATCGACAAACAAAAATGTCCAAGCCCAAGGTGTACGTCGTCGGAGTCGGCATGACCAAGGTAACCTAGGAATTATGCACCTACCTACTGACGACTTAAAAATATGTCGTCCGACCTATTTATTCGAAGTGTACAAACAATGCATCAAGTCGGTGGCACTATGCCGTGCTTTTCTTAATGCAGCGTCTCGGGAGAAAAAAACGATTATGCTTTCAATTTAATCTCCTGTTTGTATTTCTCGATGTGCCTTTCTCTTCTTCGTGTTCCACTTACTACTTATTATGTAACTCCAAAGATGTCGCGCACTAGTATGATAGTTCCTCGTCGTTCCTAAATTTGCAGTTTTAGCTGCTGCTGTAGCCTGGTCGAGTCACTAAACATAATCTATGGACATTTTGGTCATGACCATTATGTTATTGATTTTGGAGATTTTTCAATACCTAAACAGCTTAAGACGTCTATGGTGTCTAAAAAACATTTTATCTGCTTTAAATAAACTATTATGCGTAGGTACAGTGGCGTGGTGAACGTAAATGTCAGAGGCATTTGCCTCTGAGATTTTTCTTAAATAGAGGGTCGGGTGGTTGCCGGTGGGTCCCCAAGTAAATGTAATACAATATACTCAATAGGTAGTTAATAAAAATCTGAAATATAATTAGTTATATTATATTAATACATTATTATGTATTAATACTTGGGATATTTATAACTTGCCTCTGGAAAATGTTTAGTTTGCCACGCCACTGCGTAGGTATATGTTCATTATAATATCATAACCTAGGCTTGGGTGGTGTGACAATTTTGCTTATATCTACGTAATAAGCATGTGTATTAAGTGACACTCACCTTAAAAGTTCTAAAGCAAGTCTATAAGTTATAAAGAAATATTTATAAAATATTTTTTTTACAAAATTATACTTGGAAACATGTTGATTTAAAAGAACTTTTGCCGGCCAGTTCTTATGTCTGGTATATCTATATAAACTGCTGACAGTTAATTGCAAAAAATAAATAAATATAAAAATATTTTATATAATTTTAATTTGAAGAAGCATAAACGAGGTATACTGTATCTACATTATGTTACTATCTTGTATTAAATTAATAAGTAAATTTGATACATTTTTATGTGCTGCCTACATAGTAAACTGCTATATAATATATAATATATTTAACTTAGTTAATACTTTGAGTTAGACTATAGTCAGACTTGGGAGTAGTATTACAAATAATTTTAAATACTGTTCCTTAAATTTTTTAATGCTATGTTCTGAATACTTAATTACTTTATTACAGGGCTTAGCATCCAAATCATTTATTTAGGTTTCGGATGCTGACACCAGAATAAAAAGTTTAAACAAACATTCGGGTTTTCAAAACCGCTATTATTTGGGTTAATATTGGTGAATACGGGTGTTGAGTAGTCTGGAAAAAAGAAATTGGAAATTGACTTATTATGTTATGTACAATGAAATATATATTTTTAACATGAATCCGCAACATTTATTTTAGACCAAACTCAGTTTATTAATGTACAGTACCTAGTTACATTTTTCTAAGAAACTACAAGAATAAAGACAATGGGAAATTAATTAGGTACCTATTCATTCTATTGGATTTTATTTTCAAGAAAATAATTATTGAATTTACCTATGATTGATTGTAAGATTATTCCTGTTAATTTATTATTATTATTTAACGACTAACTACATAATTTAGCTCACCACAAGAAATACATACAAAATGATATATCACATGAAGAGTTTATAAAAAACAAAATTATTCGGCTTTCAGGTTAATCTGAATAATGATTTATTTGGGTTTTGCTGAATACGGGTGTTTTGAAAACAGAATCATTCGAGTTATATGGGTTTTGGGTGTTTGATTTTTAAGGATGTTTAGGAGTGTTGGGGGTTCGGGTTAATTCGGATGCAAGGCCCTGCTTCATTATTTATAGACTTATAATACCTATTTAAATAAAATATATTTTAGCATTGGCTATAATTTAAAATATTTCTAAAGTCAAGTATCATTTTTAATATCTAGAAAAATATATTGAATACTTTAATTGGAGTACTATTTTGATGAAGTATTCAAATACATGTTCGGCATACTATTTTTCATAAGTAGTATTTATTCCAAATACTTTTTGAAAGTATTTTATCCAAGTCTGGTGGTGATTATATATTATAATTCCTGCAGCGAAAAGAATGTGAATTTACAATCTTTTCCGATACCTATATTTTAATTTGTTAATAATCACTAGCAGATTATTGATTAAAATATTGATTATTCCATTTTCTATCAAATTATTATCATTAACCAATAGGTGTTATTATTAATATCAAAACATTTAATTTGTTGATTTAAAGTCTAGTACTTTAGTCTATAATGTAGTAAATACATCAAAAAACATATAAATATTAATTTAGTATTGCTGGGTTGCATACAAAATTGATTCATATTATAATGATACACTAAACTGTAATAAATCATTAATGGGTTACTAAATTACGTCTTGACATTATATTGAATTTTTAGTGGTTGTCTATGCAGTCCAGCATTGGTGACTTAAAATACTGAACTTTACAATTGTACATATTTTTTCCTATTTGAATGTAACTTATATTGTCTTTATAGTTTTATTTAGTACTTATTTTGTTATGTAACTAAAACATTATTAATTTGCCATTAACATTCAAAACGTTAATATTTTTCAATACTTGATAAACTAAAGAAGTAAAATCCAAAAATGTATTTTAGTTCAAAGCTTTGATTAAAAATTTGTTTATTTCAAATTATATTAGGTAATAGATTTCAATTTATTTGAAGCATTTTTATTGCGACAGTAATATTTTTTGATTTGTGTAGATGATATAACATGAATATATCTAATAACAAAGGTAAATTGATAATTGTGTAGTATTGTTGTAAATTCAGATAATGATCCATTTTGTTACATACTCTACACAATTTGTATTATTCTATGTATGATAAAATGAAATTGATAAAATAAAATACTAAATTTACTATATTCTAAAATGTTTATTTAGTACCAAAATATATAGGTACATAATATTAAACACAATCATATAAATATGAAGTACAAAATCCATAAAATGCAACCATTAGAATTATTTGTTGGGCATCTAAAACAATTCTAAGTCACATAAATTTATATTCATCAATTTATCTTCATTCTACATATTATAATGGTAGTGATCAGCTATGGTTTCCGGGATAGTATGATTGTTTAATATATATTTTACAAATATTGTATTGTGACAAAGAAAACAATACAAATATGGTAAGCTTAAGCTTGTTTTCTGACAGTCATAAGTAACTTCTATACATAAGGTCTTATCAGATGCCATTATACTATGTAAGACTTAATACATTTTTTATATTCCATGTATTTTTTGTTTTGATGTGAGTTGGTAATATTTATATATTTTTGAACTATTTATTTATAAAAACCTGAATATTTCTGATGTGAAAAGGATAATATTGTAATGTAATATATTTTATACAGTTTATTATACCCTTTGTTAAAAGTTTTGAATTTTAAAATGTAGTCTTAATATTTTTATGGTTAAAACTGTTTTCTCAATAATACATTTTATAATGTTTTAGTTTGAAAAACCTGGTCGTAGAGATGATTTTGATTACCCACAAATGGCAGTTGAATCTGTTACTAAAGCTCTACAAGATGCAAAAATCAGCATTCAGGAAGTAGATCAAGCGTGTGTCGGATATGTATATGGTAATAATGATTAGAATAAATAATTTATGTAGATTATATAATATCTATGATAAAATATTATTATAACCATATTTTAGGTGATTCTACTTGTGGACAAAGAGCTTTGTATGAAGTAGGAATGACTGGAATACCTATTTATAATGTTAATAATAATTGTTCAACGGGTTCTACAGCCCTATATCTGGGTAAACAAATAATCGAATCTCAAAATGCGCAATGTGTTTTAGTACTTGGTTTTGAAAAAATGGAATCTGGATCATTATCTGCCAAAGTAAAAAATCATAAATATTTATATTGAACACTATTATGTGTAGGTAAATATAGATTTTTTTTTAGTTTTTAGATCGAACAAATCCAATGGACAAACATGTGACACTAATGGGCGATTTAGTTGGTTTAGATGGAGCACCAATAACTGCACAACTTTTTGGAAATGCAGCTTTGGAATATATGAATAAAAACGGCATAAAACCTGAAACACTTGCTAAAATTGCCCATAAGAACCACAAACATTCAGTTAACAATCCGTTAGTACATTTTTCTAAAAATCTAGTCTTACAAAAAAAAAATACTGCACAATTATACAAAAATATTAAATTGTTATGAATTATGATTATTATAAATTAATTTATTCTATTAATTATTCAGATAAAAATTATACTAATTATTATTCATCTATAGGGTTTTTCATTAAGAACACCGGATTTAATCTCATAATTATTTAATTAGAATATATTGTTTAGAATAAAAAAAATGACATGAACGTGTAGTACACATTTTCCGATTTACGTATGGAATATAACATCAGACATAATATGGCTGCTTTGCTTATGTTAGCAAGCTTCAGTTCTGGTCACAAAATTGCCCGTTGCCCATGGACAATTCAATTCCGATGTTTTTAATGGAACACACATTTTTAATTTAATAGAAAAAAAATTAGAAACCTTTTATATCAACAATATTTTGAGGAATTCAATACTTTTTCAAAATATTGAATTTTTAATCAAATAGTGTAATATAAACCATCTTAAATTAAAAATATTAATATAATACAAATTTAATTTTCTATTCATATTTAATAATTATAAATTAGTTTTATTTTGAAGTAATACTCATGTTAAATTTATTGTCTATTCAATTTTATCAAACTATTGGATAACAATTTTCCTGGTTCCCAGTTTTTATTGTATGAAATTCATATTAAATAAATAAATAAATAAATAAACTAGTCAATTGAAATTTATTAATTTTCAGATATTCTCAATTCCAAAAAGAGTATACATTAAATGAAATCCTTGAATCGCCTAAAGTATTTGGTCCATTAACAAAACTTCAATGTTGCCCAACGTCTGATGGATCTGCAGCAGCTATTCTGGCATCTGAACAATTTGTCATTAAAAATAACCTTCAGGATCAAGCAATTGAAATTGTTGGAATGGAGATGGCTACTGACCCACCAACCACATTCTCTGGTCAAACTTGTGTTCAAATAGTAAATTATAAATATTACATGTATATTATTGTAATTGTATTTTAAGTTAATTTATGTTTGCATGTAATATTTGTAGGTAGGATATGACATGACCAAATTAGCAGCTGATAAATTGTTTAGTAAGACCACTATCAAGCCAGAAGATGTTAATGTTGTAGAATTACATGATTGTTTCTCTGCAAATGAATTAATTACATATGAAGCTTTGGGCCTTTGTAAACCAGGAAAAGCTGGAGAGTTTATCGAGTCTGGTTCAAATACCTATGGGGGACAAGTAGTTGTTAACCCAAGTGGTGGTTTAATTTCCAAAGGCCATCCTTTGGGTGCCACAGGTAATTATTTTCTAACAATCTAATATGGTTAAGTTATACTATCTTTAACACCAGTTGTAAGTCTTAAATGAGTTATATTATGTCCAAAATAAAACCGTTAACTAGGGTGGTTTGCAATATTTTTTGGTCTAAGAAATTTAAATCTAATGCCACAAAAACATTTTTTTTATTTTTTAGGTTTTTTTTTTGTTCTTTGGTTTATTATATAATTATTCTATTCCACATTTGTTTTTAAATAATAGATGCAAAGTTATGAAATTAATTCATAACTTATAATTTCATAGTTAAATACATTAATTATTATTCAATGTTTAATATTCAACAAATTAATTAATATAATTATTTCAAAGGATTTACTTTTAAAATATCCGACACTCAATTGCTAAAAAATACCACAAGCAATTTAAATGATACTTTAAAGCATTAGTTGAGTTAATGGAAGCATAGTCATCACTCATATGCAAATGTTAGTTATTCATATGCATTACTATAAATTTATATTTCATATTATTTAATATGTTTAAGTAGGAAACAGCACAATTTTATACACTTTGTTTTCTTCACAAGAATTTTTGAAAATAATTTCATCAATAATTACAATATCTGATTGAAAGTTTCCAACCTCACAATTATAACTGTCTATATTATAAAAATCAAATACTGACTTTTTAATTTTATTTGAAGTTTAAGTATATTTTAATAGTTCTGCATATCATTACACCAAAAACTAATGGTCAATCATGATTTTTTTTTACTCTGAGTATTTATACAAAAATATAATTTAAATAAATACTAATTTTTGCATAGATACTAAGGATAAAAAAAATCATGATTGATTTAGTGCAATTTTTCAGTTGTTTTGATAAAATATTGATGAAAAGTCCTTTTTTGGTGAATTTTAGGGCTTCAAAATCCCAACCATATTCATCAGTCTATGTGAGGCAATGATATCATGACTTTAATTTTTACAATTAACCTAAACATTTTCAAACTTATTAATTGTTATGCAAATTTGTGTATTTATTCAATTTGAACATTAAAACTATTAAATCAAAAACCAATTATGTCACAATTAGAGTTTTATAAATGTTTGCCCTAAATTCCTTAGCATTCACATTAAAATAGAATTTTGCACTTATAAAATATATTTGTAGTAGTAGAATTAATGAAAATCACTTTTTAACAAAAATCATTAATGTTTTATGAAACTTTTTAGGAATTGCTCAGTGTAGTGAATTGTATTGGCAACTACTCGGTAAAGCAGGAAAAAGGCAAGTACCTGGTGCCAAGGTAGCTCTTCAACAAAACATTGGTTTGGGCGGTGCCGTCGTAGTAGCTCTGTACAAACAAGGATTTCCTAAGACTTCACAGTAAGCAAACGCCTTCACATTTACTTGTAAGAAACAAAATTATTGTACATTTTTGATATTTATATAACAGAACACCAAAAACAGAAGTGGCTAAACCAACTACAGATAAAGATCCGACTGTTTTTAAAGTATTTAAAATTTTCAAAATACTTGAAGAAGCCATGTTGGATGACAAGGAAAATATAATAGAAAGAGTTCGTGGTATTTATTGTTTTAAAGTGACAAATACCCAGGGAAAAGAAGGCATGTGGATTATAGATGCAAAAAATGGAAAAGGCAGTATAACGTTTTATGGCACAGGTATTACAAAAATTGAATTAACTATCTATAATAGTGGGTATAACTGTAGTCAGTAAGCAAATAAAAATTAAGAATATGTACATAACATTGAAGTTTTAAAGGACCAACATTTTAAGTTTTATGAATTGTTTGTATAATAATCAAACAAAATATGTATAAACAAATTGCGATATTAAATTGGTTATTTTTGAAATAATATATTATTTTATCTGATAATTAACTGTTATTTAAATAATAATTTTCTCTGAATATTTTAATTTTTTTTAAATTGTATGCAAATGATAACCAATCCTATTTAGTAAACCTATTTTAAAAAATTGTATATTGGCTTACTGTTCCCAGGCAAACCAGACGTAACATTCACAATGAAAGATGAAGATGTCGTTGAACTGATATCGGGGAAGTTAAATCCTCAAAAAGCATTTTTCCAAGGCAAAATTAAAATTCAAGGAAACATGGGCTTAGCATTAAAATTAGTTGACTTACAAAAACTCATGAGTCACAAAATAGCTGAATTACGATCAAAATTATAAATATGTTATTGCTTAACGCATATCATTTCAAAATGTTTTTTTAAAAATTGTATTGTGAAACGATTCAACTGATGGGTGGTGTGTAATTCATAAGATTATTATTTCATGAGGTTTAGGTTTAAATTTATATTTTAGTTGGTATTTATTCTTTTTTAATTTTTATATGTGTTCTGTTAACTGTTATGCGTTTATTGCATTCCATAAATTTCTTTATTATTATTATTATTGTGATTGTAACTATTATTTGGTATTTAAAATTAATAAAGTCTGTGTTTTTTAATGGAAAATAATAAGTGTACAATGCTATGACACGGTTCGCAGTAGTCTCAAGTATAAAGTACTTGCTACATTTTGCAAAGGCTTGTTCTTATCAACCGCTACTTTGGGACACTAACTGCGTGGCTCGGTTGATTCACCTAGCTTACCCTTTCATTGAAAAGATGGGAAGGGGTAGGAGGGTTATTCTCCTTGTATGTGTACGTACGGATTGTTGGCAAACACTGCGATTAGCCTTGGTGACATTCTAATATTATACGGGTGACCAGGTTCATGATAAAAACCTCCAACCATTACGAGTGACTGGGTAATTCTTATTAGTATGTGTTTTAATAAAATCTTATATCCATTATATTATATTTAATTTTACATTTGATTTCTGTGTTTTTCTTTATCTCACACAAAACCAATTTTTACCGGACAATCGACGAATTGAACTTCAATGAAGTCTGTGTCAGCAATTTGATACACATACTATTTTTTATTTACTTGTTATTCAAAAATGTAATACATAATAAATAATATTTTTGTCTTAGTTTTGTCAAATTAAATTATAATAAAAATTAATAAAAATCATTAAATAAGTTAAAAGTAAATTAGTTTCCTGCATAGAATATTCTGTAAAGTACCATCTTTGAATTACCTAAGAGTTTTTAATTTTCATTATATAGGTACCCTAAGCTGCTAATATCAAAATTTCATTGACATTTTTAATTTTTAATGGAACTTTTTTTAAAAAATCATGATTAATATTGTATTTAACTCTGAGTAGAAAAGTAACGGAACTAGTGTGTTAACGATGCCTGTTGAAAACTTAGTATTTATTTATTATGTAAATATGACTTCTGTAGGGGCTTAGACTCAACTGTGTCAGGAACATTTCAAAGTATAAGTAATAAATAGGGAACGGATTTAAATGCTCTAAAAAACAAGAAAAATGCCTTAAAAAAATACGATTTAATGCCTTAAAAAAATGCTTTGACATCAAAAAATGCACTAAAAAAATGCCCTAAAAAACTTTAAAAATGGGTTTATATTTAATAAAAACAAAATTTTGAATTTAAAACTTATAAAAACACATTATTATGAAAAATCTAATAAAAAATATTTAAATACAATACAAACTTAATTAATTAACTTTCAATTATCTTCTGTCCATTTTCTTTTTACCCTAAAAAATTTAAAATTTAATAGGTATACCATTTAGATAGGTATATTCGTTATACTTTTACCTTTTACCATTTAGGTATTTTATTTTTTTTTAGAATGAATGTGGAAAAAATGTTGAAAAAATTACTTAAAAACCACAAAATGCACTTAAAATTTCAAAAAATGCTCTAAAAATGCATTTAAGTCTTAAAAATGCAAAAAATGCAAAAAAATGCAAAATAAAAGTTACATTTTTTAATTCTTTGATGTATGAAATTAACTTTTTGCTTGGAAACCAATATTTTCGGACATTCAGAAAAAAATGCAATTTGCATTCAAATCCGTTCCCTAGTAATAAATAAATGTCTAATATATTTTGTCAAAATTCTAACTTCAGACGCTCTTAAAAAATTACTGTGGATTTACGTTCAACCTTTTTTTGAATGTCCACTACAGCATATTATGAGAAACCTTATATTAGTTGTATTACATTGTCTAGTATTTTAACCAACCAAATATTTTTTTATCGATAGTAATTTTTTTTTTATTTTTATAAGAAATATACAATCTGTACCCTGTGGCACAATAAGAATATGGGCTAAATTACAGTCATGAATGAGTTGTTGGAAGAAGCCACCCAGTAATGACACTTCCTATTGACTTGACTAAAATCAGATAGTAATTTTTAAAAAAAATTGATAAAAATCGAAATTTTCTTATCCTTATAATTATAGCTCAAAAAAAGTCAAAATATTTTGAAAATTTAGTGAACACTTAGTGAAAATTTAAATTAATAGAGTTATTAGTTTTTTAGTTACATATTACACCAAAAAAACTAATTCGGTTTTGTCAAAAGCTACAGGTTTGAGTACAAATTTCAGTTTTCCTTAATTTTTTTTTTGTTTTCTCTACGATTTTGAAAATTCCAAGAATTTTTCAATTTATTATAGTTAAATTTATTATTTAACTAGATTCACTTTCTCGCCAGAAAAAAAACTAAAGTTAAACATCAAAGCATTATTTCGACTACTTATCATGTAATGACACCAAAAACAAAAAAAAATACAATATCATTGTAAAATCAATATATTCATCGCTCCGTTGAGAATCTAATATAATAAACATTAATTAATTTAAAATTAGCGAAAAATGTTAATGCACGGCAGACTTCAAATTTTCATACCACATGTATTTTAATGCTCATGATAAAATTATTAATATTTTTTCATACATAATACAATATAAATTATAATGATAATTCATAATAATTCGTGACAATAAACCATGATGTTTCTAATAGTTATTCACTACTTCACTAGGCAGTATTATGATTTGGTGTAAAACTTGTACGCCGCTTGTGGGCATTACAATTGATTATAAATATATAATATTGTATTTCAATAGTAGGTACCTATTACTGTATAACTTGCCAATGGACAACTAGGATACCTATCTAAAGCCGTGAAACATGCGTGCAGACGACAAGGTGTGCTTGAATGTTTTTAATACTGCCTATCCACGACTCCTTTTTCTATAGATCATGGTGTCATACAGATACAAAATAATAATATGTACATTATAGTAAATACGTCTCATAAATCATAAAGTTATTGAAAGTGCAGAAGTTTGTTTTACATTTCGTATCCAATTGTAAATTATAGTTCTGGCGCGTGTTACTCTTGTTTCACTCCTTATAATATTGCAATACACATTCATCGAATAAATTTTCATAACGTATTGCGTATATATATATGATTTATTAATTTTATAGTTTTATAGAATGCAAGCTACATGGACAATATAATATTATAATATTTATGCATACCAAACCCGTTGCTATACCTATATATATTATTAGTATTTTAAATTTATCGATAATAAGTTATGACGTATTATTAACACGTAAGATTATTATTATTATTATTTTTTTTTTTTATTTTTTTTATAATTTTTATTTACAATCTGTTATAATAAAATGAACAATAAGTAAAATAGATAATTGAATAAGTGGCTTGAGGAAAGGACGGATTTAAGAAGCCTTCCAGTGAAGACACTTTGTCAGCTGTTTATATACATTTCAATAAGTTAATAATAAAATTATAAATAGAAATAAAGATTAGATAATTAACTAAATTAATAGGTCCCGACACCACCGTCTTTTTAGTCTAGTAAGATTATTTTTAAAACGATAAATCGATTTCTTTTATCAACACCCTTACGTATCAAAGCTTAATGAGTATATTGTAAAATATTGCAATTTGCAGATAATGAGCTTTAATTATTATAATATATACTTACGGCTTACGAGCGAAACCACATTTCAATAGTAGATACCTACCTATAATTGTAGGTATATAGCAATGAATTCCATAGCAAATACCAAACTCCCCCTCCCCTCAATTATCGTATATAATATTATAGAGAAAAAAAACAGATGGTAAATAATTAGTGACCTATGCTGATGACTAGGGAACGGATTTGAATGCAAATTGCATTTTTTTCTGAATGTCCGAAAATATTGGTTTCCAAGCAAAAAGTTCATTTCATATATCAAAGAATTAAAAAATGTAACTTTTATTTTGCATTTTTTGAAATTTTAAGTGCATTTTGTGGTTTTTAAGTAATTTTTTCAACATTTTTTCCACATTCATTCTAAAAAAAAATAAAATACCTAAATGGTAAAAGGTAAAAGTATAACGAATATACCTATCTAAATGGTATTCCTATTAAATTTTAAATTTTTTAGGGTAAAAAGAAGATGGACAGAAGATAATTGAAAGTTAATTAATTAAGTTTGTATTGTATTTAAATATTTTTTATTAGATTTTTCATAATAATATGTTTTTATAAGTTTTAAATTCAAAATTTTGTTTTTATTGAATATAAACCCATTTTTAAAGTTTTTTAGGGCATTTTTTTAGTGCATTTTTTGATGTCAACGCATTTTTTTAAGGCATTAAATCGTATTTTTTTAAGGCATTTTTCTTGTTTTTTAGAGCATTTAAATCCGTTCCCTACTGATGACACTTGTTTGTTATTCTCAGATTCTTCATGGAATGGGGTTTATCATAAAGCGATGAAAGGATTTAACTCAACATATAAATGTATAAATGAGAAAGGTTTATCAATGAATTTTGATAAGTCAATGTTTATGAAGTTCTCGATTAATAAATGTATGAATATCGATTCTCCTTTGTTCATTTATAACTGTAATAATATAAACTGTAAATAAATCAAGTAAATATCGAAAACCCGTTATTTAGGTGTTATATTTTTTGATCATTTGAGATGCAACCTGCACGTTCGCAATTTAGTTGGAGAACCAGTGGCCAACTAGAGTTCAAATCTTGGGGGTGCTACAATATTATGAATTGCTCACATAGTCGTGGGGGCTCCTATAGTCCTATCTATTAATTTGTTTGTACCATTTCATATTATTATGTAGTTATTAGTTAGATACTGACAGTAACTATTACTGTATTATACACATTTTATATGGTATACAATTCAAAATATTTTATTTTAAAAGATACACAAAATAGTAATAACATTAAAAAATATGGAAGAAAAAAATTATCAGGAATAAGCGCTTGGTTAACTACTACACTTGGTAAAAAACATTTTTCATTGTTTAGTCATTGTATTATTAATTATTTGTTGGTTTATTAAAAATGTTTTTAAATAAATCAAATTATTATAGTCGGATATCCTATAATAACACTAATAATAAATATATTTATTAATCCTTCGTAATCACAAGAAAAATATATTGACAAATCCGTTAATTAATAAAAATTAGTAAGCTTTGGAATAGAGTAAGTACTGCTGAGGAAAAAAAATGATAATATAGTTGAGCGCTTTTAATGTCAAATTTTAAATTAATAAATTTAAAGAAAAAAAACAAAAATTTTACGGAGGTCGAAAGTACGCATGGCACCGCGATGATGGTTGGGGGCGTGTTATGGCCACATCAACACTTTTTATATGGCTTGTAAACTGCTTTAAGTCTCATCACATGGGTATCGATTATTATTATTATTACAGTCGCCATATCAATTTTCACCCAAGATCTGAGGAGGGGGTTCACCATACGGCGATTTCGGGCAGTAGCCATGCATCAGACCTCCTTATATAACAAGGTCGAACTGGTAGTATATATATCTGCATCCAACTAGACACCGTCACAAGGTAGGGCGTCGGTAAACCGTTTCTGTCCATAGCCCGTACAACCGCCGAGCGTGGCGTCGGAGAGCCGCTAGATAGTGTCATGCGACCGGTTTCCGAATAAATTATTATTATTATAGTCCCGCCACGGGCCGTGGCGAATATTGTGTTTGCCGGATGTTCAAAATTGCCAATATTTAGATTATGCTATTATTCACAATTTGTTGTTACACAACAATTATTGTTACCTATGCACATATTTATGCACTCAAAAATTCAAAAATATGCAAAAAAACTAAATATCTTAATACAATTACAAAATTTATTAGGTATAAAATAAAAAATTTAATTTAAATTTTCAGTATATTTCTGCTTACAAATGAGTACAAACTACTGTTTAATTAAATAAATGAAAAATTAATAGAATATGGAAAATTTAATACTTATTTTGGATCAAGTACCAATATGAAGATACAAAATGTGATTTTATATTTTAAAATTAAAAATTTCTGTGATTGTCACGTAGCATAGATTTATATTACAAGACCGGCACATACTCGCCTTGCATTATCAATTATCAGAACGGAAATTAAATACAAAATAAATTAATACATTTTGTGAATCAGAGCTAAATATAAAAACAATTCATCAACTATTTATAAATAATGCCACTTTTATTTATGCAAATATATAGAAATATGCAAAAAAAAATATGATAGTTATTTTTATCCAAGTATGCAAAAAAAAAACCATTAGAACCATTTAACCATAGAATCTACACATTACAAAACGTCAATATTTCGAATCAAAATAATTATTGGTGAATTGTATAGAATATACTTTTCCACAAAAATCTGGTCCTTATATCACAATCATACCTACCAATTATTTGAGAAAAAATGTTAACACATCTTATTACAATATTTTATGATATTAAAATTTTAAATGTTAAACATAATTTCCTATCGATGGTAGTGAATATGTTCAATATTTTGTCTCGTTGTGGACTCTAAATGGAAAGGTTATTTATTAAATTATTTGGTTACCTAGTTCTTTTATGTTTTGACGGTTTAAAAAATTGTATTTTTAAATAGTTTGCTTTAAAAAATATTATAGTCGTAGTATGAACAAAAAAGCTAATATTTGATAACTAAATACCCACCTTGTGAATTTTTTGAATTATACTAGGTTACTAGATACCTACTATAGTCTATAAATATAATATCATAATATTCTCATATGAGTAATTTTACTATCAATTTCCATCAAACAAAATTTAAATAATTTATAAAAAACAATCGTTATTTATTTTTTCTACTACTTATTATAATTTATAATATATTTGATTAAGATTTAAGATTACGTAGTAAGGATAAATATTAAGTATATTATATAATATTATGTATTAAGTATCAACGTACAGTAACTAGGAAGTACGAAGTAAGTATTAACTAGTAATTACACGTTAATTGACATAATAATATGTTCACTAATCATTTGGATACATGTATTTCCCTTTGTATAAGCATTAAGCGAATAAATAGTTAAACTTAAAAGCAGAATTTTTGAATCCTAAAGGTTCCCCTTCCCTCCTAGAAGACAAATCAAATCCACTACTGCAACAGTACCTATGTACTATGGGTCTATGAAATACCTACGTATTTATCAATTTATTTTTCTTATAGAGCTTTAATAGTCTAGAGACCTAGAGCATATTTTAAGGGGCAATATTTAGGTAATATGACATTTTGTTGCCGCCGCCCATGGTATTTAATATTATGTTAGTCGTCAATGATGATTAGTGTAAATGTGATTGTATGCGGGAACGGGCCATCTATCTACGCACACACCGCCTTCAGGATATAAGTTAAATAAAATGCATGTTAATTTTTTTTTCGAATTTAGATTCGTATTTGTATTATGAGACGAGTTATTAATATTTAAACTTTTTGGGGAGTTATTTTTTGTATTGAGCTGTGTATAATATTTTAAAATACCGGCATACGCTGTGAAAAGTCTGCGCACGCCTATGATACACAGTACCCTATAGGTTGATAATTTAAGTATTAAAAATATTATAAGATTTATCATATTATATGTAGACATGTAGTACAATGTTTTTTTTATAACCGTTGAAGGTGAAATTTTTAAGAAAATCGTTAAAATTTTTTATTTTATAACTATGATTAATACTAGGAAGTCTTTCTATCTATACAAAAAAAAAAATATATCATCGGAAAGTCAAATTAATTTGTTATGTGTGTTCAAGTTTTTTACGATATTAGATTTTTTTTTCGTGGTATCGAGAACCAGTGGAGGGACTGCGTTAACCTTACGTATTTACGTCCCCTAAATTAGCATTAGGTACTTCCCCTAGTCAGCATTATGTCCCCTAAGTTAGCATTATTTACGTCCCCCCGTTAGCATTATGTCCCCTCAGCTAGCATTACATCTCCTAATTAAATATTCACCATTAAACTAATGGTTTCTTATCCAACGATTCTCTTATTTTGTTTTACCTAATTCAAAAATTAATAACTACAGATATAAGATACTCAACATTTTCACAAAAAGTTTATTTTATAATTTTCTATACATACAAATATTTTGACTCTTTTTGAATTATTTAGGTATAGACATTTAAAATGCTCATTTTATTTTTCTGTAAATATCAATGAAAAATATTTCACTGTGTCAAAAAGCTTAAATTTATTTTATTACAAGGTTTTTAATAAGTTGTTAATATAGGTAACAATTTAAAAGTATTAAAGAGATATAATCACGATTCTTATAGACAAAATGTATCAAATTATGACAAAATCACAACAATTTGCAAGCAAATAATTTTGAGTTATTTTTAGAATATTTTATTTTTAAAGTTTAAGGATTGAAAATTCAGAACAAGGTTTCTCAAAATTAGTTTACAATGTAACCTTATAGTCTAAAAAATTATATAAACAGTTTTTTTAAAACATTTTAAGTACACATTTTTCTAAATTTGAAATTTAAATAATGAATAATTATTTTGTTGTAATTTAAAAATATTATTTATCTTAAACGTTTTTAAGTATTTAATTATATTTTAAACACAATTACATTTTTAAATACGATTTCTTAGCCAAAAATCAATTCAGCCGACTATATTTGTACTAAAATGAATTACTTTAATTGCAATAATATATTACTTAGTAATATAGGCTGATAGACCTGAGAAGTCTTTACTAGGTTTTATTCAATTTTGTACTCAGTGGTCGGGACGCTACTAGTCTTTTGTAGCACGCTAATGCTACAGCTACTCCCCCCCCCAAAAGTAGCTCGCTATCGCTATCGCTACTTTTTTTAAATATAGCGCGCTGCTTCCAACGCTATTGTTTAGATGTAGCGCGCTACTTTTTCGCTACATTTTTAAAAATGTTCTTATTGAAAACTAATGTTTGTAGTTTGTACTGATTTGACATTTGATCATTGGACAGGACCCAGGACAAAAACTTCACTAATACACTAATCATTATCATAATATAAATAAACAAATATAATCATAATTGATATTTTAATAATCACCAATTAGATTGTAGGTAGTGACAAAATAATGATAATTTTTGCTACGCTAACCGGAAATGTTTAGCGCACTATAGTATTTCGCTATTTAATGTATAATGTAGCGACGCTACGTCAATCGCTACAAATAAAGTAGCGTGCTACTGTAGCGTCGCTACAATTAGCGCGCTACTCCCGACCACTAATTTTGGTGTGCAATGATTTATCATTGAATTCAAATTTAACACAGCCATTATAGTGACCTACTCGACACCTACTGTACAGCAGAGAAGTTACCAACCTTTTTTTTTTGTAATATAAATTTGAGACTGAAATTAAATATCATCAAAATAGACTTTTATATTTTTATATTGTAAATAATAATACAATTATAATAAAATGAGTTCCATTATCACATACATTGAATAAAGTAAGATGAGTTTAAAAATAACATAAGTCATTAATAATTAATTGGAAGCTTTTATTTATGTAAAATTTTCTTTTAACACATAATCTCATCGGTTTCAAAAATTAATTTGCATCTTGGTAGATCCTGAAAATAATAAACAAAAATTAATACAAATATTTATAATTAGGTTTAAGTATATTTAAGATTTCCACCTAAATAACCAGGAGGCAAGTAGACCTAGTTAAAGGTAAACACTGATATTGCAAACGACTAAGGACTATCTGGAGAGTTCAACAAGGTAGAATCCTCACTTACAAAATATATACAGTAGAAATCGATAATAACGTATTATATATCGATTATCAATGTATTTAAGCAAATGGGGATTCTCAGAAATATCTGCTTACAGATGTGGGGGAGAAACAAACAGTGTAAGCACATAGTTTTAGAGTGTTCTCAAACCAAATTTCAAGGAGGAATTGAAGCAACAGATTGGATGCACAAGCTGAATGTGCGCCTATAGACTCCTTAACCAGCTTCTATACCTTTTTGCCTTCTCACCTGTTTCTGCTTCAAGTTATTATACTATGCATTTATGCTCATTATTTCATGTTTATTATTATTATTATTATTTATTGCTGTAACTTTCCCCTGTTTGAATTCATTTAAAAATGTATACTTAAGTTTATTGTTATTGTAGTACCATATGTTACTGTATTTGCTGAAGCCATAAGCAATAAAAAAAAGTACCATTTAAAAATGTAAATAATTTGTTTTATTAGTATAATCAGTGGTATTATGTTTTCATAATATAATATCTCGTATTATATTTATGGAGTTAAATGTAATTTCTCGAGCTAATATTTTAAAATAATAAACCTACAAAATAGTTTAGGTTTGTTCAATTTATCTTAAGAATTATGACATACCAAATTTAGTTTAAGGGCTGGACGCTATGAGTTAGTAAAAAATAAGCTGAAATAAGTAAGATTTTAATACTTTTTAATACATGTATGTTTACAGTTTTTATATTTAATATAATACAGTTAATTCAATTAACTTGGTGTAATGCAAATTATATTTAAAATTTTAGGTCAATATTTTGCACCATTTACCAAATCCTTATAACATTAAAACTAAATCACTGACAACACACTTTACCATGTCATCAAGAATACTTAAATACAGTGGCGCAACTAGCGGGTAAGTTAGCAAAGTAATATAATAAAAATAATGAAAATAAAAATTGGTTTTTAGTATTTTTTTACATTTTATTATTATTATTACCTATATGGATATATCTTTTTATAAATATCTACATTAAAATGAGATGGTTATACTATAATTACCTATACTGTTATTTTAATAGTTATTGTTAATAGTCAGTGGATTACCTATATTACACTACGAGTTATTGATTTAATAATATTATAAAATCATTACCATGATTAATGGAGGTCAAGAATAGTGTTCTAAATGTATACAACAATCAACAGCCTACTCGTATTATTATAACAGGAAATTAGGGACTTCAGTTAAATCAATGATTAATAATCCATATTTTTTGTAATTACATGGTGATGGATATATCATAAATGGAAATTTCCACTGGCACCAACATCTATGTTTAATATTAAATATTATCTAACAATTAACAATATAAAATATTATATGTTACAGTGTTAACAGTCTCGAATCATGAGTGTTAAGTCTTGAAATTTATTTAGTAATTAGTTGTGTTTTTCGGGTATGTGACATGTGTTATAACTTATAGTATGATAATTTCAATTTTAATGGTACTTATATATTTATTCTATTTACTATTTTAGTATACGTTTTGTTTATGGATAATATACTATGATAATAGTATCTATATATTAGCTACATTCTAAGGGCGAGAAGGTGAATTTATATAAGATTTATTAGACTTAAATTTTTATATTAGAATAATATTACCTATTTTCTATTTATGTAATCGTGAAGTATTTTTAAGTAGTTTATTTGTGTAATATCAGTATATTTTGTATAACTATTATGTCGACACGAAGAGTGTATGAAAGTAGTTTTGCTAAACGCAAGGCAAAAGAGCAAGGAATCACCAGTTTAGATTTAATGAGAGTCAAATATCAAAACTTGTAGGTATTTTTTTATTAAGTTGTTTAATTGAACTGTAGGCAAAGATGATAGGTATGTAACAAAATATACTATACTTCAATATATATTTTATATTGGCACACCTGAATTGCATTAGATCATAATATTATGTGTTATATAAACTATCAAGAAGTTGATATTCTCTATTGTATTTCTCAATATTTTGTAGAGCATTTCGTGGATGATTTTTTACAAAAACCTAGAAATATTAATTCTTATTCTATTTTATAAATTTATAATATTAAAAAAAATTTAGACATTTATTTTTAATGTTATGAAATTATTAACTGACCCCATGCACTTCGTTGCCCATTAAAAATGGTTTATTTGGTTAATATGCGTAAATAAATTAGCAATAAATTGGATAGCACAACTTTTATTTAATTCATTTTTTTTTGCTGGACAGATGATGCCACTATTGTATTTCTGCTTTCCAAGTTTTCTACTTTTCCGGTAGATTTTCCTAAAATTTTCTTTCATATTAACCCTTATTAATTACGAACACATCAAAAAAAGAATCAGCTAAATCAGTCATGCATTTTCTGAGCAACCCGTAACAAAGATTTCCATATCGCTTTTATGTATACATAATATATAATATATTATAATAAACGATGAAAGAGTTTTGATTACCTTATGGGTGGAGAGGAAGTGATATACAGTGTACTTTTAATTGCTTAAGACCATTTACATTTTTTGTGGACCCCATTTAATATTTGACTTTAGGGCCGCCAAGTGTCAAGTTGCGCCACTGCATATATTTATTTAATCTATATTTTCAATACAGTGAGTACAGGTGTCTTATTTTTATATTAGTTTACGGCTGATGGAGAATTATCAATAATAGAAACTAGTTTGGAAACAATTACTGATAATTTATGAACAATAAGTCACTATTTGAGTAGATTTCTAAGTAATATGATGACGGTTGAAAAATACTTTAGGTGCATTCACAGTATTGGTGTATTATGGTTAATGGGTGTTTTAGCGGATACTTGTTTCTATAAGGTAAATTATTAAAAATTTACTATTTATTTAAAAACTATAGAAATATTGGTAACTATTAATATTTTAATAAATTGGTAATTACTGATAAAAATATTTTTCAAACAATAAACAAAAACTTTATACAAATGTGCAAAAAAACTACCTCAAATTCCACAATAGGATCCGGTATTGGTAAATTCTTGATCTCTTCTATAATTTGTTTGCGGTTTTCGGTCCAATTATCCTGTTTGATCCATTTATCGTACATATTACAAATACGAGTACTCATCTCTTTGGCAGCAAAATCTTCAATTACCATATGAAAGTCATCGAGCATTCCTTTTTTAATATTACCAGTAATTGAATCACAACGACCCGTCCCTAAATTATAATAAATTAATATTAATTATGATTATAATTTAATTGATAGTAAACACTAATTTATTTATAATTTATATTATTCTAAAGAATTTACATAATTAATTTTAGTGGCTAGAATGGTTAGACTGAATATTTGTTACGTCAGAAATCTTTAAAAATTACATTTTATTTATTAGATGAGAAATACCTAACTAAAAATAATCATATTAATATGATTATGTACGAATTAGAAATGCATATTAATACAGTAAATTAGCCAGAGAATAAGAGGGCTGCAGCCTTTCCTGAAGTTTTAGGAAAATTTGAAATACCTATTCTGAAAACTAAGGACGCAAGATGAAAACATATGTTAAAATTTTAGTTTGTATAAATATTGCAACTTAAGTAAAAATGTTATACAACGCGTCCCGTGAAGAAGTGTCAACATCATATGATAGTATAACTTTTAAAGGGTATTTATAACTTTTTATTTTTTTATTCAAATTTTTTTAAACAAAACCGTACTTTCCCACTATTTGTTGACTTATCTTCAAAACTTTTCAACTTTTTATCATATTTTATTTTATTTTAAAGCTTTTTTACTGTGGTATCAACTAACATACATAATCAAACCAGAAATGTACAAATTATTTTTATTAAATTAAAAAAAGTAAAATTCTGTAGAATAATAAAATAAAAATAAGAACTGTGGTAAATAGGTAGAGCAATATTTGGAATTAAACACAATTTCCTTTAAAAAATGCTAATTAAATTAAATTTTTTTAATTTAATAAAAATAATTTGTACATTTCTGGTTTGATTGTGTATGTTAGTTGAAATCACAATATAAATAGCTTTAAATAAAAAAAAAAAATATGATGAAAAGTTTAAAAGTCAGCTTATGTGCGGTCAGTTAAGTTTTGTTTAAAAAAAATAAAAAGTTAGACTTCCTTCTATACTAAATACATATGAGTTATGATAGATCCTAGTCAAGCTTCTCCTATATAACAAATTATTAGCCCCCCCCCCCCCCAAACACTGGATTAATATTTTAATTCTTTAACTAATGAAATAAAATATAATATCATAACATTTATAACTATTAAGTATTAATAATTATTAAGAAAATTAATAGATTTACAAACCATATATCAAAGCACAATCGAATACATTCTGTATGAATTTCTTTATATCTTTATACACATTTTTGCGTGAATCTCCTGAGGTACGATCAACAACCAACTTAAAAAAAAATAAATATATTTATATTACAAAAGTAACAGTAGCTACCTAGTGAAACAATAACCTGTAACAAAGGTTTACTTACTTTCATTTCTGGCCAATTGTTGAACAGCGCAGAGATGATGTTTAAGAAATTGATTCCATCGTTCCATTCGAATTCCTTATGGGCTCTTGAATTCATCATACTCAACTACCTACTCGATACCGAAACAAATTAAATAAAGGAAGAAACAGATAACAAAACTAAATACAACTGTGAGCCATAAAATAAATAAAAAGTCTATCATTGAGGAGCCACTTATATTTATATATTTATTTTATTTAGTGTATGTTTTGTGGTTACATGCATTAGACTTATGCAGCGACGACTGTTACAGATCACGGCAGCAACTAATCTGATAGCAGCATGAAAAAATAAAATAGATAGCACGTTGTAGAGAAGATAAGGTGACTCCACTTGTACCAGGGTATAGAGATAAACCACGGTCTTATATAAGACCGTGAGATCGACACTGTGTGAATTGGCAAAACTTGGTGATTATGGCTTTGAACTACACATAGTTTGATAATTAACTAATTATTATAATTATTAATTATAACAATAAATATAATTATTACAATTATTATAATTATTACAGTTATTTTATAATTTATTTATAACGAATATACAAGGTAGGTTATTATTTAAACTGATAATAATATTATATTCTATTCTCTATTGTAGATATATCTTCTTTACATTATTTAATTTTTTTGTTAGTAAATAATGTAAGCATATAATTATAATTATTATTATTATTTTTTATTTGGGTGTTTGGGTGTACTTGGGTTAGTAGGTAGTAGTTTATTTGAGCTTTTATCAACAGTTTAAACTCATACCTTATACCTACTTAGGTATTACTAATTCTATTTTTGTATATATCTATAAGGAAGTTCATAAATGTCCGGTTAAAGTTAACCGACACTTTACCGGACATTGTAAGAATAGCCCTTTAATAAATGAACGTATGAATATCATACAATAAATATGTGTATGGTTATAATTGCTACATACCATATAATATTATTACAATTTTTACATAATAATTGGTACACGATTCCAAAACATTGGTTTATTTTAAGAATCTATAGAATGTACCATAAAATATATTATGTTAGCATGAAGATTATTGATATTTGAACAATTAATAGACTTAAATAAAATTGGAATATAAATGTCCATTACGACTTGTATAAAAGTCAGCCTTCGATCGAATGGTACTCTAGTGATAAATTCTGAACTACCAAACGGATTGTTTACGTCAATATCGTGCCATTAAAAGATACAGGAGCGGCTTCACCTTATTTTCACCCTATATCGGGATAGATAGATATTAATTACTACCTGTCGTGATGCAGGACGCAAGGTGAGGTTAGTATAATATGTGTTAATGATAACAATAACTATAGTATTGTGTTCGTGCATGTTATCATAATTATTATCTATAACCATGAACTATGATAGTATTAGATACTATCTTATATACTATCTTAGTTCATGCTATAACCAAGTACCTGAGCACCATCCAGCTCATCACTACCACAAAACAAAATAAATAGAAGCGACATTCCGACATTCGATCAACTGATCGGGTTCTTGTTCACCTGTGATCTTTCAGTCTGATCCACCGAAAAACATGGCCGCGCACCAAACTGATTTTATACGTTTGTTTACCTGAGTGACGGAAACGTTTTCTACTATCGCGTTCAAGGCTATAGTCACCAGATTTGGCCAACTCACATTGCACACATTGGCATTCCCCTACGCTTTAGAGAGCATGATCATAAATGGATTATAGATTATATTATATTAAAAACTCGGTCGTAGGGTGATCCCTTTAGGCTCCAGAGCGTTTTTTACTTAATTATAATATATATTTGTATATTAGAATATAATATGCTAATGCAATATTATTATAAGTTAGACCTTGAACAGTATTTCACATATAATAGGTAGGTACGAATCGTTATATCTATAGGGTGATTTTTTAAACATGCTCACCCCAATTTGTCCCTTTAATAAATGCATATATTCTAAATTTTAGAATTTTTAAGTATAGCTAAATACCATATTTTTAAATTCCTGACATTTTTTGTACTACTTATGGAGTGTCCTGTATACTATTGTGATGATACAAACTCCTATTTTTCAAATAAGAATCCCCTCTTTTTTAATGAAAATTATTTAGCGGTTGATTTTTCTGAAAACTTTTATGTATCTAAATCAAAATTGTAATAATTAGTTTCTGAGTTTTTAAAATGTTTATACTAAGGATAATAATCCTTTAAGCTATATTTAATACTATAGGTAGTATTCATTACACTTATATATATATTAGGTACCTACTCATATACTTAGATCATTTTTAAAATGTTTTAATAATGTTTAGATGAGCGGAATGGAGTGGTATGGGGTTACCCTGCAAATTGCTTGTCCACTACTCCACTTGTCTGAACTTTAAATAGTACTTATAACTTATAAGCTACTCGTCCTAAATTCAATTTTTATGTATCAAAATACTTAGAAAAATATTCTGCTTTAGAATATAAAATTAAAACTCTATGTTGTCATTCAAAAAAGTAAAAACTTAAAAAATTATAAGGATAAAAAATATGATTTTTTAATAAAAACGTTGTTTTTTTAACAACTTGAAACTATGTAAAAAAATATTTTTTAAAAAAATGATACTTTTTGAGATAATGAGAGTTTTACGCTTAATGAATCACCCTGTATAATGAAATAAATCAATACATGTTTATACATAAAACATTATCTAGATAAATTAATATAGATAACTGAAGTTTTCATCTAGTCTAAGTCACAATACTGAGAGTAAATGCCCACTTGGCATCAAAAATAAAATGTAAGCAATAAGATAAGTATAGGTATAATATATATTTTAGAACTTCAATAAAGGTACACTTATATTAAGATGCATATGTTTATAAAATATAATTGATAATCTTATTAGAATAAGAGAATTCTCTTTCTATATTTACTATGATGTATCATTAAATCTATTTTGGTTTATAAATTTCCTGATCTATTTTTTGATTTTCTTTGTACATACTTTTGTACAATTATAATCCGTGTATACATCATTGATGTACACCCATAATCAAGGACGGTCTGGGAGAAAAATTCCGGCCGGGATAATTTATTACCCAGGCCAAATTACTATGTCATAGGCGTAACTATTTATGTGGGTTTTGGTAAGAGGGCTGATAATATCCCCCCCCCCTACCTACAATAGTTTTTATAATTATTTATTTATCTAACCTTTTAATTTATATTATATGTTGAAGAACCAAATAAAAAACAGTCCTTAAATTAGTATCAACACTTTGGTGTACTCCCCCCCTCAATTTAAAATGCCTTGATAGACGTATCAAAGCGTATCTATATTATTATGTATTCTCTTAAATTTTTTTTAAAAAGTTCAACTAACAATTTATGAATTTTAGGTTGTACATTTTTAAGACGGATACAACACGTTTGAAGTCTGTAGGACCATGTGGGGGGGGGGCTGAGTGAACTTGGACCTCCCATCAGTATTTTTGGATTTACGGGTCCCACAATGAATTGCATAAAAATTGCAAAATGTTGATACCAGTTTGAAGTATGTGGGACCATGGGGGGGGGGGCAAACTTCACAAACGTGGACACAACACATATATTCGGGTATAGCATCCTCCTAAATAGTGTTTTCCAGTTTTAAATCTATATTATTAAACGTATTGTTATTGAAATATCTCAAATTGTCGGGTGACGAATATTTATAAAATAAAATCTTGGAATTCAATTACAATTTACGATTATTATTTATACAGAGTACCTTCCTTTAGTATACATCCGGGTTTCAGGACAATTAAACGCCATAATATTTAAAATATTTAAAAATAAAATTGAAGGGCCAGTTCGGGGCTACTGAAGTTTCTACGCGGGCCATGGCTCCAAGCTCCCTCCCTTCTTTGGCGACGTGCCTGAATGCGGCGTCACCACATACAGCCATATAATGTTATAGTTATTTATCGTGATTCCTCAATAAACCATTTATTTAGATATCGTAAACCGCCTGTAGTGCAAAGAGAGTTTTGTTCCATGATGCGAGATGATAATCACCGTCACGATCTCTCGACATTACCTTTTTTTTGTTTGTGTGTAAGTTTTTATTTTCGGAAAAGGGAAAAAAATAATGCGCAGTATGCGTATATACTTAATATATTATATTCTTATACCTACTGACACCAATGGAGCGTGGAAAGATATATATATATATATAATTCTCGGTATAATAATAGGTATTACTGTAATTTATTATTATTGAACAGGTACATGTTATAATATAATACGTATTATTTTGAAGGTACTGCGCTTGTGTTATCTTGTAAGACACTAAGACATGTGTTTGATTTATATGTTTTTTTTTATCTTTAAACGAACAAAAATAATGGGTGTTCACTACCCCTACAGACATTCAGAGACCCGAGTGGAGCCAAACTAAATGCGAGCTCGTGACACTTGTATACGGTTCTTTTGTTATCCTGCGAGCCGTATACCTGTATATTATCTACCTATATAGGCGCGTCGTCGCGACGGCGCGGCGTCTTATACTGTTGCAGTATAATATAATATAATACTATATTGTGGCGCCTTGAACACGAATATTATTATTCCATATCATTTCCACGTAAAACCGTAAATGGATTTCTCATGACGTTTTTACAAAAAAAATCTCAAACAAAAGTATTGGACATAATGCTTTGCCCGTGTAGATAACTCCTGGCGATAATGATGTACAATGCAAGGGTGTTCTCGTTGTGGTGAAAGCGACCGGATTTTCTGTCGCGTTACCAATATAATATTATATACGTTTCACATAGGTACAAAGAATAATGATAAAAGCAAATATTGAATTCTGGGGATTGGAATAAATTTAAATACATATTTTTATTTTTATATTGTAGCTGATGGGTAATATTTGAAAACATACTGTTTCCATTTTACACTTTATTCAGTAATTATGCGTTTCTGTTCTAAGTTGCTTCATTTTTAGAAAAAATTATTAACAAGTTCATAAAAATGCATTGTTTATAGTTTATTATGTAATTTATTGTTATAATTTTAGTTTTAATCTTATAATTCATTATTTAAATTACTGAAATTGATCATGTTTATTTCCAACAAATTGTGGTCTGATTAATGGATTTAGTTCAGGTAATTCGTTTTACTTCTGTCTATGATGCACAAGGCTTCAAGTTTTTTATATTTAAAAATAAATATATTTTTGAGTTTTATCTTTTTACTTAATACATATTTCTTAAGGTTTTTAGGATGAAAAATATCAATATGATAAGTGATATAACTAACCATCAATACTTTTGGTGCAATTTATTGTTAAAAACCATAAATACCAATTAATTACCATAAATTTAGTAAATCAATCATTCAAATGAATTCGCACAGTTTATTTGTATGGATGAATTAATTATTTAAAAGCATAGTTTGTATTTGCAAGCATTTCGTTTACTATGATTATAGTATAAACATTGTGCATTTTGAAGTGATATGGAAATAATTCGTTTTGTAAACATATTTGAAAGCGTTTTAATACTATTCGATTCTTCGTCTATTTTTCCCTAAAAAATTATATTCAACTCAATTTATAACATTTAGGAAATTGTAACTACGACCTACATTTTAAAATGTCGGTACTCAATTTACTATATTGTGTTTAAATTAAAACTATTTATTATTAAGTACTCAGTAAACATATAATAATAATTAATATTATAATGTGTTATGTTTAATAAAATATGTTAATCAGTAGGCATTCAGACATCGAGCGTTTCATGTACAGTACAATAAACTGTTTTTCACGTAATGCAAAAGCGACCTTGAGTGACTACACATATTCTAATAAATATACATTTTCGGCCCACCACGAAAATTGACGACACCGCTTGGTAATAATTTAACGTCTTAACCAATACGCGTACGCGTAGTAATCGGCGTAAAACGTCCTAAAACGATTTACATTTTCGTAGTTTTATACGACACACGCTGCGTCGGAGATTTCTAAAATTTGATCAACTGATAAACCGTCCGAGATCAGTCCGAATATAATTTATTATTATTGATTTACATGAGCACTCTGTGGAAATCATCATTTACGGTTTCGGTTCTTAAATAACTTCTGCTATACCATTATAATTTATAAGAACACTGACACAGTCGTTTTTCGCCTAAGCTGTACTAAAACGCGTGCATACATCTACGCATAAAAATTAATACAGAGGTTAAACTCATAGGCCATGGCTAAATAAACCCATTATTTAACCATGGTTAAACTAAAGTTTGATATGACGGCTGCATGTGGTAGCTCAGTTTATTAGTGCACTCGATCTTCCATCGACACTGTGTAATTTTTTTCATGAAATTCTCAAATTTAATTTCCTTGACCTTCACGCCCCAAGCACTCTACCAGTATAGCTAGAATTACATAATTCGTACTACAAAATAATGGAGGATAATAATGTTCCTTTTATTGTAAATACCGCAAAATAAAACATAACGATTAACAAAATATATTATATGTCATTAAACAAAACATAACGCAAAACGTAATTTATAGAATTTCATTGAACGAAAAATAACGCAAAACGAAATAATTTTAAATCCATTTATTTAAAAGTTATACCTATTAGTTTCGTAGAAATATTTATTTCATGCATACCTACAGACATTAGAATTGATTATATTATATTCCGTATCCGGGCTATTACCTGCCCGCATTAGTTATTTCTTATTATTAATACATTTAATAGGTATTAACACTATTCTAAACAACGATAAACGTATAACTTGTATAGCGTTTTAATTCTAAATAACTATTAATGCAAAAAATGTGTAACATTTTAATTGTAAATAACATTAAACTGAATTTTTTTTTTCAAATGCGAGCCCTTATAATATTATTAAAAAATTAATATTTAATAAATAATTTTCAAACATTAATAATAATATTATTTTGTTTTATATTACGATTTGAAACTACATATATTAATGGTTCATATTTTATAAGAATAAGTGCCTACATTCATTAACTATAATTGTTTGATGATTATATGTTTTATTTGACTTATCGATCATTTGAAATATTTGTATTTTGTATAATCTTTTAAATATTGTATGTACATCTATAAGTAAAACTTGTAAAAACGACTTCTAATCATAATAATAATAATTATTATTATTATTAATATTTACATTATTGTCAAAATATTCGGGAATTTAATTTTTACAGAAGTAGACATAATATAAAACAAAATATTATTGTAAATGTTTGAAAATTATAATATATATATAAAAGTAAGATTGGTTTTTGAATTTAATGTTTCTACTTGATATGTAATTTTTGTTAATGATATAAGTGTATCTATACTAAGTATATATTTGTAATTAAATATTAATAATGTGGTAATTAACTAATAATTGACGTTTAAAAAATATTTGTTACTTAAATCATTTTCATGTGGTTTTGAGTAATATTGTAGTCTAAGGATTTTTATTCCGATTACCACAGACAGTATATTATTATTTATTATTGTGAAAAATAATTCTTGAGTAAATATATATTTATTAATTTTTTATATTTTTATCGCCCCAACTCTACTTCTCATGTAATATCAAGGCCCTAAATTTTAGCCATAGTGACGCCACTGTAGGCGACGCAGTCTCACACAATGTATCATAAATAACCTCTCAATAATTTGTCAAATCTAACAACCTATAAAAATAATAATTATATATTTGTTTATAAAACTCAACCCCTATAAAATGTTGGGTAAAAATGTTCTTTTTTTGGTATAAAATAGTATAATACATAATATGTACTAATTAATAATTTAAAGAATTAAAATAAATATTAATCAATTAAATTGAATTTTCCTTACTATATTCATACCGAATGTCTATAACAGCGTTATTACTACTGAAGGTAATTTTAAAATGTTATTTTTAAGTTTTTATTTTAAATGTTATCATATTTGTTTTTTAAATTAATATTATGGCAATTGTAAAAACTTGTTTGATATTAAATTTATAAACTCGAGTTGGTTATTTTTAAATTATCATTATTAATAAACAGTCAACGATAATATGCTAATATGATAGATACACAGTGGAAATCAAGTGGTAGGGGGGGAGGTGAGGGGGATAGATCCCCCATGACCTTTTTTCAATGTTTAAGATCTGGTAATCATAAATTATATTTTTAAAAATGAAATAGTGTATGTTAAAAAATCAGCCATTAATTTTATAATTTAAGTTTAAATCGTGATTACGACCAGGCAAGGAAGTGGGTTTGACGCCGTGCCAGTACCAAAATCACCTACTACCTTTTTCCCCTGGGACTCAATTTACCGCATTATAAATGTTCACAAATTATCGTGGACCTAATTTACCTAGCCTCAGAAATTTTCCCTCAAAACCCCTCTAAAAATGCCACTGATTTATCCTCAACAATTCTACTTAAGAATACTATAGAATATTATAATGAGTACATACCTATACTGCTATTAAATATCTTACATAGTTACAGAAATGTTATATTTATGATGTGTCTACATAAATTATGGCTAATGGCGTTTTAAATCACACGCATATAACTGTTTATTTGACTAACAAAATTATATTGGAGACAAAGAAACACGAACCCGACAGTAAGTACACATGTATACTTAATTGATAAATGTTATAAATATGTATATTGAGTTATGCGAGTGTGTGACCCGTGTGTACCTGATTATTTCATTATGTTAATATGGGTGATATAAATACAACTTTCAAGTATCTCAGTATGCGTTTATCTGACATCGACATCATAAGAAAATGTAAATGTATATTATAATTAATAGTGTGATAATTTATAAATGTTATATGCGCCTATCTATTTAATATAATATTAACAAATAGATAATTTTCAGCTGGTAATAAATTAATCTTTTATTTAAAGAAAAAAATCGATTTGTATTTAATCGTTTTTAATGTAAACAGTTTTAATTAACATTTAACAAATACTAAATGTTTGGATGCTTTATATTTGAAATATTTTTATTTAGAATGTCTATAAACTTGTGTCTATGATTATAAATAAAATAATATTACCATTGAATTTCAAACGTATGAAAAAAATAAAAAATAATAATAACATTACTATAGTTATGACTTATAACTTATTAGTCATTAGTTATTACTAGGTAATCAATATACAAATATTTAGTTACTCATACACTAATAGTATTTCTTGTTTTTATATAATTTCCATTTAATGTTAGTGTTAAAATATAAGTGAATCTACTTATAATTATAATAATACTTATAAATATAAATGGATCTACTTATAACTAAATATAAGTTTAATAATTTTGTATGTTAAATGCATTACCTGTGTATTAGTTGTATGGCTAAAACAAGGTAGGTATTTTAGTTAATTTAGGTACCTATACCTACTTCAAATAAAACACATTATAGTTTTAATTGGACATGTTTATATTAGAGGTCCCAAGAATATATCGCTCCTGTACCAGCACTGACCCTTAACTCCCGACCTGTACATTTTTCGGCACATTCTTACTGCGTAATAACACGATATCCTCTGTCAGTTGTCCAAGTTGACCTACCTATCTAATAAATAAAAAAAATAATGAAATATCTTCTTTATACCACGTTTACCGTGCAATGGGTGTGTCAGGTGTCACGGTATCTACTTTCGTTTTTATATGGCCACAAATTAAAAAAAAAATACATTATTATTATTAAAAAAAAAAACAGGTAATGTCACTTAATCACGTTGCATTCCAATTCCTCCACCATGTACTGAGTTGTAGCTCCTCCCCCCACCCAACAGTCAATGGCCGACTACAAAAGGTAAAAATTAAAGTTGTTTACATAATAAGATTTTCTTTTTTTTCCATATCTGCGGATATCTGTCTGCCTTCCGTTAATTATAACGATATTATAATTATAATAGCCATTTGCATATAGATCGATCTGTGACTATATTGTCATTAGACTTTTTTATAAGTTATTACTTATTACTTATTACTTATATCTACCTACCATAGTCCTGATAATAGATAAATTATATAGATATACATAGAAATATATATAAATAGATTATATAGATATAAAATATCTATTATCAAGTCTATGATACCTACTTATATAGTAGATAATGAATAAAATAAATGTAATATATATTATATAATGTGAATCTCACGCTTTAAAATACTAATGTAATGACTAATGAATATATTATGTTTAATTATTTTATAAATTCTTATAGAAAAGCTCCAGTTTTTACAGGTTGTAATCATTAAAATAATAAAATCAAAATCAAATTCTTATGTTGAGTTCCATAAAAAATTTATTAAATTGAATGGTTCACTAAAATTTAATGGACCACTATATCTTGTTTAGCTCACTATTGATTCATTAAATGTTTGATGCAATCTGGCATTAAGCATATACTGTGGGCGTTAATATTATCTTTATGTACCTACTGACGTCGTTGGTATTTTGATAGCATAAAATAGAGATCTGATGTAACCACTAACCATTATTAAAATAAACACTGAACAATTAGTTTTTAAAATAACTACTAAGGAGTGAATACGAATAATTTGGTCTTCCGTATAATAAAGTGTCATAATATTATAATAATTTTTTTTCTAAGAAATAATAATGACAGTTTTATCTTTATGGAATAGATTTGTTTAAAACGCGTGTGTAATATTCTCGTCGATATAATATGTCAGATGTCAACGATGCCATTCGTTGTCTTTCAATTGCTGTAATACCTACACATAATAATAATATTATTTAATTTAATTATACTTATCTGAGCGAATAATGAACAAACTCTCGTAATAGTTTTGAAGTTATAATTAATTAATTAATAATAATATGTGTAGTAAAATGTTCAGAATTTTATATCTCCAATAATTATTTATTTATGGTACCTACAATGTATTTCAGTAATTAAATGATATAATAATAATAAGGACTCATCTGTTAAATAAATTACATAGAAACACATTGAATGTTTATAATACTTTGCAAATTAAAAGATGGTGTTAATACTAGTATTTATCATCAATGATAGAACCAGAACATACAAATATCACGTGCACTTAATAGCTTATATAGAATAAAATTGGTGTAATTATTTTTGTTAGTTGTTGATAATAATTAATAATTAATAGTATAATATTTTTGTACGCTTATACGCTTAATACTCAATGCTCATAAAGTTATAAATATTTTTTTTAAATAATTATCTAGAGCCACGAGAAATTTTTAACATCGTACATTATTATGATACATATAATATCTAAGTGTAGGTATAACGTCGTACAATTGTCTTTACTGTGACCATACAACAAAATATTGTTACGAAATTACATGAAAATTAATTAAAATTAAATTTATTAGATTAGATTGGGGATTAAAAATCTTCTATACCTACTGCAATTTTTGAGCTAAAACACTTATTAGGTGTCTATCATAATTCATAATAAAAGATAATTATACATTTTTTAGGGCATCTCTATTCTCTATAAGCCATAAACAGGGCTGTGAATTTAATGCACAAACAAATGTTAAATAAACATGTATGCACTAAAAACTAGAAAAATATGATTTAAAATATGCATTTAAATTCAAAAAAATGCTTAATAAAAACGTCTTTATTTAACTTAATGAACTTTTGTATTAATTATTATAGGTATATATATTTAATTAGAACAATATCTTTTCAAAATTAATTTTCATCTACACGACAAAATTATTGTTTAAAAATAACAATCGGTTATAAATACGTAGGTATAATGTTCTCAGTATTCAGTGGAGAGTTGGTATAATGGTATATAATATAATATATTCGGCTCGGCGCAGCGCAGTGGCTGAAACCAATCACTCTACCTAAGCAGCGGCCACTGCCACTAGTCTCGGATGTGACTATAGTCCCGGGTTCGTAGTTTGCAAAAACCTTGCCACACCAATGCACATACACATGCTCCTAACCAACCGTTTTCAACCGTACTAAGTATCAATTCCAACCTTACCGTACTCACCCTACGGTAGTCCAACTTACAAGTTAATGATCTCAGTCGCCGAAGCCTTAAATTAGTATAAACAAATATATAAATATATATATATATATAGTTAAGGTGAGCATAAAAATTGTAGGAATTACTTTCTATATACTCAGGGAATTAATTGAACTAATCTTACAATTTACATTATATTATTATACAATTATACAAATATAAGTACCAACTACCAATAATATACTTATTTTTTATTTATAAAACATAGAATTGAAAGTTGAAGCAGCTTAAATTATACTATAAATTATTGTGATAATATGTCTCTGATAATAGACAATAAAGGGTCTATATAGGCATACAGTTAGAATACAGTCTGAAATCCTAAAAAAAACAATTGAAAATAAAACTTGTGATATAATCAATAAAAGTACAAAATATATAATATCGTGATTAGTGTCGTTGTTAGGTGGGTACCTATATCATAATCATAATTTAATATAAAACACTACTTTACTTTGCTGTTCAATCTGCCACTTATATTATAACGACACATAGTCGGATCACATTAATCACAAAAATACTTAAACAAAATAATTTAAATTCCATTAAATTTGTAATTAATATATTTGATTGCATTTGATTTCTATTTGTATAATATGTAGCTATTTTTTGTGTCCAGTCATTAAAAAAATGCGTGCGACCAAACTCTAAATATTAATTTTGGGGAATATTATTTTAATTATTGTCATGTTCATCATATGTACACAATACAAATAAAATAATTTTTCAAATATATTTCTAGCCGACCCGTCACAGCTTCACCCGTGATTGGTTGTTTATTTTGTTTTCGGACGATGGTCCATATAATTTTGTATTCAAATTCTATCGTTTAATGTGATCAGCAAGTAAATATAAGAAACGGTTAATGAAAACGTATGTTGAAATGTTTCTAGCGGTATTAATGGTAAGTATATTTTTATAGCAAAACCCATGTACTTCATTACCCGTAAAAAATCGCAAATCTTCAAAAAATTATGATCGCTCAACTACTTTTGGGTATAACTTGCAGCAGCCTGCAGTAAGTGCAACTCAGCCATCCTGGTAAGTAATCAGACTACGTCGGATCGCGGACAAAGGGAAACTCTTTCACCAATCACCTTGGTAGGCAATGTTCAATAATTCAATTTGATGCAAGCTTGTACCTGATCTGCGCAAATAACTAATGGCAGCCGATAATAAATAAACACATATTTCTACTGTTGACTGTAACCAATAAGAACTATTAATAAATAAAAATTAAATTTCCTATATGAACTTCAATGTCCCCGTTTGAGCACCTCATTTAAATGCGAATTTTGGCAAATCCTTTTTTATTGCACGATGAAAGAATTAGCAGAACCACTATTCCAAACTTCAAGTTCGTACGTTGAATAGTTTTTGAGATACGGCAATCAGTGAGTCAGTGATATTTGGATTTTAGATGTATAATATATAGATTCCCCTCTTCCTCCCCTTAGACAAAAAAAATCGGGCGACTTGATGACACTCAGGAAGGTATTTGGAACAACTCTGTGAAAGAAAATTGGAAAATATTAAATAGTGTAGTCACAAAATTGTAACATAAAAAAGGCCTGTTCTTTTATATATATAAGGACTAGATTAGCTTTGTTTTTTATTTTTTCAAGAACTTTATACTTATTTTTTACTAACAAAAGTGGTTCTAAAGCCTTCAGCAGGCTGACAGGTATAACCGTAAAAAATTTCAGCCAAATTGATTGAGTAGTTTTCTTGGTTAGCGCGGTCGTAGAAAACCTCTTACAATTTTATACAGTAGCATAGATTATTGTGATAATATGTCTCTGGTAATAGACAATATAGTGTCTGTATAGGCATTCAGTTAGAATACAGTCTGAAATCCTAAAAAAAAAACAATTGAAAATCAAACTTGTAATATAATCAATAAAAATACAAAATATATAATATCGTGATTAGTGTCGTTGTTAGGTACCTATATCATAATCATAATTTAATATAAAACACTACTTTACTTTGCTGTTCAATCTGCCACTTATATTATAACGACACATAGTCGGATCACATCAATCACAAAAATACTTAACACAAATTAATTTAAATTCCATTAAATTTGTAATTAATATATTTGATTGCATTTGATTTCTATTTGTATAATATGTAGCTATTTTTTGTGTCCAGTCATTAAAAAAATGCGTGCGACCAAACTCTAAATATTAATTTTGGGGAATATTATTTTAATTATTGTCATGTTCATCATATGTACACAAATACAAATAAAATAATTTTTTCAAATATATTTCTTGTTACCGCAATCGCTTTAACAACTTAACAGTCTAATAAATTCATCCTAATTATTAAAATAAAAAGTTATTTAGGTACCTTCTATTCAAATATTAATTTTTTTTTAAATCATAATAGTCATATAATATTATGATAATGGTATCATGTTCTAAATTATACAAGAACATTATTTAATTAAACAATTATTTCCTAATATATTATGGTGTATGCTATAATACTATTTCATTAATAAACATAATATTAAAATTTTTTTTTTTAAATAATTAGTTTGTGTGTGTATATTTTACATTTTTTTTTATAATTTACGAGCATAACAAATAAAATACACAAACTACAAAATATATTCTTTTCAGTAAACTTCTTTCTAGTTTCGTGTGTAAAATATCCCTTATTTAGATCAAAGATAATGGTGCCTGAAGTCAGACCTATTTACATTTTTGAAACCAGAGAGTATATTTAAATTATTTAAATTTTAAACAAGTTCATAAAGGTCACTTGATTGTTCGACGACGAAAATGTCATTCTATATATTCACCGTATTTAGAAAACGTTTCTAAATATATATATTATGATAATAGCCTGCAATAGGCCGACTAAGATTATATATCTAGTATAATTTATAGACAACCTATTATATCTGTAGTTTTTTTTATTAGGACGTACGGATGACGGCACTATAATAAATTCTGGATAGTATATTATAGTAATAATTATAATATAATGGTATAAATTATATTGGTGACATAGTAATAGATATCGACGAACAAATAACGTGAAATGTTTTTGCCGCGTCGCTGCGATATAGACATAGTAACCACTATGACAGTATACATCGACAGTACTAAAATATCATTATTAAATTTAAATAATATATATGCATAAAAGTGGGAAAAACCATCACGGTTTCATTAAGTTGCGTCATGTAGAAAACAGTTCAGCATTTTTAATTTTTAATTTATTCATCGTCTTAATAATAATAATAACGATACGTTAACACTCGGTCGGCACTCGACGCGGTAGAAGTGTTAGCGTATACTGCTCCACATGCCATGTATTTTGAAAAATATACAATAATATGCCTCCCTTGGTATTTTGTAAATTAATTTGAAAAATATTATCAAAAAGGCATTTTAGATTTGTAAGAATTATTTTTTCAAGAAAACTGAAAAATATAATATTTTTAAAAGATCAACAATAGAAAAAAAAATTAATGGATTAATCAAAATGTATTTATTTATTGACATTTTCCATATGCGATATGCCATCGAAATACATCATGACAATAATAATTATGATAATGTGTAAAAAAAAACCAAACAGCAAACTGCAGCCTGCTATGTTCCGAAAAAATCATTAAGATTCGGTAAAATCTTAGTTCATATACTATGGATGCAGCCACAGCGTATTATTTTATTGCCGATATTAGCGACGAGTCTTCGAATTAGGTGATCGATGTGCACACGCAGTCTTCGGATAATTGTCCATAAGTTACTATCACTGAATTATTCTAAATCATAGTTCGTGGTCAATTATATTATTATAGTAATTATTATATTATTATAGTAAGCATTATACTATTTTTTCAAAATAATATTATATTTTAAATTTTAAACATAATATGCTGATTTGATAGTAAATTATCTGTGGATAAATATACAAGAAGTTACGTCACGCATGCACATATCGAATACCTAATTCGGCGACTCGTCGTTGATTTTGGCAAAGTTTTTTTGTATTGGTATAATACGCTGTAGATCCATCTATAACATAATAATCTAAAGGTAAAATGAAAGCCTGTTTTCCTATTCGTGATAACTGTTTCACTGTGAACTTTAACTGAAAACAATATGACACGACACGTCTTTATCTTGTATTATTCTTCACTATTCATCGTTGTGTTTGACTGTTTGAGCTTTGAGCGTAGTGTTATAGAATTACTACAATAAAATATTACTACAATACTATTTAGTATATACCTACTATTCTTATATCTTTTTTGTACAATACAAGGTACTTTTTTATTGTGTTATGTTTGTGTGTATGGCTTTGGTTATTATTTGTATAAGCTATAATTATATCTAATAACTATAAATTATAACTTATGTATATCGTTTATTATACATTATATTTATAACTTTATGACTTATGAACTTCGGAAATAAATTTCGTTTCATGCAAAAATAAAGTAATAGGAAAATATATATAATTCTATAGAAATTCAGAATGTTTTTATTAAATAAACCATCATCTTTTCAAGCTTTTTGCATAATGTCATTTAATTTTACATACTATTTACAATAAAAATTTAGCTTAGATAATAATATTATTATGCTATGCTTTCCAGTTTCCACTGATTAAGTATATTTAGTCTCCAAATATCTTTAAGTATACGGTATATCGACATAAAATAAAGTTTGGCCTCCCATAAAAATTGCCCAAGTTACGCCCATGCTCGCGTCAATAATATCTTATTTGGATTAAACATAATACCTGACTTTCGCTATGCATAAATTATATGTATTAACTATTTTATTATTTATTAAAAGAAAATAGAAAGTGGAGGAAAATGGTCGAGATTTATTTTTATTTTTTGGAGGAAAATGGACAATGGAGGAAAATGGTATCTCGGTTTTGGAGGAAAATATAGCTATGGCCAAAAATTCGTATGCGCACTAAAAAAAAACTTTGGCGTAATAATTAGTATATCCCAAATACCAATAAATCTCGGACCAAAATTAGTTTTTTCGGTGTACCTATACAACTAGTGAGTTGTAACTATGCAATAACAATAGTGAGGTGGTGAGGTTACGGTGTGATAGTGGTATCCGTCGGTCATTGGTTCGTAAGTAGCGAGGGATAGCGAGTCTCTGCACGTGACGTCACTGGTAGTGAGACGGCCCGGCTGGTCGACCGAGGCACGTGCAAATAGTTGTGCACGTGTGCTCGAGCAGAAACGTTTAATATTTTCTGCTTTGCCGTTCTGCCGCCTGCCGTGGTACTACTTGTTGGACGCCATTGTTGTTGTTGTCGAATTCAGATGTCATATCCTGGTGGCGGGAGAGGTAACCGCTTGGAGCAGGCTGACCACGAACGGGTAATGTTTTTATGATAGACCTAAAATATTATAATATACGTTCTGAATATTTAATGCTTTTAACATATTATTTTGATGCATTATACAATTATTGTACAAGGTTAATTTATTAAAGATCAATATTATTCAACTGTAATAATATAATATATATACCTACAAGGTCTACATCAATAGATAACAATATTACTACAATATTACTAATATTATACAGAATTTTAATTTTAATCACCTTTTTAAAAAAAAACTGAGAAACTTATACCACTGCCGACGATCAGTGCATACACACAATAATTTTCAACCAACTATTAAGATTAGCAATTTTTAGATTCTGAGCTAGTGGTTTTACAATGGTGTTTATTTAATTATTTATTTTTTTATTCTGTACCTATACGAAATTTCTACCAGAAGAAGTGCTTAGATTTCAACATAAACTTATACTTTATCTTTTAGCAAATTGGATCAAGATAGTACTTTAGAAAGATAATTTTTCGATTTTCTCCATAGTTATTTAATGCCACGGCAAAAATTAATGACAAATTACGAAAAACCGCTTAAAATGGGATTTTAATTTCTAACACTTAGTTTATCGCCATAGCAACCAATAAAAAATTATAATATTATAATATTAATTCAACTTACAGGCTATAAAAAATAATAACAATATAAAAATCTAGACTGACAAACCGTCTCCGTTCACAATCGTTTTTCTAATACAATGATATTATATCATTGAATTCAAGTTTAATACAATCCATTATACTTTGACCCACTTGTAACTTAGTGTACAGCAGAGCGACATCCACTTATCCGCTTTTTTATGTTTAATTTTTAAATGTTCGAATACGATTTAAATTCAAGAAGTTGTTCTCAGTTCATGAAAATTGAATTTTGACTTGTTTTCCATTCCCTAAAATAAATAGTATTAAAATAAGATCTTTTAAAACAATTAAATTATTACGATAATTGTAAAAATATTTTTCTGAATTATCCACAAAATGTTAAGTGTGATTATATAGAATATATCTTTCATATTGCAGTTGCGAATACTGCGAAATTATTTGAAACTGACAGTAGTGTTACACTATAGTATAAAAATAATAACGCTAAATTATTAATACAATTACTTTTAAAATTTATAATATAAAATATAAATTATAATATAATATTTGTAATCAGCGTGTTCTTATTTCACGGAAATGCCATCAGCCGTACAATTTCCAATAAAACACTAAAACTTCAAAGTTACATCGAGCAATGCCTTATTTTTTTTCTATCTTTACATATTTAGTAAGTATAGGTAAAAGGTATATAGTATATTATAAACTAGTTATAAAGAATATTCTACATAAATATAATATACATATTATTAAAAATTAATGATTAGGTACCTACACACCTATACATAAGCGATACACGATACGATGCATCTTAATTCATGTAAAATAAAGAGATAGATATGTACGAGCATTTTGTGGTGTCACAATTTTTTTTTGTTTTACGTCAATTCTAAAAACAATATTTATATTTATTATGAGTTTATGAATTGAATGAAGTACGTCATTATTAAATACCTACTGATTAACTGGGACCAATAGGACATCTATACATTTAATTTTATTTATTATACACAACTAATATTTTAATTTGTTATGTTCAGCAAATATAATTAGTTCATAATTACTTAGCATCATAGATTAACTTGAACTCCTAAGTTAGGAATATATTGCTGATTAAAATATTTAATAACTGTAGTATATTATATTATAGAAAGAAAATTACAGTTGTGCACTGTGGTAAATGTATTTTAATAATAATAATACAATTAGGCAGATAAGTAATTGTGAACAACATAAGTTTTACTATTTTTCACATGTGATGGAGAGGGGGGAGGGTTAAGAGCATTTGTAGTTTTTCGATGTCTCCCGAGTGCGTCCGGTTTTCCAAATTATATACCTTGCTATTATAGTGCGTCAGCAGAGTTATCGCTGGTATTTTTGGTAGAACCCAACTGCGTCAATAAATTATATCTTTAATATGTAATTTAATTAATTTTTCTCAGACATAATATATATTCATTTTTAGATATAATAAAACAATTAAAATTGATAATCACATTTACATTTTAATTTATAGTCAGCTTATCAAATACCATGGATATAAATTTCAGTCGATGAATCAATATAATTTTAGATTCTGAGCGAAACGATAAATGTATTGATTTTACAATGATGTGTGTTTTTTTTTATTTTTTTTGTGTCTGTCATCACCTTTTAGGACAGTAAAAGTGCTTGGATTTTCTTCAATAGTAACTTTTCTGATAGGAAAGTGAATCTAGTTTGTACTTTGGGGGGGTCAAAAGTAAAAACTTCCCAGTAGTTTTCAAAAGCATAACAAAATAAAAATTAAGGAAAAACGCGAATTTTTAGGCAAAATCTGTTTTCGAGAAAATCGATTTTGGTTTTTGGTCAACTCAAAAACATTTGACCGTAGATACTTGGAAATTTCATTGAATGTTTTTATTAGCATTTTCGTAAAACGTATATATTTTGTCTATTAATATAATGTTACAGTGTTACATCGAAAAACTACATAAAAAGGACGCTGCATAACGAAAGATAATTCTTCTATTTATAATAAAATATTGTCATTCTGTTGTGAATACATTAAGTAACTAGAGAGGTGTAAAGTTTGCAAAGAATTTTTTCAATTGTGATCTCCAAATAATTGTGCAACAATCGAACGACCACTTTGTAAATAGGTATAGGTACACCTTTGAATATATTTTAATTTGTACGGACAATATTATTAATCCAGTATAAAAAAAATGCAGTGTATGTAGACTGTAGAGTAATATTTTATTAAAAAATAATATGCTGTTTCCTTTTTTTTTAAAAAAATCTGCAAATAATACAGATAATATTTTTCCAACACTGCAGTGCATGTGTGGATAAAATTTTATCTACATCGTGCTGCAGTGTATATGCCAGTGGTTTTCAAACTGGGTGCCGCGGACTGGGCGCCACGGCACACTGGTGTGTCATGAGCATTCACTGAGTGTGCCGCGGTCTTTCGGAAAGTTCAACAATTCAAACAATAATATAATTAATAAAAATTTGTTAGCCCGTCAACCACACATTTCTAATTAAATGTACGTATAAAATTATAATTCAATGCAATTTTGATCATCTAATTATTCAGTGCAAAAAAAAAGGTCAGTGTGCCGTGAAAATATTTTGAGGGGCACGGTGTGCCGTGTTCAATTAAAGTTTGAAAACCACTGGTATATGCAATATGCATGTATAGTTACCAGTTGCCATACCTATGAAATACTTGTCTATGATATTATTATATGCTTCTACCTAAGTACAAATTATTTTATAATATAAATGCTTGGAAAATCCATTTTAATCCACCAATAATATTGTTTTTGCTCATAACAATAATTATTTAAATTAAAAAAAACACTGCAATATGATTAAAATATACTATGACGATTTTTGTTGTACTATAATTCAATCGTGAAGATAATTAAAACGAAAAGAAAACTTTGTAAAACAACAGTTAGTTCCGAAAACTAGTTATTCTATACAATTTCTAAATAATTTCTTGTATAAATTCTTTGACTAAAGCCGTTCGATAAATTATAAAATAACGGATTTCATACTTGAACATACTGTAACCACCTATTAAGTATTCAGGTACCTAAATAATAAAGTACTATTATAATCAATGCTGTTACCTAAATAAGTATACAGGCCGCATGCGGTACACAATATAAGTACATATGCACGTACCTACATAAGTATTATACCTATCTAAGGTTATACAATATTATGACTTGTATTTAGGTAGATATACAGTATTACTGTACCTATACACCTAAAGTACCAACGTGTATTGTATATTTGTATATAATATGTATCGCCGTGGGTGGGAATAACTGTCGCCCGTCGACGACGAGCTCGAGTGGAGCAAAAACCGAATCGTTGATGAAAAGATAGCGAGAAGGAGTCATATAGGTACCTACAGACTCGTGATTGGTGGGAACGCTGACGAGGGGCAACAGTATTAACATGACAAATATGTATTGTCATTTGTCATGAATATTGTTAATACAAGGTATTGTGTATTTTGTATCTTTTGTAACGGCGCGGCGGCAACAGCACTAGCGCCTACGTAGCGGGATCGTGTCAAAACCCCGTACTACTATATTGTAGTAGTATTGTTGTTCAGACAATTCGATGCGTTGTTTACGCGTTGTCCGCACGTTTCGTTGACAACCATATTATTTTTACAGTAGCGCCACTCCGTATATCACGTCCGTAGACACTGTTACAGCTGACATTCGTATTGACACTGTTGCGCTGCGCTGAGTGCTCGTACGTACGTTTTCGAATTATTTATCGATCGTTCAGCCGGTTTGCCGCCCAGTATAGGTGCCCGTTTTATATTGTACGCGTACGTTTTGAATTCCGCGTCCAAAGGAAAATGAATAAGAACTTGAGCCAAGATATATTCAAAGCGATATTTCTTAACGACCTAAATAGGCTAAGGGCGATATTCAACCACTACAACCTCTACACGTGGAACATGTTGGACAGACGCGGCCTGGCACCAATCCACTATGCGGCGTACAGAGGCAGCGTGGAAATCGTCAGCTGGCTCGTGGCTGAGGCGAGTCCCCTGAGTATCTCTCCCCCCTCCACCCATTTTACGGACATACACACGGATAGCATGCAAGAGTAAAAACAATTACGTTCGAATTTCGCGCCAAAAATATTGTTATTTTATTATAGTAAGAAAATGGTAGATTGATACGAATAAATCGTGCAAAATTACCAATACAAGAAATACAATTTGTCATTTTATTTTAATTAATATTGTTAGGTGTAGGTATAAAAATTTCAAATAGATACCTCTGACTCTACTTTTATCGATATTTTTATTAGCTACAAGTCAAATTTAATCAGATCATCTATTTATTTGAAAGGATTATTATAATAATTATTATTTTAACAATTCAAACTAATATAGGAACTTTTTCAAAGAAAAATATATTTATAATTTTTGTACATTATACATTATAGATAAAATTTGATATTTTAAATTTATGGATTTTAAGACGTATGCACTATTATATGACAGATATTATAAATACATATTATATACAATATATAATTTCCAAAGTGGGGAAGGCTATATCCCCCTTGGATCTACGGCTTGTTTTAAAAACCTACATGCAATCCGTATGTGTACCCCCCCCCCCCACACACACACATTATAGGTATGGCCCAAAGGAGGGGTCTCGTTTTGGGACCCCTGGTTGCGCCATTGACTACCTATCTACCTATATGTTATGTCATCTTAATCTTCATATTTATACTAATACATTATACATTGTACTTTCTTTGTTCATTTCAGGGCTCCAGAGTTAACTATGGAAGAGACGACGACCAAAATTCTCCCTTGCATTTGGCGGCTATCAAAGGGAACACTGAGGTTTGCAGTCTACTGTTGGAATTAGGCGCCAAGAGATATGTGACCAACCACATCGACCGCACGGCGGCTCAAATGGCCGCTGATAATGGTATGTATGCGCATTGATGCGATATTAATAGGTACCTACTATACGGCAAGGCCTATAATAGGTACATCTGATTTCAGGGGACACACCACACAATTATTAATTGAATTGTTACTTTTGGGCTTTGACAGTCTTCTATACCAAAAATAAAACCTATGGGGGCTATAGGCGTTGTTAGGGGAGGGGGGCAGTCTTGTAAAGTATTCGAATACCTACTATCTTAAATACTTTTTAAAAAAATATTCAAATACGTATTCCGAATACTTTTATATTTTGTATTTATTATTATTCATTAAAAAAATACTTTTTTCCGATTCATAAAAGTAGTTTTAAATTTGTCACAAGACACATTATAAACCATGAACATTAATTTTATTCTTTGAACGAAGTATACAATTGGCCCATGATATGATTATTTTTATAAACACCAATATGTGTAGTAAATTAAAAAATATTTAAATATTTGTGTATGTTATCATCATCAATTAGAATATAATTTATGTAACAAAATAGTTTATTAGAATATTCAACGTTTTTAAAAACAAATTTGATTATGTTTAGAAAATAATATTGGGTTTGTTAAATAAACTGTTATAATATAATATTATGTATGTAGATCCTTTTAGTTATATTTATTATAAGACAAAATAACTATCTAAATCTTTAAAATCCGATTAATGATTATAATAATCAGTTATATACCTACTTTCGTTTCTTTAAATATTTTAACTTATTTTAGACTTAAAATAAACAACAATTCATATTTATAATATGCAATAGTACCTATACCTAATCATATAATATTATGACAATATTCTATAAATTACGATGCTCTTACTAGTTAACTTTTCAGTAGATATTTTCAGCAGAAGTTTCAATAGACACAGCATAGAATAATTTAAATATTTTATGTACCTTTATGTTTAGTTATTTTATACTAAGGCAGGTAACCTCATTACTTTGAATTGACTCATTATCATTTCTTCTTTTTTTTTTTATAGCAAACTTGTCCATAATATGGAAATAAAATAAATAGGTAATTAACTTAAGTTAACAGAATAGGTAACTAGTAAATTAAAATATTAAACGTTTAATGTTTGTTATTATTAAAAATACTAAAAACACATTTTAAAACTTGGGACACACATTTATCATTCAGGGGACACGCTTTAATTTTCATTGGACACAAAGTGTGTCGGGGGATACGGTATTTTAGCCCCTGCTATACGGTGGCCAACTGTCATGTCTTAATATTTCAATATGTGTATGTTTATACTTAGGCCATTTTTACTGTGCGACAATAATCAACAACTTTGTGCCCAAAGAAGATGTCAGATATTACACAATACCAGAGTTCACTGGCAGTGAACCAAAGTTGCCACCTGCATTGGAAGGACTTTTTTACAAATTTATTATGATGGTATTGATTAGCGATAACATGGATTGATATTGTATTATTAATTATTATGAATAGAGTCTAATCGTAGTGTCATAATATTTTTCAGACTAATATCCATCCAGTAAAAGTGGTTTTTGAAATACCTCCTGTTTTTCTCGTCAATGATAATGCGTTAAAAATTGTCAATGTATTACACTTGATGAGCAAGCGTCAATTTTACAAGAAAGAAGAGTTTACAAGTACAAATGAAATGCTGTCATTTAAATTCCATTATCTGGCTACTATTCTGTTTGAACTTGCAAAACCCATGTAATTTATATCTCAAATAGGCAATGCGTTTATGTATTTAATAATATGTTTATTTTTATTTTCAGTGATGATACAAGTAAAAAGCAAAGAGATCCCAAGGATGTGTTTTTACAGAAAATATCCACAATCCATAATTATTTGCAACAGTTTCTTCATGAGTGCATTGTAAAGTTCTCCTACAAGGATTCTACACTTTTTAGAAAAGTAAATTTATTTTCTATTGTTTAATTTTATATTTGCTTTGAAAGTTAACACTAGTTACCTTTCTAATCAAAACATTGAAAGTTTCAACTGTATGATTATTGGTTATCTATTACAATTACTTAGAACAATAGAGTCTCTGTGTCGTCTAAAATCAATTAATTTTTTTATGTTTTAGCTTTATAGAGTATTTAAATTAAATTATCTTACTTGTGTTTTTCAATCAAAGTAAATCATAATTTTCTTTTATAACTTTTACATTGTACCTATACAGTATGATTTTAAATATATTTATAAATACTCTTAATTTTCCATACAATATGATTATAACAATGACCTGATGGTCTGTTAAATTTTTAAATTAATCAATTGCTTCAAATGAGTAATAACAGTTTAAGAAAAGTAAATGTACCATATTAATCATTTAAAAAATACCAAAGTTTAAAAAAAATTATATTGTTAATTTCTTTCTAAATAATTTTTATCTTTTAAAATATTTAGTATTACAAGACAGTTTAATAATTATAATTACCTACTTAGTGTGTTTGTGTATACTATGTAAGCTTGGTTAGTTTTGTAAAGTATTAAGTAAATTATTACATAAATGTACTTATACATATTATATACATATTATAATTTATATAATTTGTTATATTACTTGTTAGTAGGGAACTGATTTAAATGTTCTAAGAAACAAGAAAAATGCACTAAAAAATGCTCTTACAATTATTATTAACATTGCACAAATTTGTTTTGTTATTTATTAATATTATTATATAAATTCTTATTTTTATTAATTATTCATACATATCATCTTATTATTCTCTTTCTTCTATCTTCTTTTTAGCCAGAAAATTATTTCCAAAAAATTTAATATAAAAACCGTAGTATAAGTGGCGACGGTGTCATATTTATCTTATTGGTGAAAACATAACCAATAATAAAAATAGAAATACAAGGCAATATAAATAATATTTTATTTTATTCTTTTAGAATGAATTTTAACTAAATTTGTACAAAATGTTATCCATTCTTATATAAAAATGCACTAAAAATGTTCAAAAATCCAAATAAAAATTTTACTTTTAATTCTTCAATGTATAAAATTAAATTTGTGGTTGAAAAGAAATGTTTTTGTACATTCAAAAAAAAAAAAAATACAATTTGCATTCAAATCCCTTCCCTACTTAATAGTTATATGATGATTGATTTAAGTTGCATATAATTTTAAATAAAATCTTTTTTATGAGTTAAGTTTATTATTTCTACTGTAAAAGATTATGATTCAAATTGTTCAATAATGATAAATTTGTTTTATTCTAGATGGTATCTTATATGGTACAAGGAATGGATAGCCTGCCACCCCTTGACATTATACTATTACTGGTTGGAAACAAACGCGCTCAGAGTGTTGAATCAACTGCTGAACCACCTATAACATGTGCCGCATGCGAAGAAATAAATGCTTCAAAAAAATGTCCCAAGTGCAAAGCTGTGCAATATTGCAACCGCGTGTGTCTGCAAATTCATTCAGCCATGCATAAAAAGAAATGTAAGCAAATACGCAAGGAAATCAAAGATTTAAAAGCATCTGATGAGACTTCGGCTTTAGCCAAATGTTTATCTAAAATAGGAATCAAATAAATTGAAACCAAAACAAATGGAGAAACATAATTTAGCAGATATTTATTGGTTATTATTATTATTACATTATATTATGATTATTATTTTTATTATATATTGGCACGCATATAATATTCAATGGTTTATTCTTTATTGGTTTAGCATGTAACTAAATAAATGTTTATAATTTAGATTCACATGTGTGAATAATACATATAAAATAATTTGACCATAAGTGTCATCCTGATTAAGTATAATAAATATATTATAGATATCTTTATTGGCAATAAATTACCATAATTTAGTCATTATTATTTTCTCATCTATTATATATCACTAGTAAAACTATTAACCATACACTTTGATATGTCAAACTACTTAAACATTTTAAACCTAATTTGTATCAGATTTCAAAATATTTTTGCAAATTTATATCTTTTGAGCTAATTGCTTTTTTCAATTATTGTTTAATAATCACTGATATGTAAAATATTTTACTGAAGCATCTATAAAATAATAAAACACCATTTTTTGGTTATTGGTAAAATATTATGTGTATATGCATTATTATTTATACAAATACTTATTGTGTACCTAGAAACAACAAATTCAAATTTGTATAGAAGATGGTATTACCAAAAAAATGCTAAAAAATAAACAACAACTTTATATTTAAATACCTTTTGAATACATATACAATTACTTGAACAATGAGCATAATATTATGGACAACACTCATAGATTGTTATGTATATTTTGGTAATTAATTACCAAGCATTGATGCAATATAGGTGAAATTATCAATTAAACACTGAATTCAACTTTAGATGGATATAAACTTAAGAGAAGCTAAATGGTTTTTACTTTTTTATAAATTATATAAAACTATTTGACCCTCGTGGACTTCGTTGCCCGTAAAAAATCCAACCATTAAATGTTTCAAACTGTGTTCAATTCGTTATTTAATATTTGATGTAATGAGGTACAAAATTTAAAAAAAAAAAGATCAAATATTTAATTTAGTAATAATTGTTTTGTTTGTGGCTTTATATTATACAATAAAATGTCGAAAAAATATGCATGCACTTATGCAATATAAATAATTTTCCCGGTTTGGACACGGCAATACCATTGACGATTAATAAATGTTCATGGTTTTCCATTTCTTACGAAATTTTTGTTATCACTTATCGCTACTATTGATCTATGCTAATATTTTATCACGGACTAAGATATATCCGTGTATTTTATTATTTTATCAGTCACTGATTTGACGTACAAACGTATGTCGTAGAGCGCTGACCATTGTGAGTGACATCTACCTATTCTAGTTACATAAAAATCGTCTGTTAAAAACTTAAAACTGGTAGATGACCTTGGAGAAGTGGTACGATTTATCCCATAAAAATTTTACGATAAATGTTTATGTATGGCTTAAGAAAAATAAATATATCGATATGGCAACTCCACGTTCAATTTTATTTTACCTATATAGATTACTGTAAGTATAAAACATTGTGACCAAATACATAGGCGGAAATCCATATACTAATTCAATATCTATTGTAAGTAGGTATCATTTAAGTTTTCATAATTATAAATTATTTTTATTTCCGGTGGTAAGTTTTTTTTAAGATTAAAATTCACATTCCTTTTTTTTTGCGCTTACCAAACTTCAAATAGTAAATACCACCACACGCAACAGGTAGGTATATAGGTACTATTCCAATATGTAGTACTATATGTATATATAATAAAATCAGAATCACATAAAGAATCTTCATTTGAATAATGTATTAGAAGAATTGAAGAAGATACCCAATAGTATATAGTGACAAGGATTTATAGCCTTGGGCAATCATTACTTACACTTCGTTATGATAATCATATTATTGTGGTGTATGTAAGTGTGTTATTACAAATTCAAAAACAAAATAATTTAATGATATTCATCATTGCATTCGTAATATGATAATTGGTTTTATTGTGCTGTAGTGAGTTGTGAGATTTAAACAGTAGGTAAGTAGGTATAGGTACTTAAGTTAAAGATCCCCAATAATACAGTATTTTTAACTCTACAGTCTGCAGTTTTTTAATTGTTTTTATTCAATCACTTCGATCGGAAATATTCTGAATACTACTTTTTAAGATAATATGAAATAAATTTTAAGGCTTTAAGTTGAAATGTTTATTTTTATTCTCTTGGTTTTAATTAATCTTATTTACATACCAAATAAAAAATAATTTTTTTTTTTTAATGAAAACATTCTAATGTTACGCTTATCGAAATTATTTATTTTGTATAGTTAATGGTAAGATAGGTATGTGGGTATTTCGGTTCTTTTAAATTAATGGATTTCTTATGTTGTGTTAAATGTGTATTCAATGTTAATCAAAATTCTTCATTAATGACGTAAAATCGACGGCACGACATTTGGTAACCCATGAGAATACCGAATAGTTAGTAATGGTAGGTTACTCGTACCTAATCGTATTGGGGATCGTTTTTTCTGAATTTATATAGAATATATACCTATTGAATAAACGCATTACGACGAACAAACATGTAACATTATGTGGCTATAAGAATAATTATATATAGGTACTTATGCATTCCTGTTTGGTTTCGTTTTTACTTTGAACATTATAAGTTATAACCTAACATACGTATTGAGTATTTTCCAAAATGCATATTACATGTTGTTTGATAACTTGATATGCACTTAAAATACGGAGGGAAAATAAACAAAAGGTGGTTTCTTCGTTACATTAGGTATCTCTTTTTTACAAGATTATATCTATCAATAACTAATATAAAAAAAACATAGCAAGTTTAGCCGAGTCCCGAGTAGGTAACTAATAATATAACGGTATATCTTCATATCTCTTAAGCTTTCAAGTACCTACCTACCTATCTACTTTCTACTTAGGTACCTACAACTACGTGTGTAGTTTTAAAACCTGATTCTATTATTCTCAGTATAGGTATCATATATTAAGTAGATTTATAAAATAACTAATTATTCTTTTGAAAAAACATATTAAATATTACGCATACATAGGTGATAATCTTTTTATTTTTCAAACCATCTTTAAGAAGTTTCATTTCATCCGCGCATACTTGCAACTCGCACTTTTTTATCCAACACAATATTCATTTTTATCTTTGCATGGTGATCTGTATTTATTAGTAACTATAAATGGGTCCTAAATAATAAATAGTTTCTCATATAATGTACAAAAAACGGTGCCCTTGTATAGTTGTGGACTTGAGTGGCTATTATTGTTTATTATAAAATACCTCTAAATTATAAGGGATTTAGGGAAATCGAAGCGGTCCCCACGATTAAACGCCGTACCTCGGACAATATTGGCTCCCGTCATAATTGTATTATTTAATACCTAGATGAAAATGTAGATCGTGGTACATTTCAAAAAATGATTTGCTTATAGTCAGTTTAAGGTATATTTTATAACCATTCAGACTTCGTAAAGGTATAATAATTTATAATATACTATATAAAAAAAAAACGCGCTTCAATTAGGTACTGATAAATACGCTGTGTTTATTAGTAACACCAAATTATATTTTAATTTACATTTTTTACGATCATATACCTATGTGCAAACTGCACATAGAAAAATAAATGTTTATTTACCAATCATCACTTATAAGTTATATATTTATAGACATAGACTAACAATATTGCGTTGGGTATGTTGCGATATACGTGCCTAATTGTATTAGCTATATTATAAATTCATATTTAAGTGCCGTACATATTATTATCACAAATGGCATGCAGAACTTTTTTCTACAAACCAATAACCGTAGTACCTAATTTATACGTAATAATGGTCTATAATCCACTGACTTTATCATATATTAATTAGACTAATTGATTGTGACATAGTATAATATCATATTAATTATTATAATAAATACTATAACTGTACGTCTATACGTATAACGTATAATATTAAATTTTAAACTGTGTAAACATTTATAATAACAGCTTATTCGGGACTATCGGCAATAATAATATTATTGAATAGCCGTGGTCGGTTCGCCAGTAAAATATATTTTCACATATAACGACTTGACAACACCGCCGCAGCACATTCCATACAAATGTTCATGTGTATTCGTCGCTGCAGGCGGGTGGTCCTTCTTGGAAATTCGACCCATCAGAGTTCACCCCTGCACTAACGTTTATTAGGGGACAAGGGTCAATGCGTGCATCATTGTATGGTATATTTAGGTTTATATAGGATTTACACATATATATATATATATTATTGTGTATTTGTGGGACTGCAGTGTTCCATTCCGGTTTCAAATATATGGTTGAAAAAAATAATATTATTGTTGGGTATTTTAAAACCACAAGAAAATAATCTCATTTTTTTTCGATTAAATGTAATTTTATCGATAAATCTACAAATTACCTGTTCGATTTCTAATATAGATACCTCATACATGAATATTTATATCTTTATATATGAGGGAAAACAATTATCTTGAAGCGTTGGTATCTTACACTGCGCAGATATACCTACATTGTATATTATAACATCGTATATTATATTTTATTAGTTTTTTATTTTATTGAGCTTGAAATAGCATACCTGCACATACCTACCCAAAGATATATGTGGTGTGTATGTTTAAATATTCAACATGCTATCTGTATTAATTATAACACAATTTTCCCAATCAAGTATAATTGCAGAGGGTATGATCGCATAGGGTCTCAAATTTGGTGCGATAACTTCTGCAGCCAACTGATATAATGTGTACCATCAACATGTAACAAGGATTCATTTTCACCATATTTTATTTTACAAACAGAAATTTTTATGAAAAATGGAATGATATATATTATAAATTATTGAATACTAAATCAATACATTAAGTGAGTGGTATCATTATATTATAAGGTAGGTAATAATATAATAATACAACATGAATTGTGACTACTTAATTATTCTTTAAGTTTCTGATTTTTTTTATTAATAACGCTTCGTTATTATCTATTGAAATTTCTTATTCAATATTTAAAATGGGTTGGTACCTATATTAATATACAAATTAATATAATGTTTGATGAGGGTATTACTGAATTATTCAAATCGCCAAGATGCTAGTGGTGTCTATATTGTGCTAATCATAATTCATAATACCATATTGATATATTATAGGTATACGATGATCCATGCTCATCGAAGAATGTTTTTCAAATATTCATTGAGTGGGGTTTTCAGCTTTTTAAAGAGATTTGAGCTCCGAAATTATCTCTGTATATTTACACCTATCTAATCAGCGAACGTTTAAATCGTCAGAAATAAATACGAATCATATTATACAAAAATACAGTATAATATACGTATTTATTATTATCTAGGTACGCCTTTATTAAAATAATAAAAAGTACAATATATTATTTATATTTATATAATGGTATTATTATATTACCTATATTATATAGACCCGAGCATTGAATTATTCTTTGTAAAAATGATATTATGAAATTTCCACCGTGAATATCAATAGGTATACTAATATATTAATATACTAAATACACGGATCTGGCGGAAACAGAATGATATCATTCGCGAATTTATTTTCAGTATCTAGTTACGTTCATCCCCGAGGAGCTACCTGGATATTTTTTGCAAATTATATAAACAATGCGTATTATTATTTATTTTATTTGAAAAAATAATTTGAAGCGTAATTCATAGACACTTATGTAGAATCATTAATAAACTGTATAATATGAACAAAATGTCAATATTATGGTACTTAGTTGGCATGTATACTGTATAACTATGTCACGGTATATCGGTAGATATGTTCAATTATACGTCACACAGAGAAAAAGTAGATTAGGACAGTTTACATTTAATTTTCAACAACTATACACTCCGACCAAAATAATGTATAACTACAATTTTAAGTGTAGTCGTATACGCACCTATACTTGCTTAGCTAATGATACGCCTATTCCTTCTTTACATAATATAAACCCATAATGCCTATAATATTACCTAGTTCAGTAAAACGTACATAACATAGTAATAATAAATTATACATTTTATTAATAATAATACCTATACTACGGCTCTATAATATATAGCTATCTCTACCTATACATTAGGTATATTTCATCTGGGATAACGACGACAAATCACCGATTTTTTTCATTTCTTTGTGGCGTACCTATTATATACCTACTTTAATACTTACATGTTATCTGTCGCATTCGAAACAGGTAGACAGTTCCCTTCCCCGCCCCGGAATGACGCCGTTGATAGTCGTGTGAGGCATATTATATTATTATTATGATATGCATATATTATCTTATATTGTAGCCTATAGGTACACCTCGTCGTACCGAACGTCCAAACACGTATATTGCTTATTTGCATATAACACGATGATGACATAAGATGATATATTATAAAATAAAATTATGCACCCTAAATCTAACATTCGAGCGACAATATAAAATACGCTATTGTACGTAAATAAATTGGTATTGCCGCAATCGTGTTATTAATTCCTATGTATTAGGTAGGTATGGTTGTGTTTTTATACAACGATGAACAAGTGACATTCGTCCGACAATATAGGGCTAGACATTAGCATGTTAATATGTAATAGACATATTATTATTATTATTCTAACTATATGACGATAAAATCATTTGAAACATGTTGTTCTACACGGATAAACAATAATATTGCTTATTATAATAATTTATTCATTAATAATATTATATTATATAAAATAATCTGTTAGTTGGCAGGTAATAATTACCGCGGAAAAGACAAAAATGGAAGATATACCCATTAGCCATAGAGGAAGACTCATTGCCCGGAAAAAACCGGTTTTTATGCTGTTTTACCTATAAACTAAAAAAACTATTAAAAATCATGAGATTAATGAAAATAAAATGTTAAAGGGTCAACATTTTCACAAAAATAAACTCTATAAAATGGCTATCTTCAATTGTTTCAAAATTAAAAAAATAACTTTCTTTAACTTTTTTACCAAAAAATTTAATTTAATTAAAAAATAAAATATACGTAGTCCTTATTTCTTTGAGTCAAATAAAATAAAAAGATTTATGATATACAGTGAGTACCGTTTAATGTGATCACATTGGTTCAGGTCATTTTGATTCTATTAACCAGTTGATTCCATAAAGCATCTTTTTTTCAATACAATATTTGGTTTGGGATTTTCATTTTTGATTCCAATAAACGGTTGATTCTATAAAGCAGTGATCACTTTAAGCGGAACTCACTGTATTTATTATCTCAAAAGATATCACAATGGGTAAAGCCTCGCGGGACACCCTGTATAATATGATTTATGTATATAATATATAGTAAAAAGTGTCCGCGTTCTGAAATAAACATTTTTACTCAACCGTATAAAGTGTCCACGTTTTGCATTTTTAGTTTTTAATGCTCGACCGTACAAAGTGATCTAGAACCGGCAAAAATATATAATAAGTAGGTGCCTATATGTAATATTATGTTTTGTGTATACCTACTTGTATTATAATAATTAATATGTATTATTATATTCGTATTTCGTATATTATAAACTTTAATGGTATACTATGATTATGGTATGTAATGTGTATAAATTGTGTATTGTTATATATTGATAGAGTTCTCAGTTACCTATTGATAGTATTATAAATATTAGTTATTACTATCTGGTACTTACATCCAATCGAACAATTTCACAGATCACCTCACCGATCATTGCACTAAATTATTATTTATCCATTAGGTATACCGACATAGGTACCGAATATATTAAAAATGAATAGTGATTGTTACAATTTTCACAACTACTATTATATTTACATTTCAATTAGGTCGTCATGTGATTTATTAATGAATATAGATAGGTAGGTACTTGCACAGCCATTAGTTTAATGTGAGAAATACATTTTGAATGAAACCTATTTGTCGATATTTTAGTTTTTTTTTTTTTTATATATATGTTTTTGGGCTGAAGGCAATTATTTTTTTATAACCGATTTTGCTTAGCTCTATATTTATGGCCATAAGAACGTAAATCAACGAGTCAAATATCTAGTAGCATGCTACTTTTATTATTTTAATATTTTAAAAAGCAATCTATAATTCTTAAGTCATCAAATTCCTAACAAAATGTAGCACGCTACTTTTATTTTTTATGAGCTTTTAAACTATTAATTAGGATTATCTATTTATTTATTTAGGCATACAATTAATATCTAGTACAATTAAAATTACAAAAGTGTGATATAAAGATGAATATAATCATTAAAAAACTTAGTTAGGTTTATGAGATAGAAAAGGAGGAGTCATGATTGGATTAGGAATATTGTTAAAATATATTAAATTAGTAGATACCTATTAGGTATATTTAAATACAAATAATGTCTTCTATTCAAAACCATTGATCAGTAATAATTACAAATGATATTGTTTGGAAATAAAGATGTATTTAAATAGTACATTAAAAAAATAAAAATATTTTATAAGTATAAACGTATTAAATTATTAATTCTGTATTCAAAATTGATCCAAAAACCAAGAATTAGGAAAAATTTTAATAAAATAATACATAAGTATAATGAATATTCATGAAAATATAGATGAGATAATAACAATTATGAAACAAGCAATGGTTTAAAAAAAAATATGACCACAATCATTGTTTGTCGTATACCTATTAAATTTACCTACCATTGTATACAAAACAGCGTAATATATAGGTAATCAGGATTATTATTAAACGCACATACCGCGTACCGGATGTTTAATTTTTAGTTTGGTTTTATTTTTTACTGATTACTGATTAGGAATATTTTAATTTCAACAGAGTGACATATAGCATTATACATTGCTCAATAAACGATTTGAAAATGGTTTTAAATTATTTATAACATATCAACATGTATAAAGAAATGATCAACACACTTTTTTGTTTAGTACCGATATTATATAAAATTTGTATTTAATATTCAAATGCTGTGGTTTAGAATAAATATAATGAAAATATGTTACTGAAATTCCAATTGATGTACCTACGTATAATATTCAGAGGAATCCAAAACATTTTTCAACATTTTGAATGAAGACATTACGATATACTGTAGTAATTTTAATGAACTTGGTAGGTATATATTCGAAATTCGTAGTACACATAAGTAATGAGAAGTATGTTCAATAATAAGACGGCGCATATTGTTTTAAGGGGAAATGTATCTATAATTTATATATGCAACCCACAATAAACAAAATATGGTGAAGTAACGCGTATACATTTTCAGGGCTTGAAACCGTTTTCAAAATCGATTTCAGAAACCGGTATAAACCGTTTTAAAACAGAAACCGAAAACAATTTTTTTTTTAATTGACGTATTTTAAATTTGATAATTCCATTAATTCGCATCATTAGTACTCATAATAAAATTAAGATCATGATTAAAATGTTAATAACCATTTTATTATTCGCAAAATTATAAGTTGCTTTATTAATAGTAATGATATAAATTATTATTAAGTAATTAAAAAATCTTATCAAGTAATTAATTATAATAAAAAAATTCAACTATAATTTCAAGTCTTTGCTTGGAAATCCATTTTTAAAAATGTAAAAACCAGCATACGAAATCGAAACTTAAAATTTTAATACCGGTTTAAATTAAAACCGAAACCGAAACTGAAAAATTTAAAAACCGGTATACAAAACCGAAACCGAAACCGAAATTTCTTAATACCGGTATTGCTAAATTGAAACCGAAATCGAAAAAAATTAAAAACCGGGATACAAAATCGAAACCGAAACCAAAATTATTTCAATCGGTTTCAAGCCCTGCATTTATTCTTATGCAATGCAGTATGCACAAGACACAAGGATAATACGTCTTCTTATTTCTTATAGAATGGGTACCTAATCTAACCTTTACACATAGAATTGGTTAACATATTTTTTTCTTACTATATGTGATAGGTATAGCTGAAATAAACTATAATTTTATCAATGAGAACGATTGTAATTTGATTATACGCATCAAAATTATAAATGAATTCTTATTTTTCTATGAATACATTTTTTTGTACTATAGATATAGCCACATAGGTATATTTTTTATTTATGATAATATGTTATATTTTAAATAACGGTTTACCTACAAATATGTAATAATATTTTCTTCCTAAGGATATCTGATAGCTACATGGTCACTTTATAACTATATTGGTTATAGTACCATAGATATTATATTATAATACATTAACAAAAATCTTGTTGGGAATCTATTGTTGAAATTCTCTCTCGTCCCTGTCAAGATAAATTATTAAAAACGGTTATCTGATTTTGGTGGCACAGTCACCGCTTTAAGTGCTATGTCAAGATTAACATTGTATCTGTATTTAACAATTTATTATTAATATCCTTACCATATTATTGTCCTTCAATGTTTTTTTTTTGTTGATGTGTGCACTCTCACAGGGGGTCAATCACAGGCGTACACTGGATATTGTGGAAACCAGCATAACAAGATAAACCGGCACGTTTTCTTAGAAGTCAACCCAAAACCACCCCATTTTAATTTATTTCACAAAGAATTCCCACGCTCACACACATACAACATACATATCTATATAGGTACCTACTATATATATTATAATGTGCATAACCTGTTAAAAAATCCTATAGCCATAATATTATTTTTCTTAAACAACATAAACGAATAAATAATATAGTTTTACACAATTTAATAAAATACAAAATATAGTTACAAAAACAGAAAGCGAATATTGGTCACATCATAAGGATTACAATACATATTACGTTAAAAATGATATTAACTGTGGATATTATACACATTAAATTATAATAATTAATAACTATATAGATCTATAATCTGCCTAGACTTCAGATGTCGTAGGCATTCATTATGATTTTAGTTTCTATTAATGAAATATGAAGCTAAACAAATTGCAATTAAATTCGTACAAAGTAAGATACCTACAAGAATTAAAATGTTGCTGTTAGCTTATCCAGATGATTTTTTGTTAATCTTTTCCCAACACTGCTAGTGGCCCCATGTTAATGAGCAGGTACCTAACGACCATAGCTCTCAAAAAGGATCAGTTATACTGCATTTGTATAATACAACGCAGTTCTTGTTCACACATCCTGTGTCAAAAGTCAATTGGATAGAATATGTTAAGTGCAGTAAAATATAGTTTAAGGGGACAGTTATTTTACATATTTTATACGTCCGATTAAAGATCTCGAATACGGATCTTCCTGTCTTGCTCCCGCACCGACGGCTGTAGTAGTGTTATTTAATTTACATAATATATACGTAAAAAATCCATTTTGTTACTTTCCAACATTTTTTTTTCTAAGAATAAGAAAACTATTTGATGTCATTGCTCTGTTATAAAGCTATATAATATTATCTTGAATGGGAGGACGGCGAGTGGCGACCGCGTCATCTTCATATATAATTCAAAATCTATCTAACACTAATTAATAGCAGTAGGTACCCGACAGAAAAACTAAAAGCATAAGAAATTATTATGAAACCCTTCACAACACACTATTACTATATAAAAGTTTTTACTTCACGCATCCTTAAAACTAATTTTGAATATAAAATCAGTGACCATTAACAAACATAAAATCTGAATAAATAATAAACCAGTTTTAATCCGAAGTAAATGTTTTTGATTCTGATCTCAGCAAATGCAGACGTCATAAATAACTGTTAAGTACCCACATGACTTTATGATAGTATATAGACCTATTTGGTCGGTAAACATCTAAAGATAATGTATTGTGTATAGGTAGTAGATATACAACATCAATAAAAAAAGGGTCAAGGATCCACCTTTGACAGTTTTACCATCGTTTTTTGTGTTCTTTGTTAGTTTAGGTACCGATAGTCATAGTAAAGAGTTAATTGAAGTGTGTTCATTTATGGAAATGTAACTCATGTACAACGATATAGAGCTACAGTTATATTATATAGTACGTCGTTTTAGAAGTTCTGCACGTTGTGCCTGGACGTGTAACTTAAAATTAAAAATATTTTTAATACATGTAATGTAAAGTATAATATGAAATGTATTTATTGATTATTCCATTAGACCTGTTACCTGCAGGTAATAGGCATACCCAAAAGTAGTACCTATATGGCCATTTATCATATTTTATTACTTCAATTATTATCGTTCAGGCAGGTAGGTAAAGCGTTTTGCCGGATAGTACCTATAATTCGAAAACGAGGTACACAGGCATATCAAACACGCAGATATTGTCGACTGTTTTTTTTTGTGGCCCGTGGCCAACAGGATATTTTTAAAAATAACAAAAAAATTACAAGTAACTAAATAATATCTAACGAGGTCTTAATGACTAAATTAATGTAATAAAATAAAAATTTCTATTTTCCGATAAGTTTATATGTGCAGCCTTCATAAAATATCTATAGGTTAGGTATTATAATCTCATTGATCTTCATATCTCATTGCAAAATATTTTTTTCTTCTTAAGATTTGATCTAATACGTTTTTAATTACCTATATTAAATAAAGCGATAGACATACACGATTTAACGATAATGTCATTGTTTGGAAACAGAATCCTCAAAATACTGTAAAACGTAACCTCCGTAGTCTGGACTGTAAGATTTTTTATTTTTAGTTTCCTGATCATAATTTGTTGTCAAAATATCAACCTGAATATCAATTGTACCTGTCAGCTGATAAAAAAATGATCAAGAAATATCTAGAAAAATATATTTTTACTAGCTGATCCCGTGCACTTCGTTGCCCGTTAAATGTATCAACTCTGTATAACTCAAACTTTGTTCAATTCGTTATTTAATATTCGGTTCATGGTGTTCAAAATTTATCTTAACTTTTCCGTTGCTCAGAATACAAATTCTGATTCGCAGCAGTACATTATATCAAGTAGGCAATCTACCTGTGGTAGATCGCGGACCCCGCCGTGCTGTTAGTACGTAGGTGTATGATTTAACTCTAAGTATCAAAGTTATACCAAGTTTATTGGTTTTACTTAATTCTACCTACGATGGATTAATATAATCAATTTACCTATACAAAATCCTATCCTAATCTAACCGTACCGATGAATAAAAAAAAACAAATTTAACCCTTTGTAAATTAACTTATCTTCTTCCCAGAGGTCTAATCTACCCAAGAACATTAATTTATATATATATCTAACTATGTAAATACAGGGACTATAACTATACAGACTAAACTCTGGAACTACTTATCAGATCTTCTTGTATATTATATTATATGTATGTATATTGACAAAAAATAATAATACAATAAATAAACATGACCGATTAACCAATAGCTACCTAAAATTTTCTTTTATATAAACCTTCTTCGTGAAATACTCTTACGTTTAAAAAAAAAATCAAAAAGATCTGATAAGTAGTTTCAGAGTTAAGCCTGTACAGAGATTTTCATTTCACGTTTTTATAGTTTGATATTATATTATAATTTATATTTAAAAAGTAAAGCAAATCGTTTTTATTTATTATTATTATCATTAAAAACCCTTGGCAACCATTTATAAACAAAAATTTTCATCTGAAATCTCAAAATTCCCGTCTTAGCACCTCCCGGGATTAATCCTTTCCCTTTTAAAATTAGCCTATCTTTTAAGTTCGGCCAAATTACACACATAGTTAAAATTTCATCAAAATCGGTTAAGTGGTTTAGGAGTCCATTGAGGACAAACATTGTGACACGAGATTTATATATATTAAGATATTATAATGAGCTATAAGATTTTTGGATTATAATATATATTTTTATTTTTTCACCTTCACAATAAATATGTATTATAAATATATATATAATAAAAAAAATAGTAAATATATTTTATACATATATAATAAAAAAAAAATAAATATATATATTAAACATATTGTAATCATAGGGCGTCGCCTAAATGCGGGCCAAAGTAACCTTTTTACCTATCCCAATTGCGTCTGATACGAATTATATTTATATTAAATTTCGTACCTATCTATGACATTATAATTTAATTTTTTTCTACTCGCTTTTTTATTAACTTGGCTATTGAGTCATTTATATATTATTAATAGTTTGTTCCATACAAAAATGATTATCCTATTATGAGTTATTAATAATAACTTATTATTGTTATATAATATTTTTGTCGAGTTATGAGTATTTTAATATTAATGCTATGTTTATTTATAATTTCATATTTATATTATTTCGTATCTTTTTTATTGTTAACCTTTTTTGCTTTGTATACTGTTTATGATGCATTTTAATGAAAATATATGTTTATAAAACGTTATTTTTACTTTACCTATAACTATTTTATCAGTTATATGTTATTTCCTGAACCAATATGTGTTTGGCCGCAATCGGGATACTTAATATATTTGGGACAAAATACAACTACCTAAATTAGGACCGCAATATCGGGCATCTCTGGTATCATTTACCTGATATTAACCTAATATTAAATTTGAAAATTGTTCGAGCTTCGAACCTTGATACCGTTATTCATCCTTGAAGTACTTCACTGACACCAATCAATGTATTCGACTACCCTTACTCATAGGACACAGGTGCAACATTTCAATAGCGTTTGAGATTTGGGACGGCTGAAGCCCTATTATAATAATATTTAACAAGCTTAAACAAAATGCAGGAAATGTTTGGGGGGGGGACCATTGCCATTTTTTGAAAGCTTAATCCCTAAAGCCTAAAGCCTAAAGCCTTAACTCTTTTATTTTTGTACCATTGTTTGGAAATAAAATCATCAAAATATTGTAACAGTTAATCTCCGGAGTCTGGATCGTATCTAAACGATTTTTCTTTTCTATTTTTCCTGACCATAATTAGTTTTCAATTTAAATATCAATTGTATCTATTAGCTGGCAAAAAATGATAAACAATAAATAATTTTCTAATGATAAACTGAAGATTTTTGTAGCATAGTCCTTCTTTACTTTATTCACTTTTGTTACTGTCATGTATCAATAGTTCTAGATCTTAATTCATACATATATTGGTATAGGTACATATTTTCCTGTTTTGATTCTTGAAAAGTTTGTCCAAGACACAGTCACTTGTTAACAATCCACAAATTATTCAGTAAGTATTGTCGTGCAAAAATATCTACCTATACCTATACCTGTCTATTTATATACTTTATATTCATGCATTTAATATAATACCTTGCTAAATAAGTTTAAATCCTATTTTTATTTGAACTATTTTGATTGAGGCCCGCAAGTTCATTTTAATAATATTGTAATGTCAATTATCATTGTTTAAGATAAAATGTAGCTCTACAATAGTCAGTACGTGCGTAGGTAGATTGTTAAACATTTTATACAATATAACCTGATGGAAGTCAGAAATTGTTTACAGATGACATGATAACATTTAACTTTACGCATATAGCCACGTATATCTGGTACATTAAAATATATACCTAATCTTATATATTATGTGAAATGTGAAATGTATGTAAATTATGTACTAGACCACAGCCTCTTCTATTACCTATGAACTTTATAGTAAGTTATAATCTATACATTTCTAACGTTAAGGATTACGTTGGAAATAATCATGTTTATTACATTTTAAAAATTGACAAAAATATAATCTAGGAAAAAATCACCTTGGTGACATAGGTATCATAAACAACATGTGGTTTTATATAATTATAAAATACAATATATTTAATTTTGTATAGGTAAAACGTACAAAGGGTAAGTTTACGTAAAAAAAGTTCTGAAATAATTGATACATTAGGTAGACTGATAGACATATTTTTGGCAGTAATGATTTTAATCAACCGAGGTTCCCGTTGTATGTATATCATATTAATATGTGTTTTGTTTATTAACTATTCACTGAGTATGTTTGCGTCTTTATTGTTTTGTGATGGCTGCTGGGCATTTTTAAAGCGATTAGTTTCAAATTAATAATTATTAATGACCTTCTACAGGTGAAATTTAAACTATTAAAGTAACACTTGTAGGTATACATTTTTAGAATTTCATAGCTATCCACAAATGCAATAAATCAATAAATATTGTCATTAGACATAACTACATAGTATTTCTATATTTTACATTTCAAAGCTCTACAAATATAGGGACATGCAGTTGTGCTACAAAATAGGTATATACTAAAATCATCAAATATGTATAGGTACTTATCTGTATGATACTTATGCATTAAAAACATCGTAAAATCAGAAAGTACTTATTTCTTACAAAATAGGTAGGTATCTATTATATTACAATTTATAAACTATTTATTCATTTATTTATTTTTTGATCTTGAGCCCAGCAACTAAGGCCATTAGCTTTTTTTTTGTTTGTAGGTTTTTATGTTGGTAGGGGGAGGAACACGTGTGTGTTTCTTTTGGCAGAATTTTTGATTTGGGCACCCGTAAGTATCTGTCATATGAACATTTTATAATATAAACATAGGTGCTTAAAACATTCTACAAGGGACATTGGAATATATTATATGGAATAGGATAACGCTGCACTCAACAATAATTGCAGACTTCAGTATAAACAGAATATTTTATTTTAAAATATTATGTTACTTACTGATTACCATTAGATACTAGCTGTTATTTTATATATTTTCTTCCCTTAATTGTATTTATATTATACAGCTAATATATGAGTTATAGTATTTACCTATATAATACATAGACATATACCTACATGTTTTTTAAGTTTTATATTACATAGTTTAGATGAAAATAAAATTACATTAAAGAAGTGGGTCGTCTAATCTATGTAGTAATAAATTAAAGTACCCATACGTGCATTCCTCCTTTAACTAGATTTGAAATAAAAAACACATAGGTACAGCTGTTAATTAAGTTTAACAAGGTAATCGATCTCATAGCAATTTTCGATATTAATTCTAAATAATTAACAAACCTGTTTTTTGTATACATAAATCGTATTTATTCATCATGAGTTCAGAATAGGTAGGTTCATAAACATCAATATATTTATTATAAATACGTTTATATACGTCAATAGGTATATCTTATAATACAAATTATTTATGAGGTCGTGTTGTTGTATTGACAGACTTTATAAAATAGTTTATTGGAATAACCAGTATAACATTTTAATTCATTTTTAGTGCCGTTGACGCAAATAAGCATAAACAACAATTTATCATTTTTTCATTATTAAATTATATAATAGTAAATTTTTTTTATGTTTTTGTTGAATGGCAACAAAAGGTGTGATCAGAGAGTCGGTCCGAAGACCGTTTAACGCCGAGGGCTACCGTGGCTCTTAACGGCTTAATGCGTTTGTATTTAAAGTAAGTGTTTAAGGCATTCGTGTATTTTCTTATGCTTGTGTAACGTGTGTGTGTGTACGTTTAACATGTGTGTATTAGTGTATTCACACTATACTTGTCTGTGTACCTACAACCTACTATAGTGTGTGTGGACACTTGATAAGTGGTTTTTAATTATAATAATTATTGTATGACGTACAATGTACTAGTGTACCTAACTTCGTTGCAAGTGAATCAGATAGATATGACAATGCGTCAATGCATATATTTTCCTTAAAGGGATTCCAGTATTCCAACCGGTGATTTTTTTGTCTTTGTTTAACACACGCGGGACATACGCTAGTATTTTAGACGTGTTTTTTGCAAAACATATTAATTGTTCTAATGAAGCGATAAGAATTCTGAAAGTAGATTTGAAATTGTCGTCAGGTCTACTTGAAAGCGACTTTTCCAAATTATTGATTCCTGAAATTCCTAAAAACGTCATATTAAAAATATATATATTTAAAAATTGTCGTATTTCAATTTTTGGAGAAGTTGAAATGAAAAAATCAAAACTGTGAAAAAGTCGATTTCAAGTAGACGCTACGAAAAATTCAAATCTGTTTTTAGAATTCTTATCGCTTCATTAGATCAATTGGTATGTTTGGCAAAAAACTCGTCTAAAATCCTATGTCGCGCGTGTGTTAGACATAAACAGAAAATAACAGTATCTAATCCCCTTAACTAATAGTTAGTAATTTTTATAATATGATAATATGTTGACTTTTATCAAATAGGTACACATTATTATATTTTGCTATATTTTGCGTAGCAAGATTATAAACTCGTCTGATGTTCTTAATTAAAATACAAACGCATAATAGCAAAGCAATCTGCAGTGATGTGGCATCGTATGTTCACAAAATGGGATTTTTATAACTCCAAAATCGCATTTAAATGTCCATGTATAATAATATAATAGGTACCTACACGTAATAACCCACGTGAAATTGTGGGGTCGTGTGCCTATTTATTGTATATAAAGGTAATAAATAATATATTATGACACCTGCGGGGCCTGATTAGTTATATTCGGGGCAAAGTGCACAATTTGATTCGGGACTCTAAACCATATAGTTATCTACATAGTTAACTATCAAAAAAAAAAAAAAAACCCTTTTCTCATTTCAAATATAAAATAATACACATAAAGTACCTAATTTATTGAATATTAAATCTGATGACCTTAGTCTATTGATAGCTGATGTTTTAAATTTAACTATTGATTAATATTTTTATGAACAAATATTGTTACCTACCTATTATATATTTTTTTTATTATTCACAGTATATATAATTATGACAAATATCATTAGAGAATTGACCAACCAGCATTTGTAAAAACATAAATTATATCAATTAGTTTTAAATTTTTAATTGAAACAAAATATTTTGAAAATCTTATCTTGTATGGAAAATAATTATATAAACATTTGGTGAAACCATTGTTCTCTGTTCTTTGATATGTTTCGAATTTCCAAATTTCTAATCAACTTCTCATGACTGTGTAAGTTCCATCATTGTTTATCGTACACTGTCCATCCATATACGGAATGGTTTTCTCTTAGTCTTGTGTAGGGAATACTTATGTATAGTAAATTAATTTCCATAGGAGACATATAGACAACTACGTTTGGTTGTTTCATACCTTATTTAGTATACTAGCATTAGAATTTATAATTCTCCTAACCTTCAACTTTCGATCAACATAACAATCACAGGGTTTTTCAAATCAATTGGCAATGAAGTACCTAAAGTTAGTTCAGTTTTTCATAAATGGCTGACTAAAAAACTAATAAATACAATTTTTGATGGGGTGGGGAGCCCGGGAGGGGTATTATGATTACTCCTTCCCATAGGTTATGTAGATTATATACTGTTATTGAAACTTAAATAAATTTTGATTTACATAAGTTTCTACGATCAAACAAATTTTTTTTGTTCATTCCGCTGAGTTCACTCAAATGTTATCCCAACTAATGACATAGTAATATTTTACTCGTATAATATAATATAATTTATGACCATGGGGGACGCTGGTTCGATTCCGGTTACGATCGGCATTTTTCTTCGGGAAGTCACGGTGTCCGGAGAGAAAAGCCACCTTCCCCTATCCGGGCATGGTAGATACCTATGAGTGCTCACTTAAAAATTCTGCCAAACACGAACACTCGTGTGTAAAAACTCATCGTTACAAACCGTATCACCACCACAATACAACCCTACAAACAGCTAATGGCCGCATAGATGCCGGGCTTAAGGATCAATAATAAAAAAAAACCATATTAATACCATTATCACCTTATATCTATCACACCTTAAATACATATAGGTTTATAATTATACCAGTATTCCAGATACGAGCTTAGCTTAGTTGGTATACGTATCAGCTTTTAATATTATTATTGTTATTATTGTATTATAATTGAATTACGCTGAAATAAATATATAAAAATTACATATTAATATGTAATACCTATTATACTAATATATATTATATACGGCATATACGTACACATTCAATAAGAACCATAATGTCTAAAATATGTCTTGGGCTTAAGAACTATATAAATTGAGATAAAAATAAATTGATAATGGTCCCCATAGACCACAGTCGATATATTTTAACCCAATCCTATAGGTACTTTATAATTATTACCTCAAAAATGATTAGCCTCTTTATTGATAAAAGGCACCAATAGTATATTAGTATGTCTTTTATAATGGCTAAATAATAAAAATAATTATACTCAATATTATAAGTTCAAAATCGAAAATAATATTCTTGAAAATACTTTAATTCTGATTTATTTTATTAGGAATAACACCGCGTATGTTTAAATATTCTTTTAAAATATGATTTGAAAAACATTTGTATGTTCATCCAAAACCCAAATATTATAGATACTCCATTTGTATGTTTACAAAAACAGTGAACTGTTTGTATCGTCAAAAAAAAGAAGCGTTCTCGGCTATTCCTACATTTTAAATTCGTAATATAACAACGGGCGGTCGTATAGGGCAGGGTACAACCCGGGTAGGTAATTTATTATATTATATGTAGGTGCCTTTAAACAAATGGGTCCCGCTCCGACGGAAACATCATGACCGCCGACCGCGTATTATTAATTCGTTTTGAATGAAACGTTTATATACTGCTCGTATAATATTATTAAGGTATAGCCTTAATAGCTATATAGGTATAGCCGTATAGGTATTTCTAGGTATAGCTATACCTACACAAAAAAAACCTGCAGTGATTTCGTTAGATCTAGACGAGATCGGCGCCATCATCCTTTGGAACGATATCTCCGCGGCATGCTCGAGCGGGCGACGGCGACGACAAAGGGTGATTGTTTTTATTTGCACCAGCTGAAATGGCACATCGCGATATTATAATAACCCAGCGCAACGGTCGAGATTTATGAAAATCTAAAAAAGGGCCGTAGGATAGAAGAGATTGGGAACCACTGTTCTAGAGTCTAGATGATAACTGCAATATAATATATAATACGACGTTCTCAATACAACAAGCGTGGACCGCATATTTTATATACGATGGGATCGACTGTAATAATAATTATTATTACGTTTATAGTATACAAAATTACAATAGTTATAATAATAATAATAATAATAATAAAATTCACGCACATGTTGAGAGAGAATTTCAAGTTTATAAAAGCGCCATGGGTGGTGTTCCAGATGTTAAATGTGTCTGAAGATTACATGTTTCGCTGCAGGATTAACGATCCCGAAGTCTGCATGTGCATACTGAATAAAGTATATTATAGTATATGTCTAATATTACTAAAATAGGCATTCAATGAAACTGACCTTTTTTAAAATTAAAATTGATTGAATATAGAGTCACCGAATATCCCTTTATTTGAATTTGAACTATATGCTGTGCTATAGCTACTAACGCATATGACTGCTGCAGTAATATAAATCACTAAATCTGTTTGCAATATGTGTTGGTCCATGAACGGAGTATTTTTACTACTACTTTTACCCACTAAAATCTTTGATCAAATAATAAACAAAAATGGTCAAAATCGTAGAATTATTTTCCCGTATAACCTAACCGGCATTGATCTTATATTTTAAATCGAAGTTCAATTAAAAGGAACGTATTTTTACAAAATATAATTGTTTATTGTTCCTACCTTTTATAACACGACATTATTATTTAAAATACCATCTTTGAAACGTCACAGTTTGACGATAACCGAATGATACCCCAGTACTCCCATTTCCACACCTAATATATTGGGAATAGGGAATTCACTCAAATTGTTATACATATCTAGACTATAAGACTATTTATACACATCGCTCATTAGCTTGCGCCTTGTCTACACATAGTATTTGTTTACTACAATAACAAAAAAAACTATATATATACATAATAATTATGCATATGGGATGAGTGGAGGGTTAGAATAGATTCACCAATCATGACCATTTTTTAAATATTTATAAACATTCATATATAATTATTAATAGGTATAAAACGGTTGAAAACATAATATTTAAGAAACACAATGGTAGAGGTAAATACGCTGTACATTGAACTAATTATGTGCTTTAGGCTGGAAGAACACATTTTTATAATATGAATAGGTATTAAACTAAGTGGGGGCTAATGAAGTGAGGGACGAACTGTGAAAAAAATAGATTTAATAATCTAAATAAAGTATAGAATATAGAAATTAATACATATTAACTGGGTAACTTTTTTAGGTTTGGAATTCAAATAAATTGATCTTATCTAACCATAAATTACATTTTTAATTATCAAATAATGCATGAAAAACTCAGCTACATTTTCATAAAAACGTGTAATTGTGTAAGGCATAAATCAAATTAAATGATAACAACATTTAAGTATAGTGATGGTAATAAAAGTAATCAATGATCATAATTCATAAGTCATAACCATATTACAATCATAGTGTTAAAAAATCAATACTAAATCTGTTCAGTAGGTTACAAGTCGGTCACTGTAATGAATGGTATGAAATTTGAATTCAATGATATAATATCAATGCATAGTGCACACGAAAAACGATTCTGAGCGGAGACGGTTTACCAGTCTAGAATATTTTATATTATATTTATGTTGTTGTTACTTATTATTAATACGGAAGTCGGGAAGTTGAATTAATATTAAAACGTTTATTTAAAAAATCGTTATTTTTGGTTATTTAATATTTAATTTCGTCCAAATTTGAACATAAGAAAACTATAAAAAAAACTGTGTTTTTGTATTTTAGATGAATGTATTGGTTTTACAATCAATGATGTGTGTTTTTTAAATTTTTAAATTTTTTTAAAAATTTTAAATTGTGTCTGTCATCACCTTAATGACCTTTGTCGTCACCATAAAATGTTGACTTGTTTTGAGGTGTTTACGGACATTTTACAATTTATTTTGTTTCTTTTTCTATATTTTCCAATAAAATGTTATAAAAAGTGTGAAAATTTAACACAAGGTTCCTGATATATAGTTACAATAGCACTTACGGAAAATATTAAAAATACATAGTTGCAATTTTTTATAAGCATTTAAATTTCGATTTTTGACAACTTTCATCAAATTGAATATTTAAAAATGGTTTTGTAGTTGAAATTGTATAAAATGTTCAACTTTTATAGTTAAGGATTGGAAATTTAAAAACAAGGTTTCATTTAAGTAGGTTATTATCTAACCTTTAAAAATAAAAGAACGCAGTTTTTTTATAGTTATTTTATTTTAAAATTTGGACGAAATTACATATTAAGTAACTAAGAATAACAATTTTAGTTATTTTGTTGTAATTTAAAAATATTATTCGTGGGCACTTGAAATATCTTATGTATATTATTATTTATTATATTATATGCCTAACTATTGAAATATGATAATATGCGAATAATATTAATTCAATTTACCGGCTATCGTATTAATAATAACAATATAAATATTTTATAAAATATCTAGGATAGTTAAGGATTGAAAATTAAAAACAAGGTTCCACATAAATAGCTTATGTGTAAATTCCCTACTTTATTCACAATAATATCATTAAATATACTTAGTAATATCATATTAGGCTGACTGACCGTCTCCGTTCAGAATCATTTTTTGTATACAATGAAACTATATCATTTTAATATTTTTCAACTGCTATTGTACCAGTTTATCAGGAGCCTTGTATTTAAATCGTCATGTTTTTTGAATAAATATTTTATTATATTATTGCAATTATTTATTTTTTTTCTATCTTTTGAAATTCTAGAATATCTAATTATGACCCTTTCGTTCATAAAGTGTATTTACTCTTTTTATGACTATATATTTATGTTAACAACTATGGTACCTACATTTAATATTAATATTATTGTAAATCATAGGTTAATGCGTATTCATTAATATATCATCATATTAATATGTGTTGTAAACAAAAAATTCCATTTTGTGTGACTGCGCGTATGTACGTTACTGAGTTCCAAGAACCTTAGTCGTAGTTTACCTTTAATTATACATCAAGCGTTCGGAGAACTCACACATTAATGATCAGTCAGTCACTATACACTCACAGTCACACAGCACTAGCGATGGATGTAGATAATATTTCTTAAATCCGAACCCTTCAAAATGGTTCACTTTCGACAACCTTAACTTTTAATTTTTATCAAGCATATAATATAATATAAAACAAGCCAAAATATATTTCGGGGGAGGGGGGGTACGTAGTCTTTGTGCCCCCCATCGCTACGGCACTGTCACTATACTATACCAAAATATATAAATATATAATAATATATATAATGCATATATTGTATTGTATTTTCCACAATCTATTTTGGTGTTAGTTGTTTGTACCATCCCACCAATCACAATTCACATCACCCCCACCACCCAGCCACCACACCCACAGCGCCACTGTAAGTATTAGGTAACCAGCTGTTGGAATAAGACGTAGCAAGCAGCTAGGACTTCAACTACTGTCGGCGCAGTTCGGACAACCCCGCCGATCGGGGATAATCGAAATAGTGGTGGGAGTGACCATCTCGGCTGCTGGTGGCTGGGTAACCACGCGACACGGTAGTCGCGACATATCACGTGCCGAGTGTGGTACCTTCGTACGGTTAGTGAACATTCGTTATTTCGTGCTCGCCACCGACCATTCTATTCGTCGAAAACTTTCTTATCGGTTCAACTACTTCGACAATTGATGAATTGGAGATTATCCACTTTTTCTCATCGTCCAATTCCGAAACCTCTGATATTGCTAAATTATATTACAGCGATTCCGAGCAAGAGTTCCGTTTTAAAGCACTGTCTTTCTGGTACAGTATAAGCTCCTGAAGCCGAATCAGTCATCAACGAATCGTAGTTTATAATGGATCGCATGGCCGCTTCTAACAGATCCATTAGGATGAAGCACGGCACAACCGCACTTCATATAATGCCATTGAACCGCAACATAACTATACCATTGAAGAGTGGAACGACCCAACGTAACCTGACTACACCGTTGAATAGCGGTACACAGCGTATCCAGCGTGACACAACTACTCTGTTTAAAATTCTAGAGCAGAACGCGTTACAAGCTTCGTCATCTGATGTGCCCGCGCAGTGGAAGTCCCCGTCTTCACCATCGTTACTCACCGTTCCCACGTCCTACAGAGCTCAGGTACCAAAACCACTTCCGGGGTCTGGGTTTTCTGCTCCACCATACAATTTTCCACCTCCGTATATCGCACCATCTAACATATCTACAACTTCCAAATTTCCTAAAAGGTCTCAATATTCCACACCACCTTATGTACCACCATGCTCCTGTCCACCCTACACCACCCAGTCATCTATGCCAGTTTACACGTCCCATTCTCCCTCGTTGACATATACGTCACAGTCTTCTACGACGTCCAATACGTCTCAAACTTCCACATCTTCTATAAGATCTCAGTCTTCTGCATCAGCCTATAGTCCAAGATATCCCATACCAACTGACAGCACGGCGTATTCAGTACCGACTTACACCTCCCGGCCATCCACGTCAACTTGCAATTTGTCTCCTTCACTTCATGCGAACATGAACCCGCGATCCGCAAATTACAGAAGTTATCCGTTTTACTCGCATTACACTTTCCCACGGTCCGCAGACTACACGAAGCCGTTGTCCATGAACGAGTCGTCGATCAATGTCTGGCCCACGGAAATAGGTTCCGTGATGCAGGTTTCGATGGAAAACGTCTGTTTGGTGTTAGCCACCGAAATGCAGAACGCGTCGCAGCCGTCCACCACAGCACGTGCAGATCTCATAGCACGACGAGTAAACGATCAGTCAATGAAGTGCGTCAATCCGAAGCCGTCCGATTCGACCAAGACAGCATCCGACTCTAATGCCAGGAACCACAGCGAACAGTCTGAGGAGATATTGATGCCATTATATAAAAATAACAACGAAAACATTGATACCCAGTTACATAATGCTTGGGTATACTTAAAAAAGTTGGAAATCGTTGACATGAAGCCAAATGGTGAAATCAAGTGCATCTGCCCAATGATACAATTCGAGGATTTGCTCAAGTTGACGATCAACGACAAGCATATACTTGTGAACCTACATCGACATTACGAGATCAACAGTAAGTATACAATATACTATAAAATCGCATATAGTAGGTATACACTATACACCATATGCACATTGTATATAAATATACTATTGTACAAATACCTATACCTATTTGTTACATTTTGTAACTTTGTTATTAGCTGTACTTGGTTACCTTTATATAAATGTGTGAAGTCAGTTATAAATTATAATATGAATGAGTTTTGTGTGTTTAATCGAATACGGGTGCTTAAATTTTAGGGTACAGTTTTATTTTTTTCATGCATAATGGTATACTGTCTATAGTCTATACTGGAAAGCTCAAAACTTTTCTAACAATATGTTATTAATTTTTAATCGTTATAGAGGTATTACAATTTTTTACTGATTTGTCTCTGTTCAATAAATATTGCCTTACTCAGAATCTATATGGTTGACAATTTTGAACTTTTCATACAAAACATTTAAAATCAGATGTTTCCTGTTTTTATTTTATTATTTTGTTAATTTTTAAACAACTAGTATATGTTTTGAGTGAAACACATGTCAATAAAAAAATGTTACAGTTATGATATTGCTAATAATTTTCATTTTTTTTTTTTTAGATTTACTTTTTGAAACGACATATGACTATCACAGTTCACCGAAAAACACTATCATTACTGAGAAATTAGAAAATGAAGTTCTCCAATGGCTCATATCCATGGAAATAGAAGAATATGATTGGTTTTTCAATTCCCTCAGTCTCTATGAAATAGAAAATATAAGCCCGACAAACATTCAAAAATTCATCATGAGATCGAAAACTAATAAAACTATTTCATTAGAAGATCAACTGAAAATCTGTTGTATTGTCAAAAAAATTAAAGAATGGCCAGTATCATTGGTAGCTATTGCAATGGTAATTTAATATGGTATTTAATAAGTTATTTATCATTTTCAGTTAAAAAAAAAATAAATATTTGTTTTAATTTCAGAATCTTCAAGAAGATAGAATTGATGAAGAATCATTTTTGAGCATCGTATATCCCTACATTTCTGAGATTTTTCAGTTCCCTACGTCAATTATTAAACATTTTTTATTTGAAGATATAATGAAAGAATCCATTATCATCACAATGATTGCATTGCAAATCTATATGACAAATGTTCTTAAAATTGATAACCAGCCCAATACAAATAGCAGCATGGAAGAATCTCTAGACGTTGAAATGGTAAAATTCTGAAATTATTCACACAAATCAACTACTTATGTAATTCCATTTAGGTTGCACCAAAAGAAACATGGAAATACAAAAGAAAAATATGCGAAATAAGATAAAGATTAAAAATCTTAAAGTCTTAAAAATAAACTACTTAACAAAGCTTAATTGTAAGCTGTGATTTTTAATATTAATTTACTGTTCCTTTTTTTCATATAATTGTTAAATTAATTTAATTAGTGTTCATAAATATACTCTTTTTCAATCATTATTATATTCTAAGTATATCTTGATTTTTTTGTTATTATATTTGAATATTTTAAATTGTAAGTTTTTTTTTGTCTTATTTATAAGTTTTACTTACATATTTATTTTAATTTTAAAATGCATTAGAAATATTGAAATTTTTAATAGAAGTATACAAAAAAGATGCTGCAATAAAGGGATTAAAAAATACAATACTGAACATTTGTGTCTTTCTTTGTAATTTTAATGTTAATTTCCTATAATTTTTTTATTTTTTCGTACTATTGTTAAGTTAATTTAATTAATATTTTTATCATGCCTTATTATTTAAATATTATTATGAACTATTATTTTAATTACAATTATTATTATATTTTTTTAATCATTATTATTATATTCAAGTACAAATTTATTATTTTTATTTTTTCGTACAATTTTTAAGTTAATTTAATTCATAAGTATAATCATTTTCCAATTATAATTATGTTTAAGTATCTACTGATTTTTTTTATTATTATTATATTTTGAATTGTAAGTTTTTTTTGTCTTATTTAAAAGTTTAAAATTGTTGTACCTATTTACTTTAATTTTAAATTGCATTACAAATATTTTCTATAGAAATGTACAAAATATGATGATGCGATAAAGGATTGAAAAATACAATGTTGTCTTTTTTTGTGATTTTTTATTTTTTCGTACAATTGTTAAGTTAATTTAATTACTATTTTTATCATGCCTTATTATTTAAATATTATTATGAATTATTATTTTAATTACAATTATTATTATATTTTTTTAATCATTATTATTATATTCAAGTACAAATTTATTATTTTTATTTTTTCGTACAATTTTTAAGTTAATTTAATTCATAAGTATAATCATTTTCCAATTATAATTATGTTCTAAGTATCTACTGATTTTTTTTATTATTATTATATTTTGAATTGTAAGTTTTTTTTGTCTTATTTAAAAGTTTAAAATTGTTGTACCTATTTACTTTAATTTTAAATTGCATTACAAATATTTTCTATAGAAATGTACAAAATAAGATGATGCGATAAAGGATTGAAAAATACAATGTTGTCTTTTTTTGTGATTTTTTATTTTTTCGTACAATTGTTAAGTCAATTTAATTACTATTTTTATCATGCCTTATTATTTAAATATTATTATGAATTATTATTTTAATTACAATTATTCTTATATTTTTTTAATCATTATTATTATATTCAAGTACAGATTTTTTTCTTTATTATTATTTATTTAAACAATTTTCCATATTAAAAAATATTATTTATGGTTAAATGAATAAAGATGGTTTTTATTTAAAAATATATACAATTGTTGTAAATGTAATAATAAGTTCGAGTTATTTTAAATTATTTTATGTTCAATTTAATATGCTTTTACTCACTTAATACCATAAAATATATGAGTTATAAATCTTTAATTTTGAAAATAAAATTAAAAATAGTATATAAAATTATGAATAATGTTGTTTTAGAAATATTTCTACATTTAGCTCATTTTTAAATATGAGTCAAAAATTATAAATCCCATTTGTTTGTTATGTGGAAAATCTTAATATTTATTTGTTTTGAGTTTTTGACTATTTTAAGTATTTCCATATTTTTTTTTTAACAGGGATTATTAATAACTACAGAGTTCATTTTTTTCCTGTATACAAAATTTATACCAGAAGGAGTGCTTTGATTTCAACATTTAGTATCTTATCTTTCAGAAAACTGGATGAAGATGGTATTTCAGAAAGGTCATTTATTTTCTCAATAATTATTAAATGCTACAGAAAAAACCACCGAAAAACCACTAAAAATGGGATTTTAATTTCTAATGCTTTGTTTATCACCATAAAAACAAATAAAAAATTATAATAATATAATATTAATTCAACTTACAGGATATAATAAATAATAAGAATATAAAATATCCAGACTGACAAACTGTCTCCACTCAGAATCGTTTTTCTTATACAATGATTATACATCATTGAATTCAAGTTTAAGACAATCCATTATGCATTGACCCACTTGTAACCTAATGTACAGTAGAGCGAAATCCACCTATCCACTTTTTTTTTAATTGTTTAACTATCAAAAATAATTAAAATGTGTATTATAATAAATTGTATGTAAAAATAAAATTAAGTAGAACATATTTAAAAATCAATTCTGCAGTCGCCAAAAAGTTTTACTAATTTAATACCTATAGGTAGGTTATATATTACTAAATTATATTGTAAATAATATTGTTTAACCTTTAATTTATAGTTGATTTTGTGAAAATGTCTACACTGTTTCAAGTTGAGAATAATTCATTAATTCTTAATTAATATTGAATACTTTTCTTATATATTTATAAAGTGCTGCAATTTTGTTTTGAGTATCCACCTAATATTTTTAAAAATCTATTGAATATTAAATTTTTGTAGGTTCAATTGAAAATAATTAGTCTATGTGGCCATAATTTTTTATGAGACAAGGTCTTGTAGAGAAGTAATTATAACTTGACTATTTGTTAGTAGTATATTTTTTAGATTTTAAAAAAATGAGTTCAAAGAATCACTTTGCTGAAGTTATATCACTATACATTTACCCACATGAGAGACAGATTTTTGTAACCCTACATCAAATTAACTTTCTGTTTTTCATTTTTTCGTATTCATTTAATTTTTAAATTATTTTTTACTACAATAATGCAACTTTAATCCTTTGAAAGTACAATTAATTCATTTTAGGATTTATAGCCTGTATTTGATATGTAAATTAAGAGTTTGAATAAAAAATGAAATATAGTACAAAGAGATGGGTTATAGTATGAGATGTATATATAGATATTATATATATTTAGATGTTAGGTGTCTCGTTTTACCTATCCATGGTAGGTATTAAAAAGTTTTAAGACATTTTCACTTAATATACTGCTTAAAATGTATTTTTAACAATATTATAGGGTTATGACCTTCTCATCTAGGTGTTATGGGTTTAATATTTTTTTTCATAATACCTATGGAATTTTTAAAAAACTAAAATTTACAAAAGTACAAAATATATCCCTATTTTAAATTGTTCTGGTCTGTTGATGAAAAAAAAAATATATAATCTTAAATAATCTTTTTAGCGCTATATTACTTATATAATATGGTAGGTACCTTTATTGATATCCTAATGGGACGATGGCCTAATATGGAGCATTCTATAATATTAATACCTATTCATAATACCATAATATTATGGTTGTGAGAAAAGTAGATAACCTATAACGTGTATCTTTGTCTACGAGAATAATATTCTTTTTTTCCGATGCCGATACATTATAATATCTTTTTTTTGGACGCACCAAGTACAATAGATATCAATACGTGAGAGTCATGGTTAAAATGCTTCGATACAACGGATTCCCACGAAATCGTAGTGGTTGCCCATATGAGAAATCTTTCCATTGATTGTCGAACCAATGATACGGACCTATAATATGTTTGAAGCACGATGTAGGTAAAAAAGTTTACCTAAATCGTGGTTTGAAGGTAGGTACGTTACCCATACGTTTTCGGGGGGACAAAATGTGTTGCGGTTTTTTAATCGAACTGTTTCGTATTCTTATCTATAGTTGGACGAACACATTGCCTATGTATACGAATAATGGATATTAGAGAAATATTTATACGTTTTATTAAAATTCATAATCACGGCTATAGATACTATAGCCGTGCCGCCGTGACAGTAATCGCGGTAATTGACTACACTTTAGTGTACACTGATATCACACCCGTGAACCATTTATCTATTCTGTGCGTGAACTAAGATAAACTTAAGATTAACTATCTTGAGGTGCGTTGCCTAAACGGCCAATATGGTACCAATCACGTATTTGGCGTTGCCTAAACTGCAACAGGCCGTTTACCTTGACGGCTTTAGAGAGCGGAGAATCGTCGACGGCCTGTCGCTGATAAGATAATAACATTGATAATAACATAGTTCTACGACAGCAAAATATTTTTCTTCTTATTGTACTTAAATTAACGGCCACTAATACTATACTCTATAGGCAAAATGGCACTGCAGTTTGTAAAATGTATATTAAACCAACAGCAAGCCATATATAACGATGACCCGAACTGTCCACTTCAAGTTCTTTGTGACGTTTTAACCGCAGGTAAGTTAAAAAATAAGGTTCTCATTTAGTGCTCGTTCTACCTATAAGGCTAATAATCTATCGGTTTAAAGTGTAATATATTTACCGTACTTAGTACACAAGTATTAAGTTTTTAAAGTCTCTGGAAACGATATATGAATAAATATTGAAGTACTTGCAGTGCTCTTAATACATTTTGAAAAAATATTTTAAACTCTCAACAAATACCTTCTGTAATACCTAATAAGTACCTTTTTGCAAATTTTACGTTTGCAATAATACATTTTACTCTGTAATTTTTAATTGACTTATTTAAATTTTTATTTTCTGAAAATGTTGATGTATCATGATGGGTCATTTTTTGTTTATCTTAATAGTTATTTAATGCCACAAGAAAAACCCCTAAAAATGGGATTTTTATATTTAAGGCTTTGTTTATCACCATACCAACAATTAAAAAATTATAATATTATAATATTAGTTCAACTTACAGGGTAAAATAAATAATAACAATATGAAAATCCAGACTGACTAACCGTCTCCGCTCATAATTGTCTTTCTTATACAATAATATTATATCATTGAATTCAAGTTAAAGACAATCCATTATGCATTGACCCACTTGTAACCTAATGTACAGTAGAGCGACATCCACTAATCCACTTTTTTTAAATTATAGCTGATGCACGGTGTTGCCCGAGACAAATTATTTAATGTTAGTAGATTTATTGTTTTAACATATAAACTACACATATTATTAACCGTCATTTGGGTGGTGTCGACTAAATATAAAATAGAGATCTAAAATCATATCCAATTATAGTAAAAAAATTCTGTGAGTACATCTTTAAAATATGAGTTTCTGAAAATCCTTTCTTAGTGCACACTTACATAGTAGTATGAAGGTACCGCGCAAATTTCTAGTTTCTAGCTATTATAGTTTTAACTGTGCGTTGAATAGTCATTTAGGACTCAGGACATATTTTATACAGTCTATCTTGTCGTATGCGCTCTACCGGCAACATTGCGACTGCAGTATGCGCTCTACTGTGTTTTGCCACTCAACAATTATATTTAGATTTTAGACAATATATTCTCCTAACAAGTGGGATGATGTAAAAGTGGTCTTAATGAATATATGGAGCAATGAAGTAAATCTGGAGTTGTACCACACATATTTTTCACAATTTTTAACCTCAGAGGCCGCCTTAATTCTTTCAATTCTTTGGGTATGTGCCTTTGATATTGGGTGTACGGAATTAACGTAAAACGACGTAGTGATTGTACCCGTGGTCCGAGAGTCCAAGACCCAACAATAACCTCTCTTTGTATAATTTAGTGCAGTCGTTTTGTCCCTTTTTTGGACAACAAAATACCTTTCTTCGATATTGTCACACAAGCCCATTGGTCCATTGGACCAATTTAATAGTTTGCAGAGACTGATTATAAGCTTCTTTCTGCCTCATGATAAATTAAAACTTGATACTTCTAATAAAAATTTGTACTTTTTTTTAGATGATTCTGATGAAAAAGGTGATTAAAAATTTGTATTGAGTATTTTGTCAATTAAATGCCTGAAGAGTACCTATGTAGAATTTGAAAAGAAATTCAAAATACAAAAATTCAAGTATGGAACGATATAAGTGCTAAACTAAAAATATTTGGATTTCCTGTAACAGGTACATTATTATATTTTTAACAAAATATATATAATTATCACATAGAAATTAATAATTGTTTACTCATTTAGGTGAAATGTGTCAGCGCAAATAGAGGACACACTCTACACCTTTTAGAAATATAATGGAAAAAACTCCAAAACTAGTCGTGGTCGGGATTCATGGAAATATTTTGATGAGATGGAGTCTATTTTTTCAAAAGATCCGATAGACACTATATTCGGTAGTGTTAAGCCAGTAGAACGCCCCATTGACTCCGCATTGTATGCGACAGCTACTGAGACAAGCTCAGACTTAATGCCGGCAATGTTACCTGATGAACCATTAGCTAAAAAATAAGAAGTAAGTGATCATCTAGAAAAAATAGCTGGTCATATGGCTGACTTAAATGAGATTTTTAGAAATTTAGTTCAATCTGAATTGAAAAAAATGCAATGCTTATGCAATTATTAGATAAGTAATTTTTAAATCACCATTTCATTAATACTATTTCCATTTTCTGTTATTAACATTATTTGTGCTTTATCTATATCTTATTACTATTAAAAATTAGTTAAGTCTTCTTCATGGCTTGATTATTAATATCTTTTATGCTGGGTTGCATAAACAATTAATTAAATTTAATGGACCAATCATGGGCCACTAAATCTTGTTTGAGGGACCACTAGCTCACTATTCATTCATTTAATGTTTTGTGCAATCCGACATTAATCTTTTTAATTATATCCACAAAAAATTTCAGAAGCTCTTGAACTTCAAATTCTTGAGTTTTAAATTAAATAAAAAAAATAGAGCCAGTTTTCATTAAATAATTTTAGTTAGTAAAACATTTTTAAAACATAAAAAAAGACTATTGAGTTAATACAATTATAGCTTATACATTTTCCTTGTAATAAAATGTTGAAGCGATAAGATTCTTTTTTAGTGTAACAATAGTTTAAAAATGATATACTGCCTCCCTCTTTATCTCTGTTCATGATCACACCACACTGGTGTACCCACGGAATAATACAGTGTTAGTAGTAATATGTGGTGTACCCACAGAATAATACAGTATAGCAAGTATGTGATGTACCTAAGAACTACACTTCATTAGTGTATGATAATGATGTAAAACATGCATAGAATATACTCAATGAAAATATGTCTAGCATCATGATAAGGATATCATATCATATAATTTTGCACTCCGCCAAAATTCATGGTGTCCTGTTTTTGCATTCGTGTATGTAAAAATTACACATCTGTTCTATAGTTTACACCACTTTGTAGCTGTTTGACATTTCTCGTTCGACATTTTGGATTCCTATTGACATAAATGTTTAAATCTGAAAACAGCACATTTTTAGTCCATTGCTCCAGAAATGGTGCTCACAAATCACGATGATGACGTGATTTTCTGTGAGGCTATCAACTTGTAATGGACAACTAACAAAGTTAGCAGTTAGCGTCATATTAAATTACCTCTATACTTAGTTCGGAATATCTTTTGCTGTTCTCATGGAAACTTTTGGAACACACATGAGCGACCAATTGCTTAAATTGACCGTTAGAATAAAGCAAACCATGAACATTTGGAAACTACTTACTGGCTTCTACTAATCCTTTACTTCAATGATTCTATAATATAGTTATTTAGTCATGTGTGATAATGATTGATTAATTAGACTGTTAAAGACTTTAAGACTTTCTTAGGTATTATACCTGTGGTTGTTGCTAAATGATTATACATGCATGGGGGGAGTTTTTATGAGTATTTAATGAGGTGTCTAATATTTCAAATTTTAAATATGTTATATTTTGTTTCAGGTTTAATGATGACACACTCCAACGGGATGCTGATCAAAGATGTCCATACTTGTATGGATATGTATCTAGATATATATCCATACTTGTATGGATATGTATCTAGATATATATATACATTGCCTATTCATAGGTCCTTGTGTAAGGCCGTCCTGGCCATTTGCAGGGCTCAAAGCAGAGTAAAATGTTGGTGCCAAAAATGTCATTATCGTCAGTTGCATATACAATACTTAGGTAAAAAGAGGCAAGAGCGCAAATAAACTGGAAAATATAGTAACTTGTGCCTTGTGGCTCGGATTTACAACAATATAAATAAGTTAATAAATTAATAACTAACCACGTCATATAATTGAACTTAATATAATAATATTGATAAATTAACAAGAACAATAAATATAGTAGGTACCTAGTACAATATAAAAATGTATTCAAAATTATTAACCATCCTACTTTTTTGTGTTAATAATATCATTATATTTTATTAGTTGGTCAGAAATTTCTTTTATTTCTTTTTCGACGTCAACTAATAATGGTAGGTAGGTAGGTAGTTAAAATTACAACAGTTGAATGTATAAAATGTAAACAACAATTTTTTTTCTCTTCAACTTTGTTTTTTTTTTATTGTGTAAAAGTGGGGCCTATCCAACTTTGGTGAAGGTCCGGGGCGAGTATTTTAATGTTTGATGTGTCTGATAGATAAAATTGGCAGCAGTATTGTTTTTTTGTAATTGCAATTGTAATTGTTTTCATCTATTTTCTATAATAATAAAATATTTTTTTATCTTATAATAACTTTTTTATTACATTTAATATCAACTATCTTTTGTTTTTTTTTTATCTTTTACTTAAATGTATATGATAGTTATAGTTATACTTATAAGTTAAAGTTTTGGTTATTACAGTTATTGCCATTTCAATGTAATATAATCACAGTTTGTGTTTAAAAAAATTGATTGACTCTTTAAAAAATATTGCGAATACTTTGATTTTTTCTTATATTGTTTATATAGTATGTGGCAACTGTATTGGCCTTGCCCAGGCAACTAGGGTACCATCTCCTCCGAGACCCCTACTAGTATGTTTTTTATATGAGTAACTTATTTGCTTTGTTTAGTTATTTTTGTATAGTTCATGCTAGTGGTAGTGAAAGTAAAGATAAAGTACTAAAAAAATCAAATTCAGAAATTGTATTTAATATTTATTGTCTTCTTGTTATATATCTAGTTATGTTTTCAATTAAATTTGTTTTGTAACTTATTCATAGTTTACAAATTTATATTAATTTTACCATTCACACAAGTGTCATGTAAGACAACTTTTTAAAATCAAAGATTATAAAAATGAAACTAGGAACAGTTAACCATAACACTGGAGTCTTTTTCTACAGCCATTATCATTAACAGTTGTTAATGATTATGGCTGTAGAAAAAGATATTAAAAATTCCAATAAAAATCTATCAACAATATAGCCAACTCATCAAATTTCTTAAAGGATTGTTATTATAAAAATTTAAATGTACAATTTAACAATTTACTTCTGTTTATTTAATTTTTATACATATATATATATTGTATGTAAATATTGTTTAAAATGTAAAATGTAAAATAGCTGAAAATATAATCTTTGTTTGTAAGTACAGTATTTTTTTTTTGGCATTTGAACAGTAGATTATTTACAATTATTTTTAAAAATTTACAAATAGTAGTGATACAATAGAAATAGTTATAATTATAGCTATTAATATGATTTTATATACTATTTTTTATTATACTTAAATATACATAGGTATTGTAATTCAATTTTTTATTATTATTTAAAAACCCATGGCAGCATATTAAGCCATTGTGATTCATAGTTTGTAATTATTATTAGCATAAAACTATTTTTCTGAAAACAAAGGCTGATAAAAAAATTGTAAATGAGTATTTTTGAGATGTCCTTTGAACAATTTGCCTAGAGTAAGTCCTTTAGTTCCGGGACTCACACTGAGTGACAAAATGTTGATCTCTATATTATTAATTTTTTATTATTCAACATAAGATATAACCTTGGCAGTTGGCAGTGATTAGTTTTAGATAGACGGCAGTCAGGAAATACCTTTCTGTCAACCCTACTGAGTCATTCATCTATATATTCTTAATGTTGAACAATGTCTCATCACGACTTTTGTCAGCCGCCAAAATTACATCTGATGTTGTGTGTAGTATAATATGTCTGATAAATTATTTATTTCCATGGCAAGGATTGTACAATTTAAAATAAAATAAATGTTATCAATCATATAAAAGATTAATAATTTTATGAATATTTTAATATTAAATTATTATTCATAATAATTGAACATCAGAACTTAGCACTTTTAAGTTTGTACGAAAAATAAATACGTTTAAAATTAAAATTTCAATGTCATAAAAACAAATCTCTTGTTCCCAATAATGTTTACATACTAAGTGAAGATGTCAATCTGCACCCGAGTTGAATACCATGATGTTTATTCATAAAAGATTAAGATGTTTGATGTTGTTATCAATTTATCGCCATCATAGAAATTTGTTTCTATCAACAAATTACCACTAGAAAAAAAATAATAGTCTTATAAGACACTGCAGTGCACTGCACCCCCATGGTGTGTAAAACAATATTATACTATATTTAGGAGTATTAATATATTGTGATTTGTGAAAGATTTAAAATGTTTTGAAATAAAATAGTAGGTAAGTACCTAATACTGTAAAATAGGGTGAATAGGAACAGTTTTTTTTAAAGACTGTGCACTCAATTTTTTTACCATCCATATTCTGAAAACTGTTTTAGAAAACCCACACACACATGAACATGTTTAGAACCAATTATAAAATGTAAGTTCAATAATTAGTTTTATATATTTTTTAAAAATGTGTTCTTATTGACCCAGTAATGAGGTGAATAGGAACACAGTCAAAAAAAAATTGATATTCCTTTTATAAAATAAAATAGGAACTTAATTAATATTTAAAAAAAAAACTTTTGAACATTATACAATATATTAGGAATTATAATAAAATAAAAAACAAAATATAAAATAATAAATCCTTTAGCAAATCAGCCTTGATTTTAATTTTTTGGCTTCAAAACGTACTCTAATAAGAGGGTATAATTCATATAAGGGTAACAGATATATAAAATTTAATTTTCGTAAAAATTGCGGTAAAATAGAACCCAAAAATAATGTGTTTCCAGTGGCGCAGTGAATTTTTAATCAAATGGAAGCGAACAAATTATTTATGACCTATTCCACCCTACTCCAATTGATGTATACGATACTCATATGCTCAAATAGGGGGGTGGGGTAACACTCAAAATAAAGTTCAAAGACTGACCATGTATGTGGGCTTTATGAGGGTATGGCCCACCACAACCCTCCAGAAACCAGAAGCAATTGCTTCTGAAAAACATGACGCTACATCATCCTAAAAAAGTAGTTGTCAAGTTTTGTATGACAACAAGTAGGTTAATAGATGACAATAAAAAACGTTTTAAGTTGTTTTGAAATTTACAGTTTGTATTAATATACTAATATATTTGATATATACAACAATTAGATAGCCTTTTTGTACTATAGTTCAGTTGTAACCAATGTTGAAGTCGGCTGCCATTTATAAATCAGGCAATGTTTACATTTATTCATATACATATCTATATACTGTAATAATATTTTTTTGTAAATATTGCCTGCTTTATAAATGGTGGTCGACTTCGACGATAAGAAGGAGAAGGCTATCTAGTTGTTGTATATAATATCTATGATCGCTACTATAAAAGTAATGTATTATAATGTAAATACGTTGAGTATGTACCTTATAAGAATCTGAAAACGTTTTTTTGAAACACAAAAATTATAACATTTGTCATACGCAGTATAACGTGTAATTATTGGAGATAGCATGATATAATAAACATAGGCATGAACTAAGATAATTTAATTATCTAACTAAGATAATTTAATTATCTTAGTTCATGAACATGGGAGTTACAACAAATCTTATCAATAACAAGTACTATCAAAGGGATCCAATCGACATATTATGTGACACACTAAAATTTTTAAAATCACGAAAAATTTAAAATTCAAGTTATAATCATAATTATCATTTTTTTCTAGATTTGTTCCTATTCACTTCTATGGTTATATTCACCCCAGTTTACGGTAGTTGATTAGCATAGATAATAATAATATCAATTTTAAAAACCAATAGTAGAATTTTAGAATTTTTTTGTACTGGGATTAAGATAATAAATTTTTGGAAAATATGAAAAGAAATTTCAAGCAAATTAGGTAAGTGTAGGTTATATACTAATATCCAATAACCACTTCGGCATGTATATTTTTAATGTTATTATCATAAAAATAAATGTTATTGAAATAAAAAGAAATTTAATTTAGAAAGATTCCGATACCAATACTTTAATCAACGAGAGAACACCTCGCGAACTGATGAGAATTGGTTTTTTTACGCATCTGTCATAGAAGACCTGGTTTCGATTCCAGGGTGACGCAGGAGGATGCGCAGAATCTACGTGTTGTCTCCTTGAACAGAGTTTAAATACTTATAGCTACCTTAAAACATCTGCAGATGACGATGTACTTCCTTCTCTAGGTATAAAAATTGTTTCCCAAGTTTCAGCCGTTTCGGCTAAAACAGTACCGAATTCAGAATCCCACTCTTCAATGCAACAACCCTAAATGTATTAATATAAGTATATTTTTTAATTAAAAAATACTATAGAAAAAAAACTGTAGAGCTAATGCATTTTGTCTATATTGTAAAAAATGCATAATATGTTAGTTGGTACCTGTAAAAACTCCTTGTGTTTTAACTTAAGATGATTTATTCGATGCTCGGATGAGAAGCTTATGGTTCTGGTCATAGCTCTGCAATCCAGTACTTTTCTAGGCATTATGGCCTCGTGTTCTATACCAGACAGCGCGCTAACATAATAATAATATATACTATTAATAATTAATAGCATGTATATAATATATAGTTGAAAATCTAATTAGCAATTTGTTTTTGTACGTGATTAAATTATTCATAACGGTCTTACTAGTTTTGATTGGTATACCACAATACTACTCCTGTATCGTTGTCGATCAGATTGATCCAGTTACTACAATAAAAAAAAAAATTGTAATTCAACATTAATACTAACGGTAGATTACAAGTATTGAGAACGCTCTGCGACTTACATATGGAATCCACTTGAAGCGTGCTCAGATTTTAGTTGCATCGTGCCTGCCAACAATAAGCAGCAATTGTATGTGAATTAATCGAGAAAAAAAATTGAATTAAACGTCTATATTGTGGACTGTGGGTTTCATGAAATACGAATATACTATCGCGGACTGTTGCATACAATTCGTATGTGGGGGGAGTGACGACGATTGGAACTGATGCAACGCCTGCTAACATGTGGTCAACGTTCAAACAACTGAAGTAATCGGAGTTCAGACGGCAAGAACCGTACGCACCAGAATTTATAAAGATGAGTCATGCACCTATCGATAGTCCGCGACCCGTGCATTCTTACCAATCGAACGTTTCAATAGTCTCGATAATTTGATATAGCTATAATAATTATTAATATACGACAATCATCCGTGAAACCTTTCGAAAATGCAAAATTACATCATTTAGCAGCATACTAAAAATAACAATTAAAAGAAAAATATTCTATTATAATATTAGGTACCTACATTATTACAATATTATCGAACAACATGTCGGTATAAATATCGAACGATAGCCGATAAAATTAAAAAAAATGTCGAACAGCCTGCATTGCAGTGAAGATACGATATAAAAGATTCCAACAGGTGGTCGCCATGGACCAAGAAATAAGAATGTATTATAAGTTATAACATATACTAGTTATACTACTCACCTTTTGTCCAAAACATTGTATTACCTGTGTAATGTGAATTGTAATACCTATAATATACGTATTATACGAATAATATCTAAGTGTCTAACCTATATAATATCAGGACTTATTTTTTTTGTCATTCGTAGTATTTTACAATCTTTTGTATTGATAGTATCTAAACATGCGCGTAACCGTGTAAGTCTAGTATTTTTTATGTAAATAAATTTCATAAATAATGTTATTTGTTATTAAGAAGACGTCATCGTCACACCCATATAAGTTGTTTCCGTCTTACAATCGTAGGTACAAAGATATTGCGTTGCTAAAATATGTTAGTTTCCTTTAATTATACCTAATTAATATTTAATGATTATAACATTTCAATAAACACTTGAAAATAATTTTCAAAATCAATAAGAGCGCACTAAAACGTTATTACTTACTTATTTAGTTACGTATTATTTTTAACAAAACGAACCCATACCTAAGGACTGATTTTTTCGTCTGCCCGGTTTGTACCAACAAAATGATGGGCTAAGGACAACGACTATGGGCCCAAGGCGGGCGAAGCCAATGCAGCAGTCCACGTTACCAGCCAACCACATCGCAGTTGTGTGTCGTAATATATTCATTTTTTTCTTTGCCCCCCCCCCCTGAACAAGCACGTATATTGTTGAGGCATCGCAAGACGCAGGTCCCTACATTTTTTATCCTCCTCCAGATGTAATCCCGGTGGTCGCGAGCCCGCTCACACATGATTTTTCCCGGTAACCCTGTGAGGGCACATCATGAATGATATGGTGCGTCGCCTCCCGTGGGCCGGGAAAAAATGGCACAATTCCATAATTTTATTGCCATTGACATGTGCCAAATTGATTATTATTATTTTTTTTTGTATGCACTGCCATGTGCCAAATTGATTATTTTTATTTTCTTCACCTATTTTATTATACAAACATATAAAATACAATCACATGATTACCTAACTTATTCTTATTCTCAATTAATACAATCTTTTTCCCCTTTATATACATCTATAAAATTCATTTTTTAATGCGTGTAACAAAACCTATGAGTTCCACTGACTTGGCCCTCGGATCACACGCGGTGCGGCTCATAGCTCACGAACAAAGTGTTCCCCTTTGGTCGTGGGTAGTTTTTGATAGCGTAAAAACTCCAAACTTTTACAAGAGATTCAGGAACTAAAATAGGGCTTTTGGTACTAGGTGAATTTTTCTTCCGCTGTTTGGAAGTTTCGTGCCCCCAGTGCCCCCTCCCTCCTAACTGTGACACTACAACAAATGTAATATTTAATTGATACTTGCATATACGCATATACAATCATTCACATAAAAAAAAATGGGTTTTGCTAAGCTATAGCTAGGAGGCTGGAGGGTTAAATATTTATAATAGAGAATATCATAAGATAAAATATAAATAGATAATAGATATACCAGTGGCAGATCCCCCGTTACAAGTAATATCGTCCATTAATAATTTAACAATTTCATTTTTATTATATAATTAAGATAAGACTACTATGCATATGATCTAAGTCGCAATGACACAATCTATAGGTAAAAATTAGGTATGGGAAACGGTATAACGTGGGAAACCACGCCTATGAGACCGCGATAACACACCCATATTTTAGTATTTCATAATTATTATTATCATGATCATATTGTAATTATTATTATTATTATTATTATTTGTTTGTTAAATAATTACTAGACAGTATTAATATGACAACTCATCAATAATTTGTTGTAATTATTATCATTATAGGTAATCTATTTTCTATATAAGTATAGTAAAGTTATCATTTATTGTTTTACTAAATTATATTATTAGAAACATTTGATAGATTGACAGTAGGTATACAATTATTCTAATATTTAATACCGTAGTATTATAAGTATATTCTTTATACTATGATTAATAGGTACCTGTCAATTAAAAAGTAAATATATTATTATATTATTAAGTATTAACAGTTTTTCTATAGTTATTATACAGACTACGGTACCTACTTATTATTTACCACGATCAACAAGCCGATGGTGAGGAGGCATAATATAATAGGTTAGTTACATGCATGTATGTGACGGTGATAGTATATTGTGTGGCAAGGGCGGGAAATTGCCTTCTCACATGAGCTACATATATTATTTTTTGTCACGCCTCTGCATTCATCGATCACGGCAAAGGTAATGCAGGGATCTATGCAACAACTAGACTATAATTCTATGACAACAATATTCCAAGAAAGAAACGATTTGGTTTTTTAAGCGTCACACATGGAGGTTGTAATATGATTATGAGATGTAACCAAAAGTTTATAATTTGTAAAGAACCGACGACCGTGGTATAGATTTCAGTGACTGTTTAAATATTTACCATTCAGAGTTTTTAATTTTGAAACCAATAACAAGACCTAATTATTGTATTTTTCTAAACTATGCTTATTCCTAATGAAAACGACAACTCCTAAGTTGTGATGATGGTCAAATTCTATTTACGGCAACATGAATTGCCTTTTCAAAATTAGTAAACACAGTTTTAGGATTAAAGCATAAATTACATTTTTGACATACTGAAATGATTAATTGAAAAGAAGCCTTATACGTTGTTGAAGCTTTATCTAGAAGTAAACAGAATACTAAAGGTTTGAAGTTATTATTTTTTATTCCGTGGACAATAAATAGTTGAGTAAATTGTGATTGGCAGCTTTTAAAAGTCCCGTCAATATATAATGTATCAAACATTCACACGTATTTAAACATTTTAAATTAATAGCACATGAAAATATAATTATATTTTTAGTTTCGTCATTGATCAATATAAACAATTCATCTTTGTTTGTCATTTGTCTTAGGGTTAAAATGAATAAGAGTTGCATGTAATTCTGATAAGTTTTTTTGATAATTTGGGCATTAGGTACCGATGATGTTCTAGCATAGGTTAGGTACCTATGTTTTTCAGAATTAATTGTAAGTCAAAGGTATTTAATTTACCTGTGTCATTCTCTCTGAGATCTTTATGAATAATTTTTGAAGGTCTTTCAACTGGATCATCATCTAATGCTTTCCGTTTTAGTTCATTTCTAATTGTCTGTCTATTTATTAATAATTCACTCTATTGTTCGTGGTTATGATTAATAAATAATAGATTTCTCCACTATTGGGAAAATAGATTAACACAACGCTCTCCGGTGGAAAAAATATTCGTACCTTCTGATTCGGTATGTATGTAATATATAGTTTTGTATTGGTTATTTTACTTTAATAATAAATTAATTTTGTTCTCAAATTTTTTTATGCTTTTATAGCTAAAAAAAAGGTGGGTAAGTGGATGTCACTCTGCTGTACAGTAGGTTACAAGTGGGTTACTGTAATGGATAGAGTTAAATTTAAATTCAATGATATAATATCATTGTATAAGAAAAACGATTCTGAGCGAAAACGGTCAGTCAGCCTATGATATTACCAAGTATATTTCATGATATTATTGTGAATAAAATAATTTATATATAACCTATTTAGTGAAGCCTTGTTTTCAATTTTCAATCTTTAGCTATAAAAGTTGAACATTTTATAAATTTTTAACTACAAAATAATTATTAAATTACTAATTTGACAAATTTTATCAAAATTTGAACTTTAAATGCTTATGAAAAAAAATTGTGCTTATGTATTTTTAATATTTTTCAACTGCTATTAGAACAGTATATCAGGAGCCTTATATTAAATTTTCACGCTTTTTTACCCAACAAATAAAATTGTATTGATATTTATAGAAAAAAAAACTAAAACAATTGAAAACCGACAATGTCCGTAAGTAGCTCAAAAAGAGACAAATTATTTTCAAAATGTTATCGTGTATAGAAAATGCTAATATAAACATTCAGTAAAATTTTCAAGTAAGTTAACAGTCATACGTTTTTTAATTACAACAAAATAATAAAATCGTTACATGAGAAATCGAGGGAATATCAAATGTTGTAAAAATATAAATTTCAAACGCTCATAAAAATGTAATTTGACTTTCTTGTTGACATTTTTTTTTTTGATAAAGGTAGACAAACTTATGGATAATCTTGTATTAAATTTTCAAATTTTAGATTTAAAAAGAAAAATTTTTATGAGTTCTCAACTCAAAATAATTTGCTAATTTTCTTGATTTTTCCGTATTTTGTCAAGATTTAAACTTTCAATGCTTATAAATAAAAACTGTGACTAAGGTTTTTTATTTTTTTTCATCTGCCTTTGAAACAATAACCCAGGAGCCTTCTATTAAATTTTCAAGCTTTTTTAATCAACAAATAAAATGTTATTGATATTTATAGAAAAAAAAAACTAAAAAAATTGAAAACTTACAATGTCCGTAAACAGCTCAAAAAGAGTCAAATTATTTTTAAAATTTCATCGTGTATAGAAAATGCTAATATCAACATTTAGTGAAATTTTCAAGTATCTACGGTCATTTTTTTTTGAGTTACACCAAAAACCAAAATCAATTTTCTCAAAAACAGATTTTGAGTAAAAATTCCCGCTTTTCCTTAATTTTTCTTTTGTTTTTCACGGCGCTTTTGAAAACTACTGGGAAATTTTTACTTTTGACCCCCTTAAAGTACCGACTAGATTCACTTTTCTATCAGAAAAGTCACTATTGAAGAAAATCCAAGCACTTTTACTGTCCTAAAAGGTGATGACAGACACAAAAAAAATAAAAAAAAACACACATCATTGTAAAATCAATACATTCATCGTTTCGCTCAGAATCTAAAATTGAATATTAAATAAAGTAAATAATAAAAAAAATATTCTAGTGAAAATGAAATTATTTAATTACTAACTTTATAGTAAAATAAAATAAAACTTTTTTCCTAATAATTATTGATTATCGGGGCCATTCTTAAGTGAAGACATGAGAACTTATCGATGGGTGTGCCAAGTTCAATGGGTATGTTGAATATGTTTATCCGGAGCTTGATGACAATGGTTGAGATACAAGATTTGAAGACCTTTCCAAAGTATGATAGTGTATAAATTAAATCAAAAAAACAAAAAAAAACATTAGAAAAATATAGGTACATAGAAAAATTAGATAATCCCGTAATTTTGATTGCTTTTTAAAAATACTAGTTTACAGTAATTACTTACTTATTAATAAATAAAGAAAAAATAGTAAGTAAAATAATTACAGTCGCAAAAAAATATTATTTACCACTATGCGTCTATGCGAGATCAGTGACGGACAGCGATGAGATAGGTACTAGTGGTACTACAGTTACAGACACGTAGACGTAGTTCACAATTTTTGTCGATTTATACATAGAACATGGACTATGGACAGTTAAGATAGTACAATACTACATTATGTAGTGAAATTACTGACCATTACATTTATCAGTAGATAGAATTGAGAGAAACATAAACTTTGAATTGAACAATTCAATTTTAAATTTATACTAGAAAGTAATTGTTGGTAATTATAAATTACTAATTACACAAATATTATGTAATTAATTATCAATTACAAATTATATCAACATTTTATAATCAATTACCAATTACAAATTACTGAAGTAATTGAATTACTGTAATTGAAAAGTGCCCAACCCTTAATATAAACAATATAGTCTATAATTTAGTTTTGGGTTGGAAATAAATTAAGTACACTAGTGTACTATAAAAAGTTAACAAAAAGTGTGTATACCTATTAATTTTTAACTTAACTGAGTTAACCTATAGTTAAATTCACTTTTAACTTATAACTTTTTTATTGGTGCATATTAAGTTAACTTAACTGAGTTGAAAAAAATTATTAACTTGCCCAGCCTTAACTAATAGTACTAGCTACTAGGTACTAATTGTTTGAGATGTAGGGATTCGGCTTCCATAATTCATGACGTCCGGATGGTAAGCAATTTTTAGTGTACCTAAACGTATTGTGGTAGGATTTTTCTTGGTTGTCTTCAAACCTCCAATCAGTTGAAAAATTGATATAATAATTTAAAGTTTTGAGATTTAAGAAATAAATTTTCTATAAAGGGTAGCAAAATAATTTGTTCCTCAAATCTTAAAATTTTGAATTATTGTTAAAAATTGTATAACAATATTACTGCATCGAAATAATTACCATGTATTGATAATTGGATTCAGCCGATTCGGGTTTATACATTTTATCTATATTACAGAATAGTTCTAAGTAACTAGTAAGTATAAAATACAATAATAATATTGTAGGAAAACTGTTTGGTATGAAAATTGGTACTTACGTGTATAGCTTATAATTATAATTATTGTCCGCAGTATATTAATATGCACTTATTTCTGTATAAAATGCGTACTTTAATGGGAATAAACTTAGAAAAAAGTTTTTTTTTTGTTACTTCAATACTTAATAAATATTATTGTAGCCCAACATATTTACAATATCACAGATTTGTTCATAGTATTTAAAATAATAAAGTAAAGTATTAAACCATTTTTCAGGTACCCCAACCTGGGGTTATGATTGGTTCTGGAGGTAAAATAAGGATATCCAGTGCATAATATTTAAAAAATTGCAGGATTGGGTGAATTTATGTTTAAAAGTTTTATACACCATGATGTACTATACATTTTTATACATGTATAAAAGTATAAAATGTATAAATTGTTTTTCTATATTTTTTTTCATCAAATATTTAAATTATTATTAAATATTTTTTATACATACCTAGAGTATAAATAATAATTGTTTTTACTATAATTTTGATAACGTCTTAGAATTCAATAACTAATTTTGTATTGCTTATGACAGTTTATGTAATATTTTTTTTTTTTTTTTTGTTTTGAGGCTTCGACAACTTAGGTCATTAGCCTTTGGTACTGCGGGGGGTGGAACTGTAGGTTTTGTTTGTTTGGAACACGTGGGCAGAATTTTTTAGTGGGCACCCGTAGGTATCTGCCATTGCCCGGGAGCGGGATGGCGGCACTTGTTCTCCGGACACCGTGACTTGCCCGGAGAAAAATGCCGCCCGATGGCCGGGAATCGAACCCGGACCGGCTGTGCCGAAGTCGACGCGATGACCACTTGGCCACCTCGTCCCCCTTATGTAATATTGTAATCACTAATTAGTAATTACTAATTAATATTTTTTTCTTATTAGTTTCTTAATTTATTTACTATTAGTAATAAAAATGTTGTATTTACTATTTACAAATAAATCCGAGCCCTAGTTCTTACTTTATTAGTAATTAAGTAAGTAATTAAGCAAATTAAATAGTATAATTTACTATTATTTAATCTTCCTTGATTATTTTAGTAATCTTTTCAATGATGAATATGCCATATAGAATATAGAATATTATATATATTAGACATTAGTATATTATGTTATACATAAAAAAATAGAAAAAATATTTGATCTTTGGATATTACTTTTTTTCTGATTTAATGTTAAATTAAATTACCAAAAAATCAACATTTTAACAAACAAAAAATAACTGTTTATTCAGGCTTCTTAAAAAAAAATTTATATTAGTTTACATCGATGATGTATAAAATAAAGATGTATTATACGTAATACATACGTATAATACATAGTATAATACACAAATTATACATTTATGTATAATACGTGCCAACCATGAAAAATTCTGATGGTGTTTTTTAAATATTTTCTTACATTAGCTACAAAATTATCAACAGTACCAATTAATCGTGAGAGCTCCGATATTCTATAGAGGCCACGAGCTCTCGATAAAAATACATTTTTTTTATTGAAAAAATGTCAAATAAGACGGTGCCGATCACAACAAAATTACAATTGTTAATATTATATTATATATGTAAAGGTAGAATTAAAAATGTGTTTGTTGTCGATTATTATTAATAATTGTATACACATATGTTTAAAATCTTTAAATACTCAAAATCATATCAACTTGGCAAAATATGCAACATATCATTTTGTGTTTCGATTAGGTATATATTATATATTATTATCATGAAATGAATTTGTATTGAATCAGATTTTTAATAATGATGCAGTTTCCTAAGAAATATGTAAATGCATGAAGTCTGTAATTATGAATAACTTAACGAATACCCACACTTACTTCCAAAAACTATTTTTTGCTTGGTTTTTTTTAATAGGTACCATAAATTAATTTTTATTAGATAATATTTTATACGTTTCAGTTAAAAACCTACGGTGCTGCGTAGACATAGGTACTAGACATGTACATAATGTACCACAATCATATGTCAATGTGTATCAATAATTACTATAGGTAATTAAAATAAATACCAACAATAGTATTTTTTGTTTATTTAGATTTTGTGACATTCTATGTCTTGACAATATTATACATTTATGCAATATTATTGTTGTTAATTAGTGATTACTAACGTAGGTACTGAAAAATGTAATTTTAATTGTTTGTTTATTGAAATCATTAAGACATTTTAATGTCAATAAGCAAATGTTTAATACTATGCGGTTTGTTGTTATGTCGAACAGTTAATTCGATATAGCCACGTTTTCGTGTTGCCAAGTCGACGCGTCGTATTTGTTTACACACAAAAAAGTAACGTCGTTCAATAAGAATACAAACTATGCCTATTCACTTATTTATTTTTCTCTCGAAGTATCTTACGTAAATATAATATTTGAAAATATGTTAAATATAGGAAAACCATCGGCCAAAGACCATGCAGAAGTGGCTAAACATGTGAAAGCGAGACTTTTTGACGAAGAACGAAAAAAACGAATTTTCAATCCAACTACTAGAATTATTGGTGTAAGTTATAGGTGCCAATTACAGTGGAACCTCGGTATATTTTGAAGTTTCTGTATGATGACGAATATTATTTTCAGTCCCGATCATTCATTCACATAATATTTTTAATCGCCTCGGTAAATCGAAGTTAGAATATTATATTAATTTTTTTGTTTTTTTACCCCTCAAGACTTCAAGATACTGAGGTTTCACTGTACTTATATACAGTGTTGGGAAAAGATAACCAAAAAATCATCTGGATAAGAAAACAGATAATTCATTCAAAATTTATCTAGATAAGATAAAATATAACATAATTTTTTTTTATCTAGATAAAGATAAAAATACACATACATTTATCGAGATAAAATTTTTTTTTTTAATTTATTAGTAATTACTAATTAGATAATATTTATTAATTAATAAATCCTTAATGTAATTTCTCAACTAAAATAATATACAATTTTAATTTTTAATACAACTCGAATAAAAATAAAACTGACAATATTTCAGTAAACATCTCTTTTTTTAACTATAATAATATTGGAATTTGAATCACTTCTCGGTTCTCGTAAATTATTCGCTATTTCAGTATTTAAAAATATTCTTATTTATTTATTATTTATCTAGATAAATTATCACTGATAACTATTACATTTATCTAGATGATACAATTAGACGATTTAATTCCTTTTATCTATATAAGATAATTCAAGAAATAATTCCCAACACTGCTTATATAGGTACTTCTTGGTTCTTTTATTTTGAACATTAATCGCATACATAATCACTTGCACTAATTTGATTTTTGAATAATTCTATACCTACATTTTATTTGCGATTAGATCGATAAAGATGCCCTCGATAGACAAGTCCAAGAAAAGAAAATACTTCGAGACCAAGAACAAGCAAAACACCAAGCGTATTCAAACAAATTGTTACAAGATTGTGCCACGTCGTTACAACTAGATGAACAAAATAAAAAAGTAACGCCATGTCACTATACTATACCTATTTTAAGTTTTTAAGTATAATTATTGTACGATTACGTAGAAAAAAACATCTATTAAACTTCTTATTTTCAAAAAAAATGTATGTACAAATATTATATACGATTTCGTCTTAAGTACTTAAACATTCTGCTGTTAACTTAACTCGAGGCACACCTATAGTAAAACGGTTAAAGTTAAAAAAAACACTTAGGTACCACGTGTAACCGAAACTTACTTATTTTGCATCACGCGTAGGTATTTAATTATTTATTCAACCAAAACAATTAAAATTAATTAATTACAATAAATTATGCGTCAATAATTGCTAATATGAATACCAACTGAGCAATAAGCTCGTATCTGGTATACGGAGTTCATTGATATTACAATTCGTTTTAAAGTAAAATACTTATACATATAAAAATACGATTTAATTAATTAAACATAAGACTATACGAGTAACATAGTAAATAGATACTTTAGAAACAAAATTAACATCAGCGTTACATAATATAGCCTTTAAGTACATATTTTAAGACATTGTTTTATGTTTAGGCATATTATATGTATAGACATTTTATAATTTTATTCATACAAACATTAATACATTATTATCATTTATCAAGATCGCTAACTGTTTTATTTTATTTTTATTAATAATAATATCATTGGTATTGTTAGATTGACATTCACATAAACTTGTCGTGTATGAATCAATCTAAGTATTTTTATGGTATAAATAAATACTTAGTTTTTATTTATAAACGTCCACGAGTAGCATTCCAGAATATTATAACAATGTAGATATACTTTTAAGATACTTCTTACCTAGTTCATATTCATAATATAGTCTAAGTCTGTAACGCGACTATAAGTAAATTTATTAAAAATCTCAAGCCATGTGTGCATATCATATTAATATATATATTAATTTTTAATTTCAAATTTTACAGCGTGTATGAAAAAAAAAAAAAAATTGCGTTTATAAAAATTGCAAGAAACCTTCCATTGATTGAACTTTGATATAACAATATAACATACGATAGAGCAAAATGGCCATACATAAATATATATACCAGTTTAATATAATAATAATATTTATTTCACCAAAACAGCGATGGTTAAATTTTTTTAAAAGAATATATGAAAGTATAGGTATTTACTCACTATATAGGTAGTCTATGGCTGTGATGTAAGTATAGTAGTTATAATTGTAACATTTAACTGAAAAATGGAATAATATAAAATAAAACATAATAATTTATAATTTACATAATATGAACTTAAATTTAAATTTATACCATAATTTTAAGTGAGAGATAATCAAATCTATAGTATTTATGTTTCGTTTGAACAATATAATATAATTGTTAACAAAATATTATGGTTGTGTGCAAAAGTTTCAATAATATCTTCGTAATTAAACATAAATAGACATACCGGTTTAAAGTATAATGCATATAAATTATTAGGGCTACACAATTTGTAGATGTTTTTAATAGGGCTTAGTCTTGGCTTGAAAAATGTGAGTTTTAACAGAATTTATAGAAATATTTAACTGATTAGTATGGGTATTGTAAGAATCATCCTAGACCAGCGTTTCTCAACCTGTGGTACAAGTACCATTAGTAGTGGTACGTGCAAGATTCGTAGGTGGTACACTAAGAAAATTTACCTTCATAAAAAATGGAACGGATCATTATTCACAATAAATATCATTTGGAATATTCGATATCAATAATGATATAAATAACAATTATTGAATATATTTAATTTTCTTTTTATGCATACATTCTTTATTGCATATTATATTATTTTTTATGCTTATATTATCATAATTTTGTAGTTGCTTACAAAATTAATTTTCATATATATTAAATAAGGTATTTATTTTTGATAGTGAAAAAAAAAACGTTTTTTGGTTCAAGTGTTAGATGATCATTTTCAAATTGTGTCGGTGGTAGGTACTCGGATATAAAAAGGTTGAGAACCGCTACCCTAGACCGTAAGCCAAACTAAACCAAGGTAGTATATGTTATGAATGTTCTCAATTTAGACAGTAAAATATATTTCTCAGAATATACTAAAAATATAAAAAAAAATTCGAATGACATTGTTTATGTGATTAATATAATATTATATATGTTCCATATTTAAGCATTAGTTTTCATTATAAAAGCCTAGATATCTTATAGAACTAAATGTTTTTTCGAAAATAAATTCTGATCATTTTTAAGTTTTTTTGCTACACATATTATCTATATAAAAACATTATATTTAGTATGTTTTAAAATGAAATAAAATGCAAATAACAGAAATTTCAAAAATATTTAATGAAGATATTAAGAAAATAATGTAAGAACATATTAAAACAGTCCCCAAATGTTTTGTTTTCGGATATTTGCTCATAAATTGGTAATCGTATAGGCCCTGGTCGCAACACGTTTTAGTGAATTTAACCAAAAAGCCAAAACAGAACATTTTCGGGCGTAAATCCATGTAACGTTTAGACTTAATATTTCTATTTTTAATAGCACATTTTGCACATATATTTCTTTGCATATATTTGCATATTATACTAATTCAGAGCCCATTAAAGTTATCCAGGAGTCACCGCGAGGGTGACTAGTTGACTACTTGACTAGACTTGGGTTAATAGTCTTCCAAAGATGGTAAAAGATTTTTTTAAATTACTGATATATTCTACTTATTTTTATATGATTAATTAATTTAATTAATTATGTACATTTTGTGAAAAAAACTTCAGTGCGTACGAAAATGTACAATCTGTAAATTTGTGGGTACATGATTTAATTCTGTGAGTAATTTTAAATAAAAGAAATAAAAGTAAAATTGGAATGCTATATATCAGTAGTGATACTCATGTTGTATTGTGTCCAAACGTGCTACATAGTTTAATTCACAACTAATTCACAATTGCTAAAAATGATTGTGAATAAATAATATTTAAAAACAAAACAAAATTGTTGGGGTAAAATGAACTGAATTTATAGAGGTATTTATGTAAATAATTTAATTATTTTCAGACTACTTACCTATACATAGTTATATTTGTATCCATTATGTACTCCAGTACCAGTATAAATATATAATAATATACGTTTTATCTAACTATATGTTTATAGAAACAAAAGGCAATAGATTTAGAGGTTTTAGAGTACAGAAAAAAATATCAAGCCCCTGAAACACGGAGAGAGTTCGACATATACGACCCATTACAATGCAGAAAAGGTCAGCCAAACCGTATTGGCGACGATGACCCTAGAATCACATTGTCGTCGGTTCAACGGTACGTAAAATATAAAATAATATAAAGACACGAGCAAATGAGATATTTTAATATTTTGATATTGTTTATTGTTAAGATTTGAAGGCGAAGAGGGCACGACGAAAGAACAAAAAGCGGAACAGATAAAACAACAGCGTGTGTGGTTGGAGATGCAAATACGCGAAAAAAATATGACTCGAGAAGAGAATAAAAACGTCGAACGTACGTGGCAAGAAACCGAACACACGACAGTTCAACGAGCAATGGCACTTGCAACGCTAGAAAATGAGTGTAGAAGAAAACTGATAGAAGCAAACCACCGATACAACCAAGCTCTGGTGAGTGCTTTTTTTTCTGTTAATTCAATAACGACAACGCGCCTCTAGAACATAGGACTGCAGCCACTTTTGAAAATTCATCAATTTTGAGTCACGGCTGCTTTCGAATAGTAAAAAAAAAACCTCTATATAATGCAAGACCGCCACATCTATAACCAATAGAAATATGTGTCGGTATTGAATTATATAATTTATAGCTGATTTTCAAAGCAAGTGAGTCATGTGAGTCTATGACAGTACCTACATAATATTTGAAAAAGTATATGTTTGTAAGTTTTGAAGTTTTTAGTTCCAAGCACATAGGTAAAGAACTATCTTTAAATAGCTTTTTTCTCAAAACAAAACTTTTTAAATTGTGGTACCCTTGTTCTATAGTCGTCAGATCGACAGACGAAATGAACACGAATAACGAATATAATTTGTTCAAATTTAGGCGTCCGAGCAAAAAATGAACAAAAGTATTATGGAAGCCGAGAGCAACGAAGACAAAATGGCAGAAGTGTACAACGCGATCACAGGAGACTTTTTGACGGAAAATCCCGAACTCGGGTTCAACAGTGCTTTAGGGCCAGGAAAAATATCGACGTCGCGTTACAAAGGATTAACGCCGGCCATGAAACAAGCGATATACGACGAACAAGCTAGTCAAAGAGCAGAACTTAAGGTATTACTGCACCTTCATACAATTAAGAAGAGATTAAAATTCCTATTGATCAACATAATATATTATTAATTTTATAATAATATACAAGGAATAACAGATAGACTTGACAAAAAAAAAAAAAAATATTATGCTACTTAAACAGTTAAACATATGACAAAAACCGTTAAAATTATATGATTAGTAAATAATTTAAGAACTATAATCACGTTCAAAAATTCCCAAAACAAATATACTCAGCAGTAGTCTATATTATTTTCTTTAAAATTTAAAATGTAATTAATAATTTAAAATAATAATTCACCAACATAATATTATTAATATACAATATTATGTAAAAATCTAACATTATAGTCAACTTATAGAATAGCAATACCCAACTCTTGTCAGGATTTGAATTTGACAAAAATTTAAACAATTCATTTAGTTTTAAATTAGTTTTGGTTATTTTTCTGATCAACTACAAATATTTCAGAATTGGTGATGTATGGAGAGGTATAGTAGGTATATACGATTGTATGCCTTCTACGCTCATGCAGTGTCCTTAATTACACTAAAATACATCAATATTGATAATTTATTTACAAATAAACAGAATATAATTAAATTGATTTTATATAATTTCAGATACGAAAAGAGGCATACGATAAACAAGAAAAAGATTGGGCCGATCTTTTAAATATACTGGCCAGGTGCGGCACACTCAGCGATCGAGAAATGCAAAAGAAAAAAAGGTAATTAATACTCTTCCAAGAATATTTAGTTTTAATGGTGAAACCAAAATGTGTGGTTACAATCTAAAACGTGGTATAGCCATTTTTTTCAAAATCGAGTTAGGCGTATACTATACATAATTATACATATTTATGTTAAAAAAATGATAGCAATTCCAAAAAAAAAAAATCTATTCTGCTGTATCTGTAATATTTTATAGTTTTAAACGGGTTTGAAAAGTGTGTTTTTTTCCCAAAATGTACTATTTTTTTTAAAAAATGTAAAGAAACTGATTTACGTTCACGTTCCTAAAAAAAAATTCGTTCATATTAATTTTTTTTATTTTTGAAGGAAACAGTTCCAGCTTCATTCCCACTAAGATAGCTCGTTTCAGGAATTCGGTTCTTTTAGAACGTGTTTTTTTCTCAACACTGTATGAAATTATTTATAAATGTATACACATAATTTGATTCAACGGGAAGACATAACTGTTCTAAGTACAAAATTATACCTATTTTTCAACATTTTAGATATAAAAGTGTATGCGGAAATGCAGAAAACTGGTTTTATTTAAATTTTTTTCCCTTAACTGTGGGAAAAATTATGGATTTTGACAAACTTGATACCTAATGTCCTAATATTTCATTACTTACAAGTAGTTACAACTAATGGTTTGCAAATTATTTTAATGATTCTTTGAACTATCTAAATAATTCTATTACCTATACAAAATTAATTGATTGAACGCTTTAAATTGTAAATAATATATTTTATTTATATACTTTTAGAAACTTGGAAGATGGAATAAAGGACTTCAACTTAGTTCTAGCTAACGAACAAAAAAATAAAGAAGAGTTTTTAAATAACGTTTTGTATAAAACTAAAGCTTCCAATGAATTTTTTGATCAGTTTAATAATACCAGTCGCTAATACCTATATACTTTTAGTCAAGTGGAAAATGTATTATTTTTTAAGTATCTTCAATGTATCTGAAAAAAATTTTAAAGTTATGATTGTAAAATATCATAAAATATTGAACGCTGGTAAATATTAAATAAAACGCATTTATAACGGTAAATTATGTAAAAAAAAACACTTCTCCTGCATCTCAGAAGCCTAAATTTAATTCTGAAGATTTTTATTAATTTCTGGTCAGGTGGCACTGCTGGGAGCTTTCCTTCTCTGTTATTTTTATATATTACTTACTTACTCTGTCACCACACTTACTCATTATACACTTAGGTATAGATTGTAAATACACTTTATTTTAATAAAAAAAAAAAAAAACAAAAAAAAAAAAAAATTTTTATTAATGTTGCGGCATAGTAGGTATTAGCATTGATTAAATTGATTACATTTATTATTTTTCTTTCTTCTTAGGGCTTAATTTCAAAAAATAATTTTTTTAACACTTACCTACCTATTATAATAAATTGACAAAATTAAATATAACAAAACATATATATTATTTTTTCCTACTTATATACAATATAAAGTAGCTATATAATATCTAGTGCTCGGAAGTTATTGAATAACGATTTGCATTTTTGTTTTTATTTTTTTTTTTTTTTTTGGGGTGGGGGGGGGTGGGGGATTAGATTTATTGCTAAAAGGGTATGCAGAAAAGGTCAGCCAAACCGTATTGGCGACGATGACCCTAGAATCACGTTGTCGTCGGTTCAACGGTACGTAAAATATAAAATAATATAAAGACACGAGCAAATGAGATATTTTAATATTTTGATATTGTTTATTGTTAAGATTTGAAGGCGAAGAGGGCACGACGAAAGAACAAAAAGCGGAACAGATAAAACAACAGCGTGTGTGGTTGGAGATGCAAATACGCGAAAAAAATATGACTCGAGAAGAGAATAAAACGTCGAACGTACGTGGCAAGAAACCGAACACACGACAGTTCAACGAGCAATGGCACTTGCAACGCTAGAAAATGAGTGTAGAAGAAAACTGATAGAAGCAAACCACCGATACAACCAAGCTCTGGTGAGTGCTTTTTTTTCTGTTAATTCAATAACGACAACGCGCCTCTAGAACATAGGACTGCAGCCACTTTTGAAAATTCGTCAATTTTGAGTCACGGCTGCTTTCGAATAGTAAAAAAAAAACCTCTATATAATGCAAGACCGCCACATCTATAACCAATAGAAATATGTGTCGGTATTGAATTATATAATTTATAGCTGATTTTCAAAGCAAGTGAGTCATGTGAGTCTATGACAGTACCTACATAATATTTGAAAAAGTATATGTTTGTAAGTTTTGAAGTTTTTAGTTCCAAGCACGTAGGTAAAGAACTATCTTTAAATAGCTTTTTTCTCAAAACAAAACTTTTTAAATTGTGGTACCCTTGTTCTATAGTCGTCAGATCGACAGACGAAATGAACACGAATAACGAATATAATTTGTTCAAATTTACCCAGACAGCAATTTTTTGTTTAAAAATATTATTAGAACATTATAATCACGAATAATATTAGTATAAAGTTATTTTAATAATATTATAATATTATCATTACAGGATGCTGTCTGGGTAGGCGTCCGAGCAAAAAATGAACAAAAGTATTATGGAAGCCGAGAGCAACGAAGACAAAATGGCAGAAGTGTACAACGCGATCACAGGAGACTTTTTGACGGAAAATCCCGAACTCGGGTTCAACAGTGCTTTAGGGCCAGGAAAAATATCGACGTCGCGTTACAAAGGATTAACGCCGGCCATGAAAAGAGCGACCTACGACTATATTAGTAAGCTTGAAATTAATTTTAAGCCACTACGAAATAAATTCTATAAGTTTATACTGCATATTTTTATATTTTTAGTGATATTGTAATTTTAAGAGCAGATTTCTGATTTTTTACCATTTTTTATTACAATTTTAACGATTAATGATAATATTATGTTTATACCTAACAAAATATTTAATTTTGAAAGTTTTAACTAAGTATTATTGTATTGTGTTTTTCAAATCCTTAGTTGACGTACACTTTCCTGGTTTTTTTTGAATATTTAGTACAAATTCTAAAATTTAAGAATATTCTTTAGAAAATATTTCTATTAATGATAACTGTAAGTTAAAATAAAAATAAGTGCATATTTAAAAATTTTAAGTGTACTATTTTTAAGTATAGTCCATGCATATTTAGTACGTTTTAAGTTCCAAGCCTCATGCATATTATCATATGTAAATTCATACTACCTATTGTTCGTAATAATAACTAATAGATAGGTAAGAAAAATTACAAATTAGTAGAAACGCTTGAAAATGAATTATATAGTCAAATAAATCTAAACATATCATAATAAAATTATTGACGATTGTAATGAAAGTAGGTGCTAACTAATTTTCGTTGAAATAAAAAAATAAAATACGTGACACATTCAAATAATTAATTTGCTTATTTTTTTTTTTGCTTGGTGTGATATCATAAATTCTAACCACGATCGTTACATACCTATGGACCAGTTTTCACCATTTTCCAGCTGCTTAACCACGTAAAAGAAATTGCATGTCATAAGTAAAAATATTTTTTTTTTTTAAATTCGATGAATAGTTATTAAACAACCGCATAATAGCTGGTATTTAAACACGTGCAAGTCAATTCCTATAATAATAGCTGATTACAATAATTTATTTTATTAATTTTTTTATTATTATTGATCCTAAGCATCGGCAACTATGGCCATTAGCATAGAAAATATTAATAATTATAATAATTTATTTTCATCCAGTTTTATTAATTGAACAATACATGAGGAAGACGGCGTGTTGTATAGACAATTTAGGTACATAACTACGCGTATACTAGATAAATAGCACCAATGAGGTTCACCATAAAATAATATTATTATACTTTACCTTGTAAAAATGGGCATAACATTTAATGGAATAAATAAAATAAAGGAATATATTTCTCACATTATTGATTAAAACTCCATGTTATCATTCAAATAAGAAAAAACTTAAAAATTTATAAGGTAAAAAAATATTTAAAATTAAATTTTTTAACAAAAACGTTGTTTTGTAAACGACTTAAAACTATGAAAAATAATATTTTCAAAAACATTTACACTTCTTGAAATAATGAGTATTCAATGATAAAAGAATCACACTGTATAATATGTAGAATATGTAATTATTGAGTTTGGGGCAACAAATCAATAATTAATAATAAATGTATTAGGTACAAAGCCCAACTTAGGAATTTTGGGGCCCGGGCAAAATTTTCTAATGGGGCCCCAAAATTAATTATTATCTAAATTTTAAAATATCTACTTAAATTATGAATGTAGTCTTTATGCTATATAGATTTGTTGTATCTTATATTCAATTTATTTTATAAGATTATAAATCAATTATACCATAATAAGGCTATAAGTAATTATTTAATGACAATTAATATAAATACAATTGATAACATTGATTTACGAAGAATTTCACTATTTTCGTGTTCTTTAACTTTTTCGTGAGATTTTTTCCAGTTGTTAAAACCAAGATTAATAAAACTGTTCCGTAAACAGTTCAAAACAAATCAGACTAAACATGGGGGACGGAGTGGCGACTTGCACCGACGCCGGTTTGAATTCGGCCACGGGCGGCATTTTTTTGGGGCAGTCACGGTGTCCAGAGATAGAGGCCGCCATTCCTCACCCGGGCATAGCAGACACCTACGGGTGCCCACTTACAAAAATCTGCCAAAACAAACACACACGTTTAAAACCTACAGTACACTCCCACACAGTTCCACAGGCTAATGACCTCAATTGTCGAAGCCTCAACCTGAAAAAAAAAATTTTAAAATAAATAAACAATATATTATATATTTTTTGTTTTTTTTTAAGTTGATAGAATTGATATTATGGTAAAATCTCTATGCATTCTACATAACTATATTTATGTACACGATGGTATAATATTATATTCAACCCGTCAAGACTTTCAGCAAGAAAATATTAAAATATCCAGTGTTGAGTTTATCTAGATAAATATTTTTTTATCTTTTATCCTATCTAGATAAATAGAGATTATTAATTTACACAGTTATCTAAGATAAAAATCACCGTTATCTAGATGAATTTATCCAGATAATTTAATTTATTAATCAGCTTTTATTTATTATAATTTATAGGTAGACAATTAAGTAATTTATTAAGTAGGTAGTATTTACTTATAACTATCGACATTTTTATAACATACTATTAGGTTATTCTATATTGCTACGAGGTTACGGAAAGTGTCATAAACCAATACAAAAAAAATATCCGATAATTTATCTAGATAAAATTATATTTACGTGGCATGGGCGGCGGCAGTACACAGTATATTCTCTTTTACCATGATCCGATCTTCTTACCAGTAGACAAGATGTAGATAATACTATTTACATCGTTGTGGCGCAACTAGATTGGTTGTTAATCGAGCTGGCCAATAGCGTAAATAACGGAGATAAACACGGAGATGCTGTTGAAGGCGTTTATTAAGAATGAAACAGAATACATTTAAATCTTTGGTTTCCTTGTGATTCGTACGTGGTCGCTAGGGACGGCTATATGGACTCGAATCGTGGTCCCGCGCGTTCGTGGTGATCATTTGTCGTCGATGTTACGTGGACCACCTAGGTGGTGTGATTTCGGCGTTGAGATGAGGTCCGGAAAACGTAGTAACAGCGAGGTGTCGTACGAGCGAAGCACGTGGAAAACACGGTTGGTGGAAACGAGTTGCTTGTGTTGATACGTCGCTGTAACCGGCAAGAGAGAGTATTGTGGTGATGGCTCACTACATCGTGCACTAGAGTCAAGCAGTTCCGCTGTCAATGTTCTTTACCTAGTCATTGGGCCGATGGGGAAAATTATAGTGATGTGCCATGGGCGGTAACGAATAATTTATACCATCGAATAATTTTTCGAATAATCTGCACTGCCGACTAATGATCTTTTTAGTTTTCTTGTAGGTACCTACATTTAAACCGTTTTACCGCTATAACAACGTATCTTAAAAATATTAAAAATATTATTACAAAAAATATTTATAGCAAAAGTCATCTAAATTTAGTATAAATCTAGGCCAAATACAAATATTTTTGATCAGGAAAAATTATGTTCACACATAATTTTATTTACATAAAAATTAAAAAACATTGGTGACGTTCTGACAAATGTCACATTGATTCGTATCACATCCGTCGATACTTCCTTGACTTTTTGAAACATAACCTCTTTTAATGCAATTTTTGATAATAAGTCCAATTACTAAGATAAATAGTAAGACAGCAAAACCCAAAAATCCATAGATCACAGTTTTGGAAATTAAACAATAGTCGTTATTTTCAAAATTAAAACTTTTATCTGAGGGTTGTATGTTATCCCAGTGTATTGTCTTTAATATCGATTTATTGGGATGATTCTGTAAATAAAATACATTTATGTTTATACTATCATAGTTTTGTACTACATAAAATACCATTAATTACTATTAAGCATATTATAAGTCATATGATATTATTATTCATTAACTATACATCGTAATCTGTATCTTAATGTATTTTAGGTATCTACTATAATATATAGAGAGCCAAAGAGCAAAAATTAGTTTGTATGTAGGGGGTATACGTATACTCTCTGTTACTATTAAGCCGATTCTAAAAACTCTTTCACGAATAGAAACTTACAGTTTACACTATCCCTGAGTAATATGGTTTATAGCACGATTAAAGATAGTATGGTTGCCCAACGAATCTAGAAAAGTGTCTACCGAAATGAATCTCCATTATCAGTATTAAACAGCTGGAGACTTACGCACTAACGCTTATTTGTTGTAGTGACTATAAATGCAATTATTTTTCAAATGTAAATTGTAGTTCCGTGATAGCCACTATGACATATAAGCGCTAGTGCTTAAGTGTCCAGCTGTTTAATTTAACTTTAATACTGATTATAGAGATTCATTTCGGTAGACACTTTTCAAGTATGGGAATCATGGGTCGATGGGCAACCATACTATCTTTAGCCGTGGTTTATAGTCAATCACGGAATTCAATCACTTAAAGTTTTTATTTTCCGCGCAAATTTGATATAAATATAGGTGATTTATTTAGAAAACCCTTGCTTTTCCACAGTAAATTATATGCCACCTGTTCTAGCGCAATCACACCTAAGAATTTAAACGTACATTCTTCTTACAGCATGTCAAAAAAACATTCAAAAGCTTTTGAAAATATGACTTTTTGCTGGGATTGAAACCAGTTTAATCAGTTTTCTGAAAATCCTATTAAAACCATGTTTTTTTCATAATTGAACATCTGAACTAGAACGGAAATCAAAAGTTTTAACTCACCGGATAAAAAAACTGTAACTAAAGCCTAAAATCTTAAAAAACTGTTAACAAAACCTAAACCGAAACCATAGAATTGAAAAACCGTTCTTAAAACCGATTAAAATTTAAAACTAATATTGGTTTCTTCAAATTGTATTAAGTTAATTAGTAATTACCAATACTTATTATTTATAATTCTAGTTAAAACGAATATTTTTAGGCAAAGAAAATATTTTGTTTAAATCCCGATGCTATTACTGAATATTACGAAATATTAATAATACGAATATTATTCTATTTATATTTTATAATATTATTATTATACGTATTGATTCAAAATTAAATACAAATATACCAATTATTATTTTGTTTGCCGCTATGCTGCTATATACGCCTGTATTGTTGTTATTTGAAGTATTTGTGTATATTATTATTGATTAATGTTATAAATATTGTATCGTATTCGACTGACCCACGTCTATTCCGCAGTCATCAATCGCTTATGTTATTATCATCAGTATCCTCAGTGTATCCCCTCAATTACAAACGTGTATACCAAAACTTATAAAGTGTATTTGAATCTTAACAGTTAGCCTTTTAAATAACAATATTTTTAATAGGCAATAGCCCAATTCACTTTTTTAATATCCATTTAAATAAATATTTTGTTCAAATATTATAAGCATTAATCATATAATTAACAAGAGATTAATTATACTGTAATACAGTGTGATGTTATTGTGAATTACAATAACATATTAACGTAGGTAATCGAATAATGATCTCAACCATATGTTGTATGCAAAAGTAGGCAGAACGTAAACTTAACAATACGAAATTAGTTCTACTAAACTTAAATTTGCTATATTGTATGTATATAGTACAAATTATACAAATTGGAAATATTTTAGGTCTTTAGGCTCAGCCCTTAGTAGTTAATAGATAATAAAAATCGGGTCTACAGTTATTAGGTAAAGGAAAATAAAATCAAAATTTTAAAAACCATTCCATATACCAATAAATTCAAAAAACCTTTTTTGTACAAATCCAAAAATAAAAAAATTGAAAAACTGATCTTAACACCTAAACCAAAACCAGAAAATGTAGAAAATCGTCAAAACCCGAGAACGTAACCTTTAAAATTTGAAACGGTTTCGATCCCTGCTATTTTGCAAATATTTACCATCTTGTAATTTTTTTAAGTTTATATTGCGTATCTCAAAAGCAAAGTATTCAACTTTTATACACTGTGATTTTTATACGTGATATTGTATGCAGTGTTTGGAAGGAACGAGTTCCAAAAGGAACGGATTCCTGGAACGAATTATAAAAAAGAACGAGAAAATGAACTAGTTATTTTTTTCAAGGAAAAATAACAAAAATGTTCGTTCTTTCTAGTTCCAATAATTTACGCAGACAATTATGTAAATAATTGAATTTAAGATATATTTTTTTTATGCGTATAATATATATTGCTAATTAGTGATCGTTATCGGGTATCGACGATAAGACAATCGACATACGTTGGCCAACAATTTCATTTTGAAGAAAATCTTAAAATAGAATTATAAAATATGTACCTACTTGTATATATTAGAATTAAAAATTAAATTAGAAGCATTAGAAAAAAAAAACATTAGTGATTAAATCAGAATTTTTATTTTATTTGGAACTAAAAAAGGAACTCGTTCATTTTCCAAAGGAACGACAAAGGAAAGAATTCTTTTTTTTTAAAGAACAAAGGACGGAACGAATTCCTTTTTTAAAAAAAAAGAACGAGGAACGGAACGAATTCCTTTTTATAAGGAACTTGACAAATACTGATTGTATGAAAAACTCATAGATATATTTGGTTGTTTAATTGTCCGTTTTCTGGAAAAGGATTCTAAACGGATGAGCACATTTTTTGAAAGGGTTTTCACAGGTATTGTATTATACCTATAATGCGGCGTTTATAAAACCGTGGTTCATATAACCCTATGGGGGGGGGGGGAGGCATGTATAGCATGTAAACCAAAGGAGGTCCATGAATTATTATTATGTATTATTGTTAGGTTGGGTTATTTTTATTAAAGGGCCCGCAATCATTTTTTACTATACTTGAAGGTGTCTGGCGGAAGAAATACTTGGGAAACGCTGATATAACTGGAAAACAATAGATATAAATAAGATAAATTGATCTTTTATACTAAAGAGTGTAACACATATACCTAATTTGTGTCAAATAAAATTCGGAAACGGTACATCACAAATCTTTGAAATACAAACTAGTCTTCATGATGAATGATGACGATACTCTATCACCTGTACTATTTTTTAACTTAGCACTTGAAAAAGTAAAAAGGTCAATGCCCTTACATCAAGACATGGAGATTTGTCCGAAAACTCACTTCTTATCTACGCAGATGATATTTTTATATAGAATACGCAACAAGAATTAATGATAAGTACAAATCATCTAATTAAAGCAGCGAAGCCAATGGCCTGTAGGTAAACCGAGATACAACAAAATATTTAGTCATGACTAGAAGAGAAAGAGACAACTCCAACTGGTTTTAGAAGATTATACTTTCCAAGAAGTAAAAGATTTCTAATAACTCGGGGTGAATATAAATCAACACAATAATGGGTATGTATATATAATTGAGGATCTCTGCCACTAATAAGAGTTATTATGCTTTGAAAAAGTTGTTCAAGTAAAAATCTACACAGATGATCAAAAGAACGCTTTTACACAAATTTTCTAAGAACAATTGAGTTTTTATAGTACACTAAAACAAAGATACACCAATTTAGTACAGAATTGTATATTTGTTCAATTTTTCCTGGACAAAGTAAAATTATACAGTTAGTAATAAATAATTGTACTTCAATTGTACTTCTATAGTTCTATGTAATGAAAGTATTTTTATTTTAAGTGCTATTTTTTTTTGCTGTTATGAATAATATAATGATTTATAATAATGTAATGATTTTTTTTGTATTTTCGTAAATCTAATTTTAAACTGAATGAAAAATAGTAAAAACAATTTGCCATTTATGTGAATCCATAAAAAAATTACCCTCATAAATTTCATATTATTATATTATATTTTTAGGTATCTAGATCGGGGTATTGGGCATTGGCCCATCGAACAGTATATATAACTATCCCTCCTTATCACTTGTATTTATATATTTTTATCTAGTAGTTTTGTTCAATAATTATTTCATACATATAAATTGTTTTAAATTGTTTAAAAAAAAAAATTTTAAAAAAATGTTTTTACTACTTTTCATGTTTTTGTAGAGTATTATAATAAATTATAAAGATTATTTTAAGATTTTTTTAGTCCATATTATTATAGCGCATATTTTAGTTATTTTCAGTGATATAAAATCCATGGTCAAATAATAATACAATAAAATAAATGTATTTTATACTACATACTGATTGTTCGTCAACGTATACATATGGATACAGTTTTGGATTCCTAAACACGTTCATTGATTCATCTACTGGTTTACCAAAGAATCTATCCAACGAATGTGGGTTGGACATGACTATTTGTACATAATTACAGAAAAATATAAGCATGCAAGACATTTTTGAATATTTACATTTGTACAGAGAAGAACTAAGCCTTCTTATAAACAATACACTAAGCAACGAAAAATTGTTGAGCTTTTAATATTTTAATACGTTTTTTGTTAGAAACGAAAAAATGTTACAAAAATAGACATGTAAAACATAATTAAACTTAAATTTAAACTTCATAACTATCTAAGTTAGGTTAGGTCTTCTATCAATTGCATACCTATTCGTTTTTCAAAACAATAAAAAAATGCAATTAATTCCTAATGTTATAACACTATGGTCAATTATATAATAGACAGCCGCTGTAATATACTATAGAGTACCCGGTGTGCAATTAAGTGACTTAAACTACTAAGTGATATTCTGTTTAGATCTCAAATTTGACTTCCCCGGTTTATGTCTATTAGCTATCCCGTGGATATTACTAAAATCCCATCTCAAAAAAGACTTCCCTGCGCAGGTTTATTAAAATTTAAATTGTAATGTAAAAGTATAAATCTCTATGTGAAGTTATATAAAGGTCTCAAAATTGACTACACATTTAAATTATATTTATCATCGTACGGAGTTCACTAAACACACACATTGAAATATTCTACTTAGGAAGTTCAAAATAAACAGTATTTATATCAATATAAATAGTTAAGGATTTAAAAATGAATAATTATAAAATATTAATAAATTAATTTTTTCCTGTTGAAAATTAAATATTTTTTTAAACTTTTCATTTATTTTTTAAAAAATTTTTTTATTGAATAAAAAATAAAAAATAATTTATTAGATAAAAAACATCTTTATTTTATATAAAATACAATAATAAATTAAATAGGTATTCCTATGTTAATACTTAACAACATTTATTTATAAATTTTTCTTTTATATTCAGTAAGAAAATTAAAATATAAAAATATACTAATTTAAAATTATGGAAAAATAAAGCTAAAGAATAAAAAAATATTTTATGTATTCATGTTAAAAAAAACTATCCAAAATACTTTTGATCAAGGATATGTATGTATATACTTGATAAAAATATATTCAAAGAGTATATTAAGGATTACAATATCAGCACCCAGTTGGGAAAAACGGTTTTCCTGGTACTTGGTTTAGGTTATGAATTCCAAATTTTCGGTTACGAATGGTTACTAATCGGTTACTAAAGTATGGAACCAAATTCGAAAAAAATAGTTTAGCTTGTGGTGTTAGTGTAATGTACCTTATTTCTGGTACTTGGTTTAGGTTATGAATTCCAAATTTTCGGTTACAAATGGTTACTAATCGGTTACTAAAGTATGGAACCAAATTCGAAGAAAATAGTTTAGCTTGTGGTGTTAGTGTAATGTACCTTATTTCTGGTACTTGGTTTAGGTTATGAATTCCAAATTTTCGGTTACAAATGGTTACTAATCGGTTACTAAAGTATGGAACCAAATTCGAAGAAAATAGTTTAGGTTGTGGTGCTAGTGTAATGCACCTCATTATAATATATTATTAATTATTTATAAATATTGTTATCGATGTGACGATGCAATGCACTGTATTTTTAGAAATTAAAAGACGGCCAATCGGGATTGGATGTCGCGGACTCCGTGTTGTTCACCACTTCGCCATCAGTTGACACTTCGAGTTTTGACAGTTATCCGTTATCGTCATCTACATATTTTGTCATGCTCATAATATTTTGCTGTTAGAACTTTCTTAATAATCGTGTAATGTCTTCTCAGTGTTTAATACTTAAATACCTGTTGTTTACTGTTTGATCTGCGTCTCTGTGACTCGTGTACCTACTGGCTAGTGGCTACAGTAGATGTACAACTGTGCAAGTTATACCAAGCATTAGGTACCGGATAATATTTAGTATATTGTACCAATATCGTATTGCCATTGGTATACCTAACTTGCAACTACACACTAAAAATTATGATGGCTACAAAACAGGTAATTATATTTTTCAATTATTATAATAATAGTTTTAATTATAAATCTACTTATTTACACAATATGTTTGAGTTATTTTCTTATAACCTATATTATATTTAAGATCTATACATCCCTTCATCCAACACATTATTAACTGTATGTATGTGCATATTTGAAGGCAGGTGTAAAAACAATTATTACCAATAATTACAATTTGGTACCTACCTAATATATTTATCATGATGAAATTGAGCATTATAAACAGGAGCAATAGGCAATAATTAATATACATGTGTAATAAATACTAATTATTAATTTAATAGGTAATAAAATGACTAATGGGGTACATTTAAATACCTATATAGTCCTATAAATTATTTAATTTGTTTCTATAGTCATGGACTATAGGATTATTTGAGGAGGAAAACAAGTACTCTGTACTTCCATCAAATTGGTTGATCCGGGTTGGTGAAAATGTATTTTGTCAATGGCCAAAAAAAAGAATAACCGATTCAATGATTAAAATGGCAGAAAAGCCAACAAAATATTGGACACTGTTTCCGGTAAAAGTTATTGAAGAATATCGTAAGTAATTTTAAGTACCTATCTACGGCCTACCTATATAATATAATACTAGTTTTTAAATATATTGTAACGTACCTAATACCTAATACTCTATATAGGTTAGGTACCTATCTCATATTAAGTTATGGTGCGTCCAGCGAGAGCAGTTTTTTCCACGAACGATAGATAATAAAGAATGTTATTAATTATAATCAATGATGGGACTCATCAGTCTCGATACTAATATATTCCGCCGGTTACCTAGTAGGTAGGTACCTACTAGGTTAAAAAGCGCCTCATACACGATCCGCTTAGCTTTCCATCTTACCTGTACCTAATTAAGTTCGTAAAAATAAAACGAAATTGAAGAATAAGCATACAATAGCTTGTCGTAATTTCGCATACAAGTGTTCATCAACATTTTTACCTTGTGACCACTTTTTTGATTTCAATATCTTAGCGGCCCTTACATATATTTTTATATACCTACTCTCATAGATTATTATTAATAATCAATACTAGAAGTACTGTATATAAGAAACATAAAATACACACAATATTACCAATAATTATTTTTAATTTAAAAAAAAAAAACGTTAATTTGTTACGGTAATTTTATCATAACATATATACCTACCAAATATTTAATTTTAATTTAAATACTGTTATGACTTGGTTGTTGCCACAGGTTGATCTGAAATTATTTCGTAAATTCTTGGTTAAATAAAGTTCACAAAACAAATATTGTCATAAGTAGTTGATGACATTTTCAGTCGGTTTCTAGTTTTATTTTTTATTTTAGTCATTGTAAAACTTTCATTTTTTGCTGTCGACCGTGTGTTTACCGGTCAGTATTTGGCTTTTTCACTTTGGAAATTTGGAATCTTTATTCTGTACCCTACGCTGTCTGGTTATCGAAACGACTCTATCTATTATATAATATTTGTATCTGCGTTTTCCCGCTTTGCCGTCCGCAAGTGTATAATGTATATTATTAATTAATAATTATTGTTAAACATATAGGAGTGTAGTTTAATGAAATTCTTGGGAACAATACAAATTATTGTTGTTATTAATTATTATTGTAATTAATAATTATTATTGCTCGTAAAAGAATTATTCTTCTAGATTTCATTAATTACTATCTAACTTAGTTTATAGGACCTTGTATGGAACTAATCAGAATATTAATTTTATCTTTAATCAAAAAATTATAATTTTAGTTCTTCCGAAAAAAAGGTATACATTATAGTTATTGACACCTTAATTCTATTATTAGCAATTCAAACAACAGTTTATTGGAACTTAATTAATAACTGAAAATTATTGGCACCATCATAATATTAAAATGTTATTGTTTTTCGATTATTTGACCTATTAAACATATTAAAAATTAATTTAATTTATCTTAATAGATGTAGAATCTAATCTTAAATTAAAATAAGTATTCTTATACATCCGGGCTTAAATATTTTTATTAATAATAAAACTGCAAATTGTTATTCAAATGGTTAACAATATTTATGATTAATAATATAAGTAGGTATAAAAAAAAAAAATATAAAACAAAACATTTAAAATATATCAGCCTTATTGTTTTGTAACATGTTTCATGATCAATTAATAGTAAAAATATTAAAAATGCAATGGTATTTGATAATTAAACAGCCATTACTTTGGTATTTAACTATTGGCAAAAGTCATTTTAACAGAATGCACCAATTAATAAGTAACTGCTTAAAATCAGTAGGTGCGCCTTTATCCTTTTTGTGTAGTCACCACTTTCTTGATCACTTAAATTAGTTAGGTACTTATTTACTATGTACGATGAACAATTGTATGTAAGTTTGTTGTGAAAATCTTTAAATTATTTTAAACTGTATACATTTCTTTTTATCTTTGTTATTGTAATATTTACCCCTTTTTGGATTTAAAACAGTAAATAAATACCTAAAATAATATTTGATTAAAAAATATTGTAAAGCATTTATTTTCCCCTGTTTTACCAATAAACAAATAATTTTTTTTTTTTTGGTTGTGAGCTACATATATTATAATTATTAAATTTTTTACTGATTTGATAATCACACTTACATTTTAAGGAAACCAATTATATTTACTCAATATTGTGATGTCATATTATTATAATCTCAAAAATAAATTACTAATTAAATAAATAGATTTAGATATAGGTCATATTCTAATTATTCTAAAGAAAAAAAAATCATACGCCAAAGATTGTGATTAATTGTACACTGAAAGTATATATTTATTATAAATATAATATGTACCTATTTAAAAGATAAATTAATATTTTAAGCTACCACATGAATGGCTTGATTTTGATACAGAAGATTATTTTTATTTTTCATTACGGTTATGAATCGAAGATAAAAGTTTGTTTGTTCTATAAATACTGATATTGGTGTTCATTAAAATAAAACATTTAAAAACGAATATATTGGTTGTACTTAAATAACTATAGCATAAACCATAGTCTTATACTTTTATCTACCATTTCATCTGCAAGTTAAAATTATTATTGAAAGTGTAACGCATAGAAGATATAAATACTGTATCAACATGTACTAAGAAAAATATGTTATTTATTTATTGAATTTTGATATATTACTTCAACAAGAACAAATTATTATCTCTCGTATTTTATATTATATTATACAAGCTCTTTAACTTATAATTGTACACCACAAACATATATTTAAATACCATTTCGTATATTAATGTACTACACATATTGTGGGTAATACTTAATAGTAAAAAAATACAATTAGGTTTTTAAATAAATTTATCAATAATTGAGTAGGTAATTTTATTTTTACTTCAATTGGATGAACATTTTCTTAAATTTTAAAACATTGTTTGAAAAGTACTAAAAACATTAATTCATGGGATAAAGAATGCCCCAATTGGGATACATGAAATGAAATCATTAGTAATACCTACTAGTTACATATTTACGAATATATATTTATAATATTAAAACTTTAATATGCATTCTTCAATCTATTAATTGCTTATTACAAAATTAATGAATGCATATAATATAATGTACTACAAATACATTAGTTAATTATAAATTTAAAAAATATAAAAACTTTTTTTCTTTAAAATTCACAATTTTTTAACAATACAAATACAATGTTGTTTCTAATCTTCAAAGAAATGTCTTAGAATATTTTTGAAAATTAGCAGAACAAATGAAAATCATAATAAATATATAGTAAATAACAATTATAAAACTATGAACGAATAATAATCATGGAGTTGATAAAATTAACAGTAGTAATTTATAATCTTGTTACAGAGTGGTAAGTATATTTTTTAAGCAGGTACCTATAAAATTAATTTTGTGATTAAAGTAAAAATTGTGCAATAAAAATTATATATTATATTAAATATCTTCACAAAATATTCATGACGTGTTGATGACATTTCAGCTCATTGATGTTTTATTACGCCCTGTATTGAAGAATACAATAAAAATTAGTTCATTTTATATTATAATAATGCCAAATATTAATGCATTCTTTCACATTAAATTTTTTTATGTTTTACTTAATATACAAACACAACTAAAAATATATATAACATGAGATATTATATATATAGTATATGTATAACTAAGAACTAGGAAGTCATCAGAATATGCATTCATAGTCATGGCAAACATGATAAAATGTTGTTATATATGAAAATTTTTTCTATCATAATAATGTTGAAAATAAACTTAGAATGCAATGTGCCTCTAGGCACATTTTACATATGGAAAAATTATACTCAATACTTTTATAATTATTAATTTAGTGTTAACTGCGAATAAAATCTTCCAACTACTTAATATTTTCTAAGTACTTATTTATGTTTATTGCTTCAACAATTACTTAACGCAACGTCTATTGAGCTGATAAAAGTCTTACACAAAATGTCATAGTTATTATAAACCTAACAAAAAATGGTCAATAGACAGACCTCACTAGCCGTGGTTAGGACAGATATCTCAGATGTTGATGACTCAATAAAATTGGAAAATGCAACAGATCGAGGTGGTATAAGCGTGCAAAAAGCCTCAATGGCATGAGTGCATGACTACAAAAAAAAGGTATTCATTGTCATTTTTATAATTAATATTGTAAAAACATGAAAAAAATTAACTAATATAAATAAGCGCTTAATTTTTTAATACAAGTAATATAAAATAGGTATAAATTAGTATATTTCTCTTATAATTTAAAAATCTATCCAAGACCAAAATCAGTAATTACTTCTTAAAATAGTAGTTTGACAATAAATAAGAACACCATTAAAACTACATCAACATTTGGGACTTTAACAAAAATAATAAGACCAATAATTATAGAAACCGATTTGTGTAGAAAGAAATTACTAAGAGAGAATTTTTCAACTTTTCATGTATTATATATCAAATGATAAAGTAATTAAGTAATTTATACCACCGTAATTAAAGGCTACAAACTTCAAAATCTTCACCAGTGACTACACTTAGGTAATTTTGAGATCATGTGTTCTAATGCATCATTTAAAATAAATCTTCTTTTAATTTTTTTTTCAAATAAAATTAAAGTTTTAAATGTCCCCACACACTACAGCAGTGGCGGTGAATTGCTACAGGATTTATTTCACCGCTCACCATGTCAATACAATAGAATTTAACACCACCACCACCGCTGCAGTGTGTAGGAACCTTTAAAGTAGGTATGGACGTTCAAAAATCCTTATTATTATAATAATAATAAGCTTCAAAATCATTGGTTTGTTATTAGGATACTACACTTAAATGTTTTGATAAAATATTCCTAACAACTTACCAATGTAGTGGCCAAGAATGTGAACGTGACCTGTCTTTATGTGACTTTTTTTTGTAGGTAGATGAATTGTGTTTTCTGCGGTAGCTAAAAACAAATAATTTTTATTACATTCATGTATACTTAAATTTTAAACATATGTATGCAATTAGTTGTGTATAAGTCATAGATTGGCCCTGTAAATATAAAACAGATCTGTGATAAGAGGATGCTGGTGGTGGTATAAATTATAAAATGTATACCTATATAACTATGTGTGTATATTGGTCACTAAGTTATTTAATCGCACTCCATATCACTGCTCACACATCATTTTAGTATTATACGCAGAGCGCTGGTCTATGGTATTTAATAAGCAAACCTTTTAAATATTTTACTTTTAAAATCTAAAAAAAAATGTTGATAGACAAAAGTATTAGATATTTAACATTTCTTATTGAAACAAGTATATCACATGTTAAATGTATTTCTTTACAAATTAACATTTTTGTATGATAATATATTAGTTGTTTATACTTAAATATTTTAACTTTAAATAAAATGATGCGTTAAATAACTGAAAACTAGAAATGATCCATCAATAGGTGTATACAAAAGATAATTTTTAACATTTAAAAGATTTTACCAAATATATAAATTTATTGCCTATATAGATACAAATCTACAGCTCCCACCACCTCTTTACAAGGTCCATACATATTAACCATCACTAGAAATAGGAACAGTTTTTACTCCTAGTTGTAAATTAAATTCTATATATTACCAGAAGTAAATATTTAGTACCTAATATAAAATATTCAAGTTTAAAAATAATATAAACTCTGATCTTTTAGAAAAATGACAAAATCTAAACTATTGTATACTTAAATTATTAACCAAGGACTATAATATAAAATTCTAACAGTTATTATCTTATTTACATGGATGGTTTATACCTAATTCAATTGAGATAAATTTTGCTTATACAATTTAAATATATGCCTAAATGATGTATAAAAATAAATATACCTACCTACTGGACTTATAATTAATAGAATAATTATAATATCCAGAAACAATAGTTAGTTTTTCACACTAACTTCCTTTATATAATATCTATGCATCTATATTTTCTTCGCCTAAAAGACTGCAGGACAATATTTAGTAGGTACCTACTAGAAAATCGATCACCATACTAGTATATTATAATAGTATGGCGATCAATTTGTATTATCATAGTTGGGTTTTTGAAAATAATAGTATTGGCATTTGTTTAGGAATTATTATTTTTAATATAGCCTTGTATCTGTAGTATATTGGTTAATAATCCATAAGAGGATTAGGTATACTAATCGTTTATGACTAAACTACTTTCTGTTTTTAAATATTTACTGATAATCTACTGATGTTTCATACCTACCAATAATCTGTATAAAAGTTTGTTATCTAACAGATTGATAACATTAATCAAATACAATTACGATTAGGTACCTACGATAAATTATATTAGCTATATTATAATATAATTGCGCAGAATTTGTAAATTAACTTCGGAAAAAATTAGAAAAGTTTAATTTTGGATTGTATTCTATTGACGACGAATTTTTAAGTATACTGTAATGGTACACATTTTTAATTATTCCCATAAATCTGAAAATATTGATCCGGATACACAATGCATTATGCCATTATTGTTCGTAATACAAAATTAAGACAATTAAGAAATATAAATTACAACTTACTTCTTTCTATCTTTATGGTATCTCTCTTCATAAGCTCTTCTCCAAGTTGGAGTAATGTCCCTAAAAAGTGAAAAATACACCTAGTAAGAATGAATAGTCGATTAACAATATGTATTAAATACGATTACATATCGTCCATAGAAATGCCAGGTATAGGTGTTGGAGAACGTCGCAAAGTTGAATACTCTACTAGAATTTTTCGGCCATCAATTTCCATGCTTGAGCATTTTTTTAAAGCTTCCTCTGAATCTTCGTACGATTTGAAAACAGCAAAACCAAAACCTCGGGACCTTCCAGTCTGAAATAAATTATAACTATATAAGCTGTATAGGTACCAAGTATAACTATGTTTAACTGTATACCTCATCAACAATAACATTGATTCTGTCGATGGAACCGTATTTTTTAAATACGTTGAATAACTGATGTGTTTTAGTTCTATAATTTAGGCCAAATATATTCAGACTTCTAGACCTTTTCTAAAATAAAACAATAGGTTCGTAATTTTTATTTAAAAACTAGCGTTGGAAATAAATGGTGAATGTAGTTAGGTACGTCATGTCTACTGCTTTTCGTGGAGCTATTTTGAGAGGGGCTGCGATAACTGCAATGACGATCACTCGAATACGAATTTGACCTCGTGCGGCTCTTGTATTTTCTTTCACTGCGGCTGGGCGATGGATACAGAAATCTGGATCTTGTCTTAGAGTAATCGATTGGTGACCGATTGTAAGACTTGTGATCGCTCGGTGACTTGCCACGGCGATTAGGACTCGAAGTGATTGAATGGTGCTTAAAACTATCATTGCTGTCCTAAAATGACATCAAAACCGATGGTAGATAAATATTGTTTTTTTTTCAAAACAAAACTAAATGAAAAGCGTGATGATTATATTTATTTTGAATAATTACTAACTATAATTAGAAGAATAATAAATTCACTTTAGTTACCTACGTACCACCTGGTTTTTATTTACAAACATGCATTTTATAGCTGATATGAAGTACGGTAGTGTAAAAAAAAAATATTCAGAAATCATTATTTTAAAAGTTATAGGTACACATGCGCACAACGCTGTAGTGTACCTCCCGGGTATGCCTTTAATGATTTTTGTTTTAGAACTTACATATTTTAACGAGTTAAAAATGATGGTGTAATCAGGATTTGTTGTTCGAACTTGGTTTTCAAGTTATAGTTATTTTATTTTTATAATTTATCGATAGATAATAAAGAAATGTATAGGACATAACGTCTTATCAGTGATGAATGAAATTATACGAATTGAAGCAAAATAAGTTTACCTATGTCGAGTATCTGACCATCTATATAATATTTTATTAATATATTTATCATACCATACAGAAATGTATACACACGGCCTCAATTTCTTATCTTTGTTGGACCGCTAGACTAACACGTCATAATGAATTAGAGGCGTCAGATCTATGAATTATCTATGAATTTATCATAGTAAATTATGTCTATTCGGTTCGGGGTGTGTGCAGATCATTGATAAGACGATCAACGATCTGAATTAACAGCTGCTAATGGAGCTGGTTATCGTAGAGGTCGATTACAAGTCTTATATAACTGGTAAGGTGTACCCGAAGGCTGATAGGTAGGTATGCACTTGTTAGGTTACCCGTCTACCCCAAGGGTAGGTATTCACTCCCCCTCTTCCAAGACCCCCAAAGGGTTGCCTCTTTCAATCACCCTACAACAGGTGGACTATTTGGTGGCTACAGGTGGCCGAGATAAACCGGAGCCACTACTTGTGTTACTTTAACTGGAAATGTTACGAGAGGACCGTGACGACTACTGTCTACTCGTCGTAATTTATAAGTTTATTATATAATATTACTATATAAGTACTGGTTCATAAAAATTTAAAATAAAAAGGTTCTAAAAAAAAATCAATATTCTTTGAAGTACGTTTAGAAAAAAACAATTATAAATAAAAAAAGAAACATGGTAACTAAAGTAAATTGGTTCCTCGGTAGGTACCTAGTACCTTTCACTGTCAAGGTTACTTACCTCGATGATTCTCATTATTGAAGGTCAATGCATGTGTCGTGCGTTTTCTATAACAGTGAGTATTGTCCGTCCACCTGTGCCAAATATACAGCCGAAAAGCAATATGACCGAAAGTGCAACGTTAACAACAATACGTTCGTTCCTGTGACCGTGAATAAACAAAATTCAAAAAAATTCAAACGTGGAACGACGTTTTGCGCTAATAACTAATGAACTCAGTAGGTTATGGGACGAGTTACAACTCACGAGTATGGCTACTGCTCTGGCATACCAGGCCATTGTAATCAGTTTTCCAGTGCAGCCAACGTGTGTGCAATATACCTTCCTCCAGGGATCCTGTGGTATTTTGTTACTTTACCGGACTCCTTTTCTTTAACTTATGTAGTTAATTATATTTAAACGATGGTGAAGTCAGAATTTGGCTTTCAGACTTAGTTTAAGTTCTGGCCATTAGAAGTTTAACGTAAACGGTATTGGTTGATGGCGTACTATCGCTATTACCTGTTAATGAAATATTGTGACGCAATGGAAACGATAGCGGTATATTGTAGTATAGGTTTTGAACAAATTACATTTTAAGTTTAATAGTCATATTGTCATAATTCATTAATAGGAATATGGTTACAGATGACTGATATGAGCTGCACCATGGTACTATGTTTTACCTCATTTTATTTGCGTTCCGCACACGATAGAACAAAAAAATGGTACTCTTAAGATAGTACTATCTATAATCAAAGTGATTATTTTTTCATAATTTAAAGCATAGCTAAATAAATAGGTATGATCGCAACTTTGTGATACGCAGGTGTTATGGCCGCCACTAGCCATAATATTTTATCACTTCGATTTTTTTGTTAGCAAAACCATACAAATTATTAATTTCTTGGCTAAATAAATCCAAAAATCACTGCCAGCTGAGATTCTTTTCCATGCTAAAACATGCAATAATTGTATGTGCACAGCCCATAACGAAAATGTGTCTCAATGCGATCATATCTATTTATTTAGCCATGATTATAGTACATTATATAATATAAAATATGAATGAAACATTTTAGACATTTAAATTATTTTATTTTAAATTTTAGAATAAATCGTAGACCGGAGCCTCATATTTAAAACAAGTATATTCATATCATTATTTTTGTAGTTTTCGTTGTCCTCTATATCTTTGTCGTCTTTGTTATCGTCGTCACCAGACTCACCATCTTCGCAATTGAATATGGATTCTCAATGTCCTCAGTATTTTATTTTAATTATGTATTTTATACATGTATATATAATAATATAAATTACTAATTTGGTATAATTTATATTTAATTAAATAATTAAATTTAACATGTAATATTAGGCTACATAATGTATTTTTATAACTTATCATAAAATTATAATTGGCTAATAAATAATAATTTATATTCAAAGCAATTATTTGATAATGTCGTCGTCTGTTTGTGGATAAGATTAACCCCACATAGGAGAATATGGCGATATCTAAAATTTATTGATTGAGAATTTTACGGATATTCCATTTAAATAGTCGGTGTAACGAATTTTCCAGTAGTTAAATAAATAGCTTTCAAAAATCATAAGAAAACAAAAAAATATACAAAATTTGCTTTATCAAATATAATCATAGATTGTAAATTATGATAACGAATTATTAACTGGTGTAACCATAGTTCAAGTTTTAGACGGTTACCACTTAAAATGTCAGCAAACAATAATTGAGGTTATGTTTAATTGATATGTAATCACGATTAAAGATATAATGGTTCAAATTTCAAGTTTATGTCACTACGAGAATAAGAGCACCAAAAAACATTGAATTTTTTCATTACAATTTTTTTTTTAGCCAATAAACATATAAAACATATTAATGTCAACTACCATTACCTTAACCACCTAATAAAGAATCAAAATTTATGATATTGTAAAAAAATTAACTGTGAAGAAAAAAATTTAAAGTAATTAATTAATTACGATTATAATAATAAATAATTAGAATATTAATACGGATTTTGGTGATTTTAATGAACTGTTTGCCAACAAATTTTTTTGTTTTTGTTTTTTTTTTTTTTGGAGCATTATGTTATTAGATTACCAATAATTTTCAATAATATTTAAGTGTATAAAAGATAGTTATAAAAAAAAAATATTTATTTCTTGTAAATTAAACCTATACCAATTATTTCATATAAAAGTATTGATGCATTTTTTACTTAAGTTTAGAGGACCATAGTTTAGAAACTAGCCAACCGAAATGAATTTTATGAGTATCAAAATATACATCATGTAGTTTATCCCAAAAAAACAGTATTAATTTAATATTTATTGCCTACTCATACTCCCTTAATACGGATAAATAGTGGCCACTGAATGCATATTATATTACTATCATAATTATAACTTATAAGAAATAATATGCCTTATACATTAATTTACAAGAAACTTGCAAATACTTTCAAATTAAAATCTATCGTTCGATACCATTTTCGAAGATCAAGGACAAATTTAGGTAGGCTAACTTCCTAACTTTGGCGCTCTTACTAGCCACTCAGGTTACTAGTAAAATGCTAATTTTTTCGTTTAACACCGACTTCGAATTTCTAGGTTTAAAAATGGGTGGGTATCGTAAATTTTGCCCAATTTTTAATTTTTAGTTTCACGGTGATAGTTGAACTTTAAAATTCTAAAAATAGACTTGCAAATAACTTTCAAAATAATGACATAGATTTTAAAAAGTTGCAGTATTTTGTTTGGTCAACTTCACGAACATAATTATTTTTCAGTTAGAAATTCATAAAAGTTTTTATTTTCATAGCTTATATTAGAAATTTAAATACATAATTCACCATATATTTTCGCTTTTTTTTTGTTTTTTGTTTTTATTCTTTATTTGATACATTTTGCTAGTTAAAAAAGCTTGACCTTCTAATATTTTTTACATCAGTGATATCCATTTAAGATTCTGATTGGAACGATGAATGTATTAATTTTATAATAATTTTTTTTATTTGTGTTTAAAGTTCAAATTTAAAATTTAATAATTATTTTTTTAGTTAAAAGTTTATAAAATGTTCAACTTCTATAGCTAAGGATTGACAATTTAAAACAAGGCTCTACGTAAATAGGTTATTTATAAATTACTTTATTTACAATAATATCATCAAATATACTTGGTAATATCATGAATGACCGTTTTCGCTCAGAATCGTTTTTCTTATACAATGATATTATATCATTGAATTCAAATTTAACACCAATTATTACGGTGACCCACTTGTAACCTACTGTACAGCAGAGTGACATCCACTTCCCCACCTTTTTCATTTTTATTTTTTATAAATGTTAATACAATTCTATTCGTTGTACTGTTTTGATTCATGTTTGTTTTACACCTACGAATAAAAATGTTTCAGACCTGAAACCTGAGTTAGAATATTGTTTTACGTTCTTGCCTTTGTAAAACGTAGCCTGACACCCTTATAACTACTTAGTTTTTCTTACAGTAGGTAGGGCTGGATCTAGGAGGAGGGAGTTAGGGATTTATCCTCGGGCGTATTTTAAGGTTTGAAATTTGAAAATGGACTTTAAAACAAAAGTCAAAACTAGGTACAAATAATATTTTACAGAAAATGTGTAATATTGGGTATGTGAATAAAATAAAATAATTTTATTTTTAATCGAGATAAGTAATAACTAATTACATTGATTTAAATATGAAAAAGGACAAATATGAAATATGTACGCAGTGCGCCGTGGAAATACCCGTTCGCAACTGTCAGCGGCAGTGTACACGCCTTAGTCTATCATAGATTAATGTACTCTCCGATTAGTGACATAATAAAATATGGTAAACGACATCGATTTCTTGCATATAATAAATTATGTAGATATTTATTTAAAACTTAATCTTAAAAATGGTGGCACTATTAACTGTAATTCATTGTTATGTAATTTTAAATTAACAAATATATACATTTTTTCAAATGAGTACTGTATAAAATTATGTATTACATTAAATGTTTCTTAGGTACTACTGATTTAATTGTTTTCAGATTGTTTATTAAATTACATGTTCGTAGGTTTATAAAAGTCTTTATATTTAACAAATGTCTTTATATATTACGTATTATATTAAAATAATTTAAAAGGAAATTTATATTCTATTTGGTTAGTTTTTTTGTCTAATTTATTTTTATAGTTCAAGATAACAAATAGACAACCAGGTTCTTATTATTTTGGAGATTTATAAAATGTAGAATGAAGAATCTAGATATTTTAGTATTATTCATTTAATCCACGATAAAGTAAACTTTTTTATGTGTTATAATCATTATATTACAATTTACAGTACATTATCACATTTTTGTTTCATTGTATTTTTTCCGTACATAATATAAAGTTTTGATTGTAGCAAATATTAAAAATGAAAAATGTATAACATTGTTATGTTGTAAATTTAATATTGTTCTTTTACATAAAGTTTTTATATTAAAAGTAAGCAATGGATATCTAATTTAGATTTGTTGATAAATAATTCATACATGTTATTATTATCAATATTATTTATTCTAAGCCTGAAACTTGGAAATATTGACCACAAATTTTAGCTTTAAATACACCATTAAGAAGTGCTTCTAAACTATAACTTGATTAGTTTAAAATTTAAAATGTTTCATTTTTATGGTCAAATCGTTTAAATTATTTGTGATGAATAAATTATTGGTCCAGTGTATATTGCAAAAGGTTTTGTAAATGTTGGTTCTCATAAAACTGTGTGAGTGAGCTTGATTTTTCGTAAAAAAAATACTAACTCTGGTAATCTCCCTGAGATAGGCGTATTATTTTAATTTTCCCCAGGTGTTAAAAAGCTAAGATCCGGCCCTGAAAGTAAGTACTCATGGTCAGTTAAAAAATAGTAAAACTTTAACTAGGTTAAAGAAATCTTGTCCTTCTGCCAGTAATTGTTATCGTGGTCAGTTGTTCGAGGGTAAATCGACCTTAGAGTTGTAGAGTTTAAATCTAGTTGGACCTATTTGAATTATTCTTTTGTGTAGTGCAATTATTGTTATCGTGGTCACCAAAAATAGAATTAAAAAAGCCTTTACAACATGAGCATATTTACTCGTTAGTCTTTTGACGGTCTGGGAATCGGAGACCAAAATATATCTGTTATATATGCCAAGCCTTTAAATATGGCATATTGGCGTATAATATGGTATATACCTACCATAGTTATTAATACTTAAGTTATAACTTATGTTTTATACGTCATAATATACCTATACCATTACTTAATTACCTACTTACCAACACTTTAATAATAAACGATTATAATTATAATTATTTTAACTACTTTAATAATAAATATATTTATCTATCTAATTCTCTAATAATAACAGTTCAATTGTTCAATTAAACATAGTATAATAGGTATTGTATTTTTGTATAAAGATACCAGATACCTACTATAAATTATATTTATTAAAACTTAAGGTTTATATAATATGTCATTAACCAAATCTGTGGTGTGCATTTGACTATTTGAGAATTCATTATTTACTAAAATCATAATATATATAGGTACCTAAATGCCGACATTTACTACCTAGTTAATGTCCACATAATATTTTAACAATATAAAAAATATAAAAATGTAATCTTATATACATTGCAATTATTATTTATACAAATCAATTTTTTAATCATAAAACATATACCTACCAACTTACTAATATATACTTAACAGTTATACGAACTTAAAGAAGACAATTGTCATTAACTTTAATTATTAAACTAAAATTTTAAGAAGGTAATGTCCAGACTCCAGATGTTCAAAATAGATTTTATCATCAGTGTTTGAAAATTAAGTGTATTATTATTATCATCATTATTTATTTTTAATTTAAACAATTTCACAATTTTCAGTAAAACAATTGATATAAGTTGGTACTTCAGTTTTAGCTGTTACCATAATGGGGGGGTTGTTTAATCTTTCAAGTTCTACTTATTGTGGTTTTTCTGTATTTTTAAATCAGTTGCAGACCACCGCGGCATCGCATGTTGCCGACACCGGAAACACTGGAAACTGAAGAGTATGATGCCAATTATAATTAACTTCTTATATAGATATAGGTAGGTGTTTTATATTAGATAAAAATTAATTAACCAATATTTCCTTTTTTTATTTTAACGTTGAGTTTTTATTATAATATAATACCTGCTTAATTTATACAATCATTATTTCCTTTAGAAATTATTTTATTGTGTGTGTGTGTCATATAACAATAGTATTCATTGTGTGTTCAATAACTTATAATAAGGTTTTTCCTAAATCTTGTAACTTGCAAAAAAAAAATACTTAAAAGGTTAATCGAATTATTAACAAATTGGTTTACTATCTATTAAAAATAGTTATACTTACTAAATTTATAATAAAAGTACATTAAATTAATTACCTATATATTTCACAATTTATTTAAACAATTTGATTGATTTTAAAATACGTTGATGTTAGACATTATATATATCTAACTATATTATTATAATACATATTGTCTTACTTTTCAACTTCAACTAAAATCATGAAAGAAGAAATTAAAAAAAAAAACGCTTGTTAATTATTTTATTTGTAAGTATAACGAATTAAAAAAACGCCGATTTCATCAAACTGTCCGATGTACATCACAGTGGTCTACCACTCAAACTAGTATCGACCTTAATCGAAAAAGAGATGCGGTTTAAACAGAATTAAAAGTAATACATTTTGTACACCTACAAAATGAAGTCAAATCCCAATGTTTAGTTGCCTATGCGCACAATTTTAGGCGTTAGATACTTATACGTTCTTATTATTTATTTTGTGATAATACGTGTAAGATTATTCTAGCGAGCTTTCATATTATTTTTGAAAAAAATGTCTCATCGAATTAAATTATAATAATATTATGTTATAAATAATAGTTTAAAAAATACTTTATTGTTCTGCTTCATATAGATAACCTGTGATCTGTAACATCCATTTCAGGGAAATTGTTCTCAACTTTCGAGTGAGAAAATAATAATATTATGTAGGCAATTATAGGTATTGTATCTACTTACACGTTTTTTGAACGTCAAGAATCAGTATTAAAGTTTAAATCGCGTTCGAATAGGTTGAGTGTGGCATAAACGCAAAACGAATGTAAGTGGAAAATTAACATTAAAAATTATTATTTATACCTAATTGATTTGTGTTTGATAAGATTAATATAATTGACCATTAATCCATCAATATTTTTTTGAGAAATAAATATATCGTTATTTTGTTTTCCATTCGACCACCGGCTCCGCGGTGAATCGTTCTCGCACACTAACATACAAAGCCAGACATACTGATAGGTGGTGTTAAACCACATGAGTGCGCCACGGGTACCTCCATTTATTCACATTTTATTATAATATTTTTTATTCGTTTACGAGTTAGGTACATGAACCATAAAATATTTTGCTACATTTATTGGCGTATTTAGATTGGGACGATTGAACATTCAATCCCCAGGGCTGGGGATACATTTTTTTTTTATAAATAATTAAAACGGTTGACCTAGGTAGTTGAAACAGTTCAGTTGTCCGTATGCAATAATAATAATTATTTGATGACATTTTCTGATTTTAAATTTTAAAACCAAAACGGCTGCAGTTATCAATCATAAAGCCATATAGGTCGGTAACATATCAAGCTATTATAGTCGTTATCAAAACATATATTTTGTTCGATGAACGGTATATATATTAATATTATAGATGTTGTGGATCGAAGATCGAGATCAATAGAAGATTTCGATTTTTAAGGACCTAACAATTTATCAACACTTGTGAATGTATGAAAATTGGGAAATGCACCAACTTGCGTTGCTCGTGTGTTAGACTGACTTTCGAAAAATGAAAGCCCGAATGTTGATGAATATTTTATTTTTTACGAAATTCTCTTAATGACTTTATATACTTACTATGATTTTCTTGTGGCTATTCATTTATTGACCGTAATCGTTGACGTTTAGTTATCATATTTTGTATAGTTATTTGACATTTTTAATCTGTTAGGTTGTTTCTAGGGACTATAAAAAGTCCGAAATTAATGTAGATCGAATAATATTTCACTAGAAAATATTAATTCGACCATATTTTAATTGACAGATATTTTGTCCGAACTGTTTTTTAGCCCAAGTATGTTGGCTGAAACGTGTTTTAACTGTCAGCTATAATATTGTCGGACAAAATATTTGTGTGTTAAAATACCTACTGTCTGCTACAATATATATCGGCTGAAACAAATTAGTAATTACAATACTGCTGGATAAGATATGGTTCTACTTAAATACATGTCCAATAAAAAATTTTCAGCTAAAATTTTATGCATTCCCGGTTATTTCTATAATACCTACATCTAGTATTTATTTTATGGATTTCTTTTTTTTAATAAAAAAAAATCCTCAATTTGATATTTTACATAATGCTATGATTCTTTATTTATACTATAATTCAAATATTGAATGAACCTTCAATAGATCTTTAGAACCTTATAAAAATTTACCAACTTCAAATTTATAATAAAGACCTTCTTGTTTGAAGAACAGTAGATTTTACCATGGCATGATTAAAATACAGTTATAGCAGAAATATTGTTCACATTTCCAAATAGCCGATAAGTTTGAATAAATTGATATAATTTAACCATAGAAATAGGCTTACCAGAGCTAAAATTCACACTGCTTATTTTTACCTAATTATCTGTCGTAGAAATGTGTTTTTAGTTGTCTTGTCTTATTATGAAAACTAAGTTGGTGGAATTATAATTTATAGTTCCTACTCACAATGTTGACAGAATATGTACTGTGTTAAATGAGTTTATAATTTCTATCAAACAAATATTAAGTACTATATTCCATATTATGATTTAAATTCTACACAATTTGACTTTGGTTTAGGATTAATTTCCGGACAGGGATTAAAAACACGTTGTTCTGTATGCTTCTTTCGAAAAAGTTAATTAATTTTTTTCTATACAGGTATCATGTTCAATATAATACGATTTGCTGTTACAGCCTTGCACCAAGTATTTACATTGAAAATATGGTATTTTACCCAGTTTATATCTTGTAACGCATCTCCTAAATGGGCTATGGCTACATTGTTATTCTTATAAATAATGTACCTAATAGCGATGGCGGTTTTTTTCACACTGGGCTGCGGCGAATCGTTTTTGTTAAAATATAATATACGACGATGAGACTTGAGCTCACTATATGTATTACAATATTATGTCACAGCCTCTTCGGCAAGCCACCATACTGCCCACACGTCGCCAACGCCTACTATTACACCTTACTGACGACATATTATACACCTACACAAGTCGACATCGATCGCGACGATAACGCCGACAACTTGAGTGCAATAATCTCGCGCAGTGTGTCGAACGAGAAAATCTCGGTGAACCTGATTGTTGGCTCTATCTGAAAATCTTGTACACTCATTATACGTCGCGCTTCACGAGTGCATAATAATAATATAGTATAACATGTATGATGTATCTATTTTAATATACAGAGTGAACATTAAACGTATTAATTGCTTTTGATAATATCATCGCAACGAACAGAAAAAAAATAACGTTTCGCGCATCCGCTTAACGCACGCACATTTCTCTAATGTTCCGTTTTCCCGCTGTTTTTCCGAAAACCACGATCGTGGGACAAATTATCACATTTAGGGCGTTACAATTTCATGAAATTTACTTTCTTGAAATGAAATGTTCATAAAATATTTCATTTAAGCGAAAACAAATTTTAAATTTAAAAAAAAAATACTGTTTTAACGTCCAATTATCACGTACCTAGAGCGAGAGAACATTTTTAAAAGTAGATATTTTTATTGTATGAAACAACGACAATCTGTTCACATGCAATATAGAAGTTGCAGCTTCATAAAACAATCAAATCATAACTAGATAACTTCACAAAGCTATAGGCTCATAGGTCATAACACATCGTAGTGCATATCTAACACATTTTAAATGATTTTTATGTATTATATACTTATAAAGTTATATTATATGCATTCTTTTAGGATAATATATCCCTTAAATTTATAGTATAAGTTCATTCTAGTTTATACTACGTTCAAATCGCATACTGATATAGCAATGTGCCTTTTAGTTTTTCCACCAGGATAATGTGCTATACAGCGCAGCGTACCTGTGTATAATAATATAGCCCAATAATGTGCTGCAGATTAGTTAAATTTAAGCGTGATGTATACAGGGTGGATACAGTAACGTATCGTAATAGTCACTCTAGTTTTCAATTAACTACCAAAACTGCAATTTGACTTAAATTCCTATTATTATATATACATGTTTATAACTTATTGAACACAGCAGTGAAGAGCACATTTTTTTGGAGGATAAGCCTCTAAGAGTCTAAAATCATTTAATTGATTATACATTTGATATTTCATAGATTCTTATTTTAAATTCATAAATCCTACTATTCTTGAAAAAAAATAAGAAGTTCTTCTATATAGATACTTACTATTATAGTACATATTATATAATATTATTTTACTATATTAGCCGATATAAGTTGAAGATTTTATTGTGAAATTTAAAGGCTTTTCTAAAAAAATATTATTACATTTATAATCGTTTAAATATAGAACTGCAGTTTATATAACTGTTATACTCGAAATCTAAGTACATTTTACTGTTATATCATTTCAGTGGCGTCGTCGTATGAACAACAGTGCATACACAACTCAGCGTGTATCATCTTCGGGTAGAAACTATTAGTTAGAAAAAAAGAAAAGAAAATAATTTGGTCGGCAAATTCAAACGAAATTATACACTCACATATATATAATAATTATAATATATACACAAACGAATATTATACAGGTAGCACGGCACGTGTGCCAAAATGTCCCTTAAAGATTTAAATTGGCGTAAGCGCAGATAAAAACCGTAATTAAAAAGGATATTATTATGAAAAAGACATTTTTATGTTATGGTAAATATTAGCTAGATATATTATATTATATAAGTACCTATAATGCAAAATCATCCCAACCGTGTCATAACGATAAATGCCTAATAACAATAAAATACACAATATGTGACATTTTTATTATACAAATTATACCGTTATAATTACAATAGCTGTACCTATTATACAGTTTAGGTTGACGATCGACGCACAGCATGATAATAACAATAACGCTATAAACATACATAAAAACTTATAATTGCCTACCTACATAGGTATATTCAGCAGCAATGATCATATACTTATTTGGGCACCGCGCAGTGTCTGCACTCGTAAATTATCTATATAATCATTTATTGATCATTAAATAAAATCAAAAGGCGCACACGTTGACAACATCAACGTTTTGCCGAAACCCGTACCGTAATAACGATGGATGATAATGATGATGTTTATTACGCTCTTTAGAGATGGCGAATGGAGGGCGGCGCCGCATTATATGGATTTATGTGTCACGATGTAAAAAAAAATTGTATATATATATTAATATATTATTATGATATTAGGTTCGTGTATATATACATGTATAGAATACGATGTGTACAATGTGCATATTATATACATAATATAATACCTATAATATACATATATACCTATGTGTATATACTTATCTCAGATGCTGAAATGTATAGGAACGCAATTACGGTATAATATAGCGGTTCCAAAATAAAAACCTGTATTAAAATCGATTAGTTGAAGTCGTTATTTTGAATATGTTTTCACTGAAAACTTCGTTAAACGTTGGTTCGTCGTTGCAGCATAATACCGTCGTGTCGTCGTTTAGATAGGTACCTATATCAGGTAGGTACATGCGATAGTACCTATATAAGTTTTATGTTAAATTTTACAGCCGACTCTATCGTTAACTGAACTTCGATATAACTTGCTATAATATTACGTCGACAACCTGGTGTACAAAAAATTAAAACCACTTAAAACATTGACGATAATAATATTCTAATATTATGTTTTAATTACTTTATAATTTGAACATTAAGAGGACGTCTTGCACAGATGATTTTTGGTAAGTTTGTTTACATATATCAGCTATTTCAGTGATAAGTTACACGACTACACCTATCATGAAAATGGTGGATAACAGCATTTCGGAAGTACTCATATAAAAATTATACTTTTTAAAAATATTATTTTGACGAAAAGTTACAATTATTTAAAAAAAAAGAAAATATATAAACCTTGGAGGTTGAATATCATGAAATATATATATATATAGGTGCTTAATGTATAGTGAAAATCGATTTGAGATGACCTAAAAAATATTGTAATCTTTTATGTTCAAAATAAGGTGTTCAATCTAAGCTTCAAAATCTCAGTAGTAGTAAGAAGCAGTAATAAAATCCAGTTTATGACAACATGTTATAATATGAATTTGTTTATAAATTACACAACGACCTGTAAGTCATTTTCAATTAGTATATTTTCAATTTTAAATCGTGTTAAAATTGCCTATATTAAACCCCTCGTAAAACGCTGTGCAGAGACGACTGCAACATCCCCATAACTATTTTATAGATTTTGTTCTGGTTTTGGTTCTTTGAAATAGATAAATGAGGTTTATCTTAATACTGAAATGTGTATCTAACATACTTTTTTTAATGCTTTTCAAAAAATTATACATATTCCCAAAATAAATTTACAATATTTAAACATGATTTATCACTATAATATAATGTACCTTTTTTACTAAACATCTATCGATAAGATACAATATGGTTGTGGCTTGAGCTAAAATGATATAACTATGTAATAAACTCGTTTGTGATGTTAGACCATTTAATTTTTTTGATTTAAAATATAATCGATGACACGTGTATTTGATAAAATGTTGCGGTCGCCTGCTAGCTTTTAATAAAATATGATAGATAAAATATGTAAGTAGATGACGAAGACTACGCACCACGCGTATACAACTTATATAGATGTAAAAAATTTGTATGATGCAATATAGGTACAGAGAGCTTATATTATGTACACGTACCGCATCGCTACGATTCAACAATTTAGCATTAATAAATGTATGTCCATAAACCAGTGGTGGTTATAATAGACTTCCGAATACAATTAATTCGGAAAATACGTCAAACGTTTGTGATATCCGCGCGAGTACGCCCGACTGTATACAAGTATATTTTCATACGTACACGTGTATTATAAATTAGAATATTATATTAGTATAATATACTATTAAAATACGAACTCACGGTGGTAAAATACGCGTGTGAAGCAAAATATAACAAACAATTACCTAAATATATTACAACCGTTATAGAGTATGAAACGCCAGAAGAAAAATGAAACCATTGCATTTGATCACGCGTAACTATATGGAAATATTGTTTTTTTTGCGAAAGTCTATATTCACGTCATACACACACACTCATTTAACGTACCTACACCCGTCGTTGGGGTCTACGTAATTTATAGTATAGCATTCACGCGATTCCTTCGACCAGACGAAACCAACGAAATCTTTTCACACAGCCTGCCAATTTTTTTCTGTTTATGATATTACATATTATACAACACACGATCGTCGAAATATTCGCGTGTGTATAATATAATAATAATATATTAGTCTGAACCTACGCGATTTGTGTGTAACACGCGTCCATGCAGCTATTCAGACGCACGCACAGATAAATTTATATAAATAAAAAGGTACTGAAACTAAGTGCAGGGCTACCTGCGATGCCCTTTTCAATCATCAAAAGGCAACCTTATGCACCTGACATCTGCACAACGTACAATTCAATAACGTATTTGTACACAATTATAATAATATATATTATGTTTTATATATAAGATTACGACGTACGAATTATATTTTTATTTTTTTATTACGGTACAGGTAAATGTAGTATAATCTGCAAACTCACCAAACACAATTTTTGGATAGTCAGTTGAATTGAAACTATGAAAATCAAAGCAATATATAACTTATTAAATCGCTAGAATAAATAATAATTCACGTCCAACGTGGAGATGTTCATAATATTATATTATAGAAGTTATTTTTTTGTGTGGAAATTATTAGTTTACTTCTTAATCGATTCGACAACAGTTGATTTTGCCATTTTATAGTCACTCCAGTGGAATGTCGTTAAAATATAGAGCGAGGTGTTTTTACTTTTTGGTTTCTTTTTAATAATATCTATGTATATCCGTATAGGCAGTATTTAGTATAGATTCCTATGACGTCACCCATCATTGACGATGTACAACCTCTAATTAAATTAATATTAAATTATAACCTCCACAGTTATTGAAGTAAATGTAATAAAAAATATGCGATTATAGTAATAAATGATCTTGGATTCTATAAGCGGAGCGCATAATGTATGAAAAATTCAAATTATTAATATACTGTTAATAGTGATTTCTGGAACTACTTTTTATCTTGCTTGGTCTCTAATTTTGGGAAAATAAAAAATTCTCAGTAGGTATTTTTCGTACTGTAATTATTGGAAATACCTAATATAAAACAGTAGAGTACACAAATCCAGTTTGTCACAAAATCGGTTTTGTTTTTTTGCTGTCCCTTTCTGAAGGGTTATTCACAGAGACTTGACATTTTCACTAAATACTTATTACAATTTTCCACACCTTCTATAGTTGTTTAAATACCTATTTAGATTTAATTATTTAAAATTTCGGATTTAGTTTTTAAATGTTTGTCGGTATAAGTATATTGATGACATTTATTATTGTCCGTTAAAAAGCTTGATAAATTATTACAATTTTCCTCGTATATGGTTCTTAGTTTAATTTAAAAATATTGAAGAATCAAGTGACGTTTTTTTTGTAAGCATTTGAAGCTTAAATTGTCCGTCTTCTTTGCTCAGTATCGTTTTTCGTGTTCATTTATTTTTCGCTGAATTCTACCCACACAGCATAAAAATATTTCCTATGTATGGTAAAAATAATAGTTGTCAAAATATTTTTAAAAGTTGCGTAAATAATTAGGAATTATTTTAGTTATATTCTTTGGCCAAGAAATTCATATAAAAAATATTTACATAACATTTTCATGGAAACTTAATAAAAATATTTAGTCAACATTTTTAAGCAATCATAAGTACAATATTTTGTTATCACGAGAAGAAAATATTTATACAATATTGTTATTAAAATATTCATTATTCAAGCAATTTAAAATATTGACAGAATATTATCATTTCCCAAATGCTTTGTGAGTAATTGAATACATCCATTAGTCATTACTGGGAGCGCGTAAAATGTCCGAAAATATTTTGGCCAAAAAATATTGTCATCGAAAATAATATAACAGAAAATATTTCATACGAACCGTATTTTATCCGAAAAATATAGTACACGAAAATATAAACAGAGAAAAATATTTCATCCGAACCGTATTTTATCCGAAAAATATTTTTGTCAAAAATATACCATCCGAACCGTATTTTATCCGAAAAATATTTGATCAGAACTGTATTCTAGCCGAACATAGCATGTGGCTCCAGTGGCGTATCCAGGAAGGGGTTTGGGTGTTCAACTTGTTTATTTGTTTTTAACCGCCACAGACGAGTTCATTCAGTTTTTCAGAAGAAGTTCATCATTGAACTCAAATTTAACACAATCTATTACAGTGACCCACTTGTAACCTACTGTACAGCAGAGCGATACCCACTTGCCTACCTTTTTTATTATTACGTTTTCCAAAATATATCCAACAACAAAACCAAATCATTTAATATTAGTCCTATCTACCTAATACCTTCAAAGATCGAAGAAGAAGCGTACCTACATCATTTCCCAGCTAGTAAAAGTTTTTTTTATCTCAATTATTAAGGAGGTAAATTCGTGTTCAAAATTTGAATTTTTCAAAAAAAAAAAACTGGCGGGAAATTTTGTTTGCTAATTTCTCCAACTTAAATACGAGACGCAGTTTTTTTTTTTGAGAATATAAATTTGATCTAGAGGTGTCACTGTATTGAACCTCGAAGATTTCAAGACAATACAACCAATATTGTAGGAATTAGTACTTCAAAATGTACATCCAATTTTGTGTTGTTAGTTCAAATATATATATTAGAGTGAATTGACCTATTATTTTATAGGTTTTAATATTTTATTCTTATATACTTATCGATTTATATTAATATGTAATGAGCTACACGCCTTCTAAAATATAATAAATGCAAGAAAAATGTTCAAAATAATTATTACTTAAAATGTTGTACAGACGTATGCCATAAGGAAACGTCGGGTTATACGAAAAATCACTTAATGCGTTTTTCAACTTTTTGCTACTATTATGGGTGAAATAATAGTCGTATGTACTTCGACCATAGACCATTTTTGAATCTTCGTACATCAAAAGACCAGAATCTCTAGTTTTGTAATGATCGAATGAAAACTCAAAATCCAAAATACACGTAACTACGTAATCTTTTAAGTACAAAAAACACGAAAAATCATTACTCCCGAATCAAAAGTCGGTGACCTCGATATCGGTACCCATCGATACGTCGTAAATTCCTCTATAACATCCGACTACAAAAACAGCTCGCAGCGCTCAAAATCTAAGTGTCCGTGCCGAAAACCCCGAAAAACGCAAATTTTGAAGTCCCAAAAGACGGAGAAAAACGGCTCGTATAGTCTCAACACAAGACGCCAAATTTAATCACCGACCTCCAAACTATACAAATCTCGAGTTTCAGAAACGTTGCACAGAAACTAAACATTTTCCAAAATACACCTAGGGGGGGGGGGTCGAGGACCCCCGACTCCGGGAGTACGTTTTAGAAGGGCCTTAAACCGAAATTTTTGGGAATTTAAAAGTATAATATTATTTTATGCGAACGTCATTTACAACTTATAAATGATTTATTGAACTTTAAAAACTATTACATAAATTAATTAAAACCAGTTAATTGTTCACCCCCATGAGAATTGAAAATCTAAATAAGACGTGTACTTATATGAAAAAATATGCACGATATATTTCAACGATATTTAAAATAATAAGTTAAGGCTCTGGAATTTATAACTTTTTAATTGGTAACTTTATTGTAATTTTTAAGTAAATTTAAGGACATTTTTTGTGTTTTTTGGATTATGTTTACAATTTATTAAAAGCACCTAAATATTCAATGTTTTAGAGGTTATCAACTTCTGAGCTCTATAACAATAACTGATGATGTCTAAAGCTTAGGCGGGAAATCCGATATCAGTTTTGTTTTTAAACTAATAAACTAATAATTCTTTCAGTCAGACATTTATAATATTATTTACCTGTGGTATACAACTATAAAATATTATACAACAAATATAGGTAGATACGACTAAATTTTGTTTTCTCACCTTCCTCGCTCGCCGTATGTAGGTAGCACTATTGAAATACGGGCCGTGCTATGATTAAACCACAACCTTCGTTATTATTTTTCGATCTTAAAAGACATACTGTTGGCCAACACAATATGTTACGGATATCTTAGGTGTCTATAATATTAGCATATAACGTGTACTGTTTTTCTTCACACTCTGCACGCACTCACAAACCGACTTCATTCATGAACTCTATTTTTACGACGGTGCTTTTCGTCCGTCTCCGGTTATCCTTGTCAATATAATATTATTATGTACGCAATATGTATACGTCCATATTTTTATTTTTGTATATGCGTGCAGCGTGTCAATATTATGCAAATTATGTACACTTGTGTCATTGAATTCTTCACCTAAGGTCGTGCAGACTATATGTTTCTAACGAATATCGTTGTGATTTTTAGGAGCACAACCGTAATAATATCATGTACCACTAAAATAGTTATACAATACATATATTATTTATAATATAGGTACCTACGTATATTTATCGCTCGCGCATAAGCATAACCTACGAACACTACAAAGTATAAATATAACAATAGACTATAGACATGCATTATACATTTGGCGAAATACCGTGAAAATTTTGTACCAGATTATACATTTTAATATATAGGTAGGTGTTAGGTACCTTCGGCTTAATATATTATATGAAATGCGATATATACGTGTGGATGGATATTGCATGAACAGTTGTTTCGCTACACGGTGATGACGTCCACAGCAGTATAAATTATGTTATAGATATATTATTATCGTCCGGTAGTATACAGGTATAACTGCAGAACTGTGAAAATTAGTTTTTTGAAAAAAAAATAATTGTTTTAATAAAATATCGTGAAGAAAGTTGTTGATACAATAATATGTATTATAAAATATATTGGTACAGTTTTCATATCCGAACGTCATATATATTGTGGAAAACTGTACTTGCGCAGGGATTTAGAGTTACCACTTACCGCACATTCTTTATTTTCAACTTATCGACGGGATATAAATTGCGTATAATCAATAACACCAACAGCATCTTCATCCTTTCTCTAACCAGAATCGATAATGATTACCTCGTTACTTCATATTATACAATATAAGTCATAAGCATTACGACATGATGTCGTATACTTATACAGTGTACTTCAACAAAGAGCCTGCGTAGTCAGCACGTTGTCTATATATTATGTATAACCTTGGTTTTGCTTTGAAATTTCTCAATCTGCTGATGTCTGCTGCACGTGTAAACGAAAAAAAAATATTGTGTAATACACGCGAAAAAGGATAAGGACTTGTTGTTTGCGAGTAATATTTAGACGTCCTATATAATATTATATATTAATGTGCGACACTTTTGAAGCATTCACTCGGAAGTGAAAGATAGTACCGCGGTGCGTGTGGAAGCTTTAAACCCTATGCACTCACCATGGACTATATTATGGAAAACCCTGATCCCACCATACTAATGTACCTATATAATATGCCATAATACACATTACTACATTAGGTAGTAAATATACGGTATAGGTGAATATCATACATAATATTATGTAAGACATAAATATAGGTATATATAAACGCAATGAGAAAACCACCACCGAGACCAAGTCCACGTTTGGAGGACATATTATCGATGCAGTACGCATATATTATTAATATGGTGTATTATAGTATGGTTCCATAAAATAGAATATTATGGCTATAGATGTATTTACCATTTTACATAAACGCCCGAACAGAGAGTAATATTCTTATAAAAAAATATTATGTTGCATTTATTTTATAAACGAAAATAACGTCATTGACCGGGAAATGTCGTCACTGCCGATGATTAGTGGTCAAATATGATGACAAAAATATAGAATTTTTAATTTCAATCGAAAAAACTGTGGGTGCTAAAGCCCAATATTTTCCAATTAGTCTTACGATCATGCAATGACCAACTTCGCCCTTCACACCCCCATTCAATAATCATAATACGTAAAAATAGCTTTGTACTACACATAATAATTAATTATTAATATAAAATAAGATCTATAATTAACCATATATGAAATAAATATATGAGGGTGTGAATTTAAAAACTGGGGGCTCTAAGCACACCCAAGCCTCATATTGCACATTTAGTTGTACTATTAAAAGAGAAAATAATACTTGTTTGTTTATGTGTAATAGATTGTTGTATTGCCATAAAATGTGAAAACATCTGCGTAAAAACATGCAAATTATAGTAGGTATTATGTGAAGTTAAAGTATGGTTCTTATTATTTTTTGCATTTGTATAACATACTTATATTATACAGCATAGGGCATAGATGTCTGCTGATGCACGTGCAATTATTGGAAAGATGTTTAATAGTAGGTATTATAATTATGTTACTTTGTGGTTTGATATAAATATATGGTGAATATAAATAAACGTATTATCGCCGGAAGTCCGGAACCGTTATTTAATGTTATAAGAACCGAAACCACAAGATCGGAGCTGATAGTTTGAGTGGTGGTTTTTCTGTTCCAACAAAAGTCTTACTTTAGTCACACTTTGCAATGAAATAATTCTTAAATTAAGCGATTACAATTTAATAGGCTAATAGTACAATAGACATATTTTAAAAAATTTTTTTTTTATTTATTAACCCATTGCAACTTAGACCACTTAGTGTGGTTTTTAACTGTGGGGGAGGGTACTATATTTTTTAAACACGTGTGTTTTAGTCTGGCAGAATTTTCAAGTAGGCACCCTTAGGTCGTAGGTATCTGCCATGCCCGTGTGGGGGATGGCGGCATCTCTCTCCAGAACCGTGACTGCCCGAAAAGAAATACCACCCGTGGCCGAAGTTCGAACCGGCGACGGTGTGCGTCACAACCGACGCCTTAGTCCGCTAGGCCACTCCACTATAGACATACTTACTAACTAGATCTTAATTAAATGTTTGGTTTACAAAGGATTGTAACAAAGTTATTGTAAACTCATATTGCGGATCCTACTTTTAGTATACAATATCGAATTTTAAATGCAGGTAATTAGGTAAATGTTGTTAAAAACGTTTATAAATTAGTCTCTTCCAAAAGAATGTTACTTATGTGCATCACGACTCTAAAATAAAAATTAATATGGTCTGTTCTTTTAAAATAAGTATAGCTATGGTCACTATACAATCTGGTGGCAATTTAATAATTTACCATATTCATGGGTGGCAATAAAAAAATCTATCAAAATAATTACTATACAGTAAAAATCAACTTATCTTTGGAGATGATTTTCATATTCGATAGATATTAATAATAAAAAATATCAATTGGTTTTATTAACTGAACGTGATTCACTTGACCACGACAACGTTCGTAAATTTATCATCCGAGTACGTATTACTTCTAATGTCAAAAATTTATAACAGCCACTGTTTATACAGCTCTCGAAATTGGAAAAATATGAAAACGTACCATGGTTCGTTTGAAAGATTAAGAAATCTATTGAAAGCTCGAACAAATCTTTAAAATTATTCAGATGTTTGACGAGATAATAGTACTAGAAAATTAAGAAAGTTATATAATGTATGATACAGCATTCACGATTTACCTAAATTATTTTTTTAGCTGTATATTTTGAAAGTACCTACTTATTTGTTTTGCGATTTTGATTTTTAAATAAAAATAAAAATATTCTGTGTAATAATGTTAATAATATATTAAATAACAATAAATTAATCTACAGGAGAACGGCGAAATGAGTTATCATAATGGTATACGATAATTAAGCAAAAACCACGTGGTAATATAGAAAAAATAGAAATAGAACGTGGTATATGTTTAGACCGGGTGATGGAGGGGTCGAGTTGGGACAAACGGGTACGCGTATCCATAATACGTATCCATGGCCACGTGGGCCCCATATATCTGTAAGAATATATTTATATAAAAAACAAATTAAAAAATAGGGTTGTGTGTTCTATATAATATCATACTACGAGTCGTCGCCGACGCCGCCACCGTCGCCGCCGCCGCTTTGGTCTTCGTCGTCATCGACGCGGCGTCTCTCATCTGGATAAGTATACACCGCGTGTCTTTCCCGTCTCCGTTTTGGCGGCACACATACACACCGAGGATATATATATGTTTAAGGGTTCAATAAAGCCGACCGAATGGTAATTATTACATACATAGTATTTTTTTTTCCTTTTACCTTTTTTTTTTTCACCTCCGCTTTTCTCCAAGTGAACGTGTGCGTGCACGACTACGACCACGATGACGACGACGACGACGAAGACGACGAGGAGGACCAAGACGAAGGCGTGTGCGTGCGTGTATGCCCGTGTGACTGTGTGCGTAGCCGGTTTCCGCTCGTCTTCTTCTCCAATACAAAAATAATATCTGTACGCGTATATTATATTCCCCGCGCACAAATACATATATATATATATAAATATATTACGTGTGTGTGTGTGTGCAGTATAAAATATAATATTTATATATATATTTAGGTATTGCGACGGGATTAGCAGCAGCACCAGCGGTAATATACACATGTATAATATACTTATTTCGTATGTGTGTTGTTGTGGCGGCGCGTCTCGTCGTGTATCGTCGGCGGCGGCGGCGGCAGTTGCATCACACCCGTCGGCGGCCCACAGAGACGCACGCCCGTCTATGAGTGTGTGTGTGTGTGTGTTGCGGCGGCGGCGGCGGAAAGGCGTGTTCCGAGTGAGAGAGACCCCAAGGCGAAAAAGTCTCGACCCGACCGGGGCACGCACACACGCACACACAAATACGAATACACACACAGACGCGACGCCGGCGGCGGGGCAGTTCCTCCCATAGGCGGCGGCGGAGTATATACTATTATATACATATACAGTTGTGGTAGTACTACACATCACGTAGGTACATATATACATATTATATATATATATATTATTTTATAAAGTCTGTCGGTGCCGGTCCGGCGGCGAACGAAACGTTTTGTGTGTGTGTGTGTGTGAGAGCTGCGGGCTAACTTTGTACACACTACACACACGCGCGCGCGCACACACACACACACACACACATACATACGTACACGCACGTCGTCTCGTTCTCTGTTTATAAATGTGTGTGCGTGTGTGTGTGTGTGTGTGTGTGGAGGTATACGCGGCGGCGCTATAACCTGTAATCAGCGGACACAGGGACCGTGTGTTCGCAGGCTGCGGCTGCGGCTGTATCTAACGTTGTTATTATTATCGTTATTATTATTATTATTATTATTATTATTATCATCGTCTTCGTCTTCGTCTTCGTAGTCGTCGTCGTCGTCGTAGTCGTAGTCGTCGTCGTAGTCGTCATTACTATTACTATATATTATACGCGCATGTGTGTATTATATATATAGGTGTATAATATTGTAATACAACTATCGCGTATATCTGGAGAAAAAACCCGTATCCGTCTATCTGTGTGTGTGTGTGTGGTGTGTGTGGTGTGTGTGTGTGCGTGTCCGCCGCACAACGGGGCCGTATCCGCCGTGTATTATACGGCCGCAGAGGTGCAGTCTGCATCGGCGTGCAGCGTGCAAGCGAGTCGTGTGGCTGCGGAGCGGTCGTGGCCGGCGCCCAAGTCGCTCCGTAATAGAGAGACGGCGGCGCAGTCGTCGTGTACAAGCGCGCGCGCGCGGGGGGGGACCGGGCAAATTACACGGTGAACACGGACGGACGGACATCAGAAAAATCACGACCATTATAATGTATATTATATTATTATATTATGTGGAAAGTATATAATATCGTACGCACGTGTGTGTGCGGTAGACGCGTTTTTTAAAAATATTTTTTTACCTCAGATTTTCGACGGATAAACCCGGTAAATTTTCTTCTTAGTTTCCTTTAGATTTCGATTTTTTACCTCTCTATACTGCCGTCCGCGTTTTCATTTTGTATTTTCTATATTTTACCGCAGGACACGACGACGTTGCACAACACGCCTACATCGAATAATGCAGTACCTATTTTGCAATTATTATTACTATATATTATATTCTGCTTTATTAGTTATTTGTTGATAGTGAAATATAATAGTTTTGTTATAGTATATTACGGTTAAACTGGACACTGATATAACTACTCTTATATACTTGTATATACATGGTATCACGGGGTGGTCATTATAACAAGATAAGATTAATATACATTATTTATGCATCCATATGACACATGTTACATGTATATTGCAAAATATAAAAAATTATTATTATTATGCCGTTCGTGTTTGTCGATTGATACAAAATTCAATTCATCCCTTTAAACTAAAGATATTGCATTTTTTTTCGAAGATTCACATGTATGGCTATATTGGCTAGGTACAATATAATAATATTGATTGTACTTATTGTGCTTTGTTTATTTAATTTCATGCGTTCACCCACTGCTTTTACACATAAAAACATAAAAATAACACTTAGCAACTTTGGTACTATACATAAATACATAATATTCTGTTAATGAGATGTTAACTTACTATTAGAAAGTATAACCTTCATTTTACAGGATAAACTGTTAAACTATACCTTATTTTTATTAAAAAGATATTGAACTTAGAATAGGTAATAATTTATTAAATAGAAGTCAAAATTAATTAATCTGTTAGTTTTTAAAATTAAGACATGTAGGTCAGGTTATATACACATGAACTATTTGTCTGTATATAATATACAATATACCTACATATTATATAAATAATATATTAAATATAAATATTATATTTAATAAACAGTCTAAATAATATCCAATTGGTAAAATAGCCACATATTATATCAGTGTAATTATAATAGGTAAGATTAATAATAGTAATAAATATACGAGTATAAATAGGTCTAAAAACATCGAAATAGCCGTTAAAATATAAAATATTAAAAAATAGTAGGCTATCTATCTAAATGTATAAAGTATAAACACTTAAAATGGCTGTAACAGCGTATAGCCTATAAGATAAAAGTAAAATACAAAAACCAGAATGAAATACCGTATTTACTACATACTAATAAGTGGTAGTAATGTATTATTATATCGCAGTCGATAAAAAAAAAAAAAAAAAAAACGATTTCACAAAATGTTCATAACACAAAAAGTATTTTATATTAAATCTTTAAATGTGTTCTTTGGATACAATATTACTTATTAATATAGTAAGTACTTCACAAATTACAAGAAACAATATTGTATAGTCAAAAATGTAAGAAAAAATGTGTAACTAAAAAAAAATATATGCATATTGTTGAGTTAAGTATTATACATTTATACTAATGTGCCTATCTACTGGTAGTAATTCAATGAGATTTATTATTTGTCTACCTACACGATATCGATATGATTCTTTGAGATCACCCATAGGCATATTATGGGGTATATTGACGTCTTGCAGGTATATTATAATAGGTATACCTAATACAGTAATTCCACACGGTGTTCTAAACACTGGTAGCAGCTAGAAATTCAAATTTCTGGACATAATGAGTATTACGATTATACACTCGAATGTCCTCATGTAATAATAATAAATCGTCGAGTAATGGTTGTGTAAAAAAAATATATTACGTGCGCATAACCTATACTTAGAATCTGATCATTATGATATTACAAGGTGTTCACTATCTATACATTCATAAGATGTCCGAAATTCGTAAATAGAAAACCCTGTACAGCTTATTATGATGGCTGTAGGCTAATTTATGCGAGTTTAATATATAGATAACATTATTAATATTGTATACCATAAATTATTCGAACTACGATAATGATCTTTCATTAAAACATTAAATACCCAGCAGCGCGACTCGGGTTCAGATCGATTTAAATAATATTACTTAATTCATACTATAGTAACTACCTACCTATAATGTTCAGGATTTAAGCCGTGTATTTTTAATTCATAAATAATGCAACAACAATAATAAACAGCCATTGAAAAAATGCACATAATATCTTTAAATTTAAAAATGCACGTGTTGTAGCAGCTCATTTACATTAATAATATATTCGATTAGATATGTTTACTATTAGGAAAACAAATTATTATTTAATATTTAAAATTCATTCATATACTTTTGAAATTTTCCATATAAAAATTATCTACATTTTAAAATTAGAAAGAATATGATAAAATTATTAGAACGTATAGGTAGGTATTATAGTGATAGGTATAATTTATTTTGAATATGAATATACCTACAAATTGGCATTAAAATTACGCTGTTTTAGATTCTGAGCGAAGCGATGAATGTATCGGTTTTGCAATGATGAGTATTTTTTTTTTGTGCCTGTGTACACGATGAGTAGTTGAAATAATGCTTTGATTTTTAACGTCAGTATCTTGTTCGATGAGAAAGTAAATATTGTTGGTGCATTGAGGAGGTCAAAATTTAAAATTCTCAGTAATTTTTAAAAGCTCCGAGAAAAACAAAAAAACAATTAAGGAAAACCAGGAATTTTTACTCAAAATCGGTTTTAGACAAAATTATTTTGAGCTAGAAATTCATAAACATTTTTCTTTTTTAATTTTATATTTTGAAAATGTTTTAGGTATAAGATTCCTCATATGTTTGACTATCTTTATCAAAAAAAAAAATATCTACAAAAAAGTCAAATTAATTTTTATGAGTTTAATGTTCATATTTTTACAATATTGCATATTCACTCGATTTCTCATGTAGCGGTTTTGTTACTTTGTTGTAATTCAATAACGAATAACTGTAGATACATGAAAATTTTACTGAATTTTTGTATTTTCATTTTCTATACACTATAAAATTTCGACTCATTTTGAGATGTTTCTGAACAATTTCAAATTTCAAATTTTTCAGATTTTTTTTTACAAATATTATTAAAATTTTATTTATTTGGCCAAAAAGCGTGAGAACTGATTACAAGACTCCTAATATATTGCTACAATAGCAGTTGAAAAATACTAAAAAAAACATAGGCATCATTTTTTTGAATAAGCATTTAAAGTTCGAATGTTGACAAAGTTTATCAAATTTAAAATTTAATAATTATTTTGTAGTGAACATTTATAAAATGTTCAACTTTTAAAACTAAAGATTGAAAATTTAAAACAAGGTTCCACGTAAATAGGATACAATATATAAATTACTTTATTCAAAATAATATCATTAAATGTATTTACTAATATCATCGGCTGACTGACTGTCTTCGCTAAAAATCATTTTTCTTATACAATTATAGGGCGGCACCCACTTGTCCACCTTTTTATATATTAATATATGTTTTTTCTGTGGAAACTTTCTAATATAAAAAGAGTGCTTACAAAACTTTCACGAGGTTGAATCTGATATTTATTATTTACTAGCAACAAATTGTTAGTTTTTACTTTTTAGTTAACTTGTGGGTGAAATAAAAAATGTTTTCCAAGTATAAAATTGAAATCAATTGGGAGTTATGCACTTAGAATTTAGATACCTTTTGTTCCGACTTCCCGATAACTATGATTAGAATTTATTAAGTGGCCGGACGTCTACGGCAACAGCCCCGCAGGTTTATAGTCTTAATTACATCGCTATTGATCATTGAAGAATCGAAAATATAAAAAGAGCATTTAGGTGTTATCTCAGATCAACACCTAGAAAGTAATTTATAGGAAAATCGTAAATCAAAATAACGCACTCACAAAATAATGAAATTAATTCATTACTCTATTCAAATATTAAAGCGTTCTTTCATCACCATTATAATATTATAATTTATAATATATACTTACCTACCTACATATAGACGCACGTTAATAGGAGCCCGCATCAAATACATTTTACTAGGTCTTGTTGATAGGTAAATAAAATAATTACGGTGTAATAGTGACGTTGTACGTGTGGGAGCTCCTGTATAATTATTATATCGTATACGTTTGATTAATTTGAGTAATTGATTTTTGTTTAAAAATAATTATTACAACAATACGCCGCGCTGTGACCGCACCCACATCTGCCTTACAAAATCATAAATATAGCAAATTTGTAGTATTTACGTTGAGCAGTTTACGTTTAATTTAATGAGTCTTTAATCACAGTTATCTATAGCCGTGGTTTGAACAATAAAGATGAATTGATATATTACCAGACTAATGGTTCTATAATAATATGTCTTCAGTCTTGTCAAATACTCAAATGTGATTTCCAATATTTTAATTTTGGATGTGAGCTTTTTTGAATTATAATGTTTTACACACATATATATGAAATATAAGAGATACTATAAATACGAAGAAGCAAAAGTTAAATAAGTACCTACCTATATAATTTATATTTTGTATGCAAATTGTATTTTTTAGTGCAATTAGTAATTATAGTGACGATAACTAATTATAGACTTACAATTATATTTATCTACCCACTTGTAAAAATCAAATTTTTACTTTGGTCGTATAATACTTTAATACGAGTATGTAAATTTCCCGTGCAGTTTATTACGAATTCTATACAATATGACGCATGTTCGACAATATAAAGGTCCTGTATAATATATATGTGCGTGTATAGAACTAAAAATGTATATTCTATTATATAGAGATATTATGTACGTACCTATGTAGCGATTTGTTAATTTATATTATTTGAGAAAACCGAACAGTGCAATTAATATATAGGTACCGTTGCAGCAAGCGGTATATTATCTCATCTGAGTCTTTGTTTGGTTCGGAAGCAGAACACGTCACAATTATAATAACACATACACTAATTACCCATAAAATCATAATAAGACCTGTACGGCTCCTTCAACTATTTAACTAGATGTTTGCTTGATGTGTGTAGTAGTGTGCAGGGTGCATTTAAAACGTATGATGTTTGTCGGAAGCATACATAATCACAATAGAGATGTCAGGTGCATACAATATAATATATAATACTTGTTATCGTTGTTGTAGATTTATATATATGTTTTTGTAAGACGCCAATCAAACATCGCGGTAATTACCGAGGCGGGGGAGTACCTACTCCGCAGACTGCAGGTATAGTGATGAAGAATGACGAGACAGGTTCAGTGCTTATGGAAATTGACTCTATATATGTATAGGTACATAAAAAGTATAATAATAAGTAATAAAGCAGGTAGATGTAGTTGGTAAATATATATATACTACATACATGTAATATTGTATACATAGTCGTATTATATTATGTTATGACCTGCAATAGCCGTGGCGAGCTCGTTAAAGTCTCTACAAGCCAACAAAAATATATAGGGAGTTGAACAAAGTATTGCATATTATGCACTGGAAGAGCCACCATGCTGAGGAAAACACATGAATGATAAATGTGCCTATATATTGTGTTTACTGTTTTTTTTACGTATATAGTGATATAATAGGCACCTTATGCCCCTGCTCTCGGGGGTGTATTATAGAAAGTGATGAGGGAAAAGCCACCTGTATCTTTTCTTTTTCACATCATACAGTATATAATTTAACAAAATGATTAATAACTTTGACTTTTAAAAAAATAATAATAACGCAAATAAAAATAACAACAAATTATCGAAAAAATATTTTTATTTCGTTGTTTTTGTTCTTTAAACTCAACCACACTCTGGATTTAAAAAAAAAGTGTTATCTTTTTATGTTTTAGTGGACAACTTATCAGTTAAAAATTAACATATACCTAACCCAATTTGGAGTCATATAAGTACACTGTAAATAAAATGTACCTATAATATTATAACAATATATATATATATTATACTTTTATAGAACAAAAAAATTTTAAATTTAAAAAAGTTGTATAAAAATTATATAGTATAATAAAACTCATGATAATATAAATGTATAGGTAGATGTACTACATTTAGTTTTTTTTTTTTTTTATTAACCTGTGGCAGCTTAGTCCATTGGGTGGTTTTTTACTGTGGGGGAGGGTACTGTAGGTTTAAACATGTGTGTGTGTTAGTTTGGCAGAGTTCTCTAGTGGGCACCCGTAAGTATCTGCCATGCCCGGGTGGGGGGTGGCGGCCTCTCTCTCCAGACACCATGACTACCCGAAGAGAAGTGCCGCCCGTTGCCGGGTTTCGAACCGACGACGGTGCGCGTCGTAATCGACGCTTTAGTCCACTTGGCCACTCCGTCTCCTACATTTAGTTTATTGTATATTATCATAAGAATAATATATACCCGCTATTACAACATTTAACTTATATTAGAAAATATAATACAAATGGCATATAGTATAAGTGCAAAGTTTTATATTGTTATACCTAGTATAAAATAATATAGGTGAGATGTACCTCAAATCATTAACTTAAACTACGTGCATAACGTATTATATTAACTAAACACGTCATATTATATTGTATCTAAAACAAAAAAAATTGTAAATGTATTATGTACATATTAAATATAATAATAATAATTCAAATAAATCAAGAAACTTTTTTTTAGAAATTATGCAATCTATACATAGAAAAATAGTATTGTAAGCATGAGTGATGTATTATTTAATTATTATGTGGCGGCTTGAGTTGAGAAGAGCCAACCAGTGAAGGCACATCGAAGGAAATTTAAATCAAGAATCTATTAATTTTTATAAATTGTGAACTTTTGCAGTATAATATACATATTTAGTAAACATTTTTAAAAATCTAAGAATATAAAATAAAATACTAAAAATATTGGTCCATACACATACGCTCCAGCACTACTACACTCATCTAAACTTTAAAATGTAAAATATTCTATACCTAGGTAAACTTAGGTACTCACTTGAAATTCGATTTCTATGTAAAATATTCTGCTTTAGAGTATGATATTAAAAATATAGAAAGTACCGTCATTCAAAAAATGTATAAACTTAAAAATGTTATACAAAAAAATAAATAAAAATAAAATTTTTTTCAGAAATATCGATTTGTAATGAATTAAAATTATCTAAAAAATATATTTCTAAAATCATTAATATTTTTTGACATAATGAGTGCTTTAACTGATAAAATAATTACCCGGCATTATATGTATGTACCTATTATATTATACCATATACCAGTATAGGTACCACCATACATACAGATCATTTTATCACAAAACAGAAGATAGGTTAAATTTTATGTCAACGTGTTTTTGAAAACATTTTTTTTTTTAGAACAACTGCATTTTTGAAATACAAATTATATTTTATTTTTATTCATTAAACTTTTTTAGTGGAGCATAATATGTAGGTGTATCTACAGATTTTTATTTCATATTAATATGCCGAAGCAGAATATTTTTCCAAGGATTTCAATGTAAAAATCTAACCATGTACCTAGTTAATTTTCTACAAGTTCTCATCTATACATAGGTATAATATAATAAAGCTTATACGGAGACACTAACATTATGAGAATCAACCCTGTGCTACTCCAATCCGTATAATAACAGCTGCAGTATTGAGTAGAATATATAATGCTAAAAATCGTACATAACATATACCTACGATATATAAGTATAATATATCGTTATGATATATTATATTATATATATATATATATATGTACTATTATAATATTATATTATACCTGTTCGTTGATCGCGTTCCTCGTTAATGCATTTACACATATTATATTATTATTATGTATATAGGCGTATATATAGCATGAAATACGTTTTACCTGCGCCATACTTTATGTATAATATAATACGACTTGTCCACACGAAATAATATTGTATATTATATTCAATGGGTTTTATATACGAATTAATTGATTTCGCCAGAGGGCGTGATCACCTCTATATAGGTATACGCCGGACCCGGAGACAATAAGTGATGAAAGTGCTTGGTCTATAATTATAATGCCCGTAATTGCTTATAATTATAACTCCTGTAATTTTTCGATATAGATAATAAAAATGTAATGCCCAGTAGCATCTATATACCGCGCGTAACACATAAACATCATCTTCAACCCCGGCTGACGCCTCCGTATTTCGTCTACCCGCGGGTCAATTTGTAGAAGATATTACTGCATGATATGCAAATTTCCACATGTATACAAATAAACGTTACTAACTAAATAATAATATATACATGTATATAGTAGGGTACTATAGGGTTATAGGAAACATATTGTATTGTATAGTACGCATCATACTTATATGGTGTACATTACAATATTGCGTTTGATTAGAATTAGATAGGTATACCTATTCGGATTTACCATATGTGCATGTTTAAGACCGCACCTACCTGCGATTAATTGTACGAACAAAAAAAAACCGCTGACAGCCGTTATTTCTGTTTTATGGATTTCGCTTTTTTTAAGATGCCACCGTATGGTTTGCGTTCGAAGATTTTAAAACCATAATTTATTTGTATATAAAAACGATCCATATAGTAATTAGTATTATCCATATATTAATTATACACGTGCAAGCCACTTGTACATTTTAAACCCAATTTAAAATGCTAGTTATATGTTATAAATGATAAAAAAAATTGTTTCTCATTTATAAATATTTTATTACATTATGAGAACATATAATATCAGCCAAGTATAGTGCACCTGAAGCCCACATAAGCTCAGCACATAAAAAAATTTAATTAATTGTACAATGTAAAATGTTGAATATAATTTCCCAACCATCAGGAACAACTATAAGCTGCGTCTATATATGATGGACGTGAACTCGTAACACTTACCATTTTTAAATAATTAATTGTCAGGTATTGGCAATAATTAACAGTTTCTCAAACAGTCAAACTCTGAGGTAATGAAAAATTCATAATTGCAATCAATCTAAGAATTGGTTATATTATATTACGTATCCGGGCCATTACCTACCCACATTAGTTATTATTTTTAAATTTAATAGGTATTAACACTATTTTAAATAACAATAAATACAAAAATTGGATAACGTTTTAATTCTGTATAACGATAAACACAAAACTTTTATAACGTTTTAATTCTGAATAACGATAAACGCAAAAATTGTGTAACGTTTTAATTGTAAATAACATATAACGGAATTTTTCTTCAAATGAAAATCCTGTTAAAAATAGATAGGCGCAATTTTTTTTAAAAGTATTTAAAGTTCGGTTTTGTCATAATTTATCAAGTTTAAAATTTAGTAATTGTTTTGTATTTAGAAATTTATAAAATGTTCAACTTTTACAGCTAAGGGTTGGAAATTTAAAACAACGTTTCACGTAGGTAAATATGTTATGATATATAAATTACTTTATTCACAATAATATCATTAAATATACTTTGTAATATCATAGGCTGACTGAACGTCTTCGCTCAAAATCGTTTTTCTTATACAATGATATTATACCATTGAATTCAAATTTAACACGTCTATTCATTACAGTGACCCATTTGTAACCTACCATCTAGCAAAGCGACACCCACTTACCCACCTTTCTTTTCTTTTTTTCTTTTTCTATACATACAGATATTTGATTTTTTTTTATTCATTGGACTTTAGTACTGTGAGGTTAGGTTAAGATTTTGTATTAATAAAATTGATTGTATTAATCCGCTGTAGGTTGAATTAAGTAAAAACGACAAACTTTTTCGTATCCGTCGACCGTCAACACCGTTTTAGGCAGTAATACTGCTTCGATTTTCTTCAACAATACCTTGTTCGATGGGAAAATAAATCTAGTTGATGTTCGGGAGGTCAAAATATGAAATTTGAAATAATGTTTAAAATATATGCTGAATATTTAATTTGTATTTTTTTTGTAAAATTTCTTTGGAACAACTTACTAATAGTAACAATGCAAACTAAATAACTCGCAGGTAAGGGTAAATATGTAGACAAATTATGTCGTAAAAATTAAAAATAATATTATAATTCAACTATAATATTAATTTTAGTTTATATTGGTGCATTTTGGAATGTAAAATCCTTAGAGGAGGGGGGTGTCCTTGATTCTTAATACATTTTTGTAATTTTAATTAATTTTTAGTGACAAGAACACTAACGGAAAAGCTGAAAATTAAATGTATATATATTAAAATGAAACACATATTTTACAATGTTATATTATAACACAATATACTTAATTTATTAATAAACTATTTTATTGTATCTAAATAATATTATTGTGTAACACAGTACTGTGTGCACAGTCATTTAAAATATTCTCTCAATGAAATGCGCATACAGTTGGTTGTAAAGATTACAACGAGCCGATACATTTTATTATGTACGTCGATAAACTATGACCCAGCAGTGGTGATACTTTATTATATCGGAATATTAATTAATTTAGTGTCCTATATAACATATATCTAGTATACAGATAACGAGCATTTGAATATATATGTGCCGTTACAGATAATCAGCGCATTATATTCTTTCACATTATCTCGGGAGTGGAGAAAAAGGTCTCCGACGGGATCAATTTTTTAAACTCCGATCCGTTGAAACCATCGGTATATATACATCATTAAAGTATTTTATTATATGCTTCAGATGATGTAAATTGACTGCGTTATATTGCCATATATCATCGTATGTGTATAATATAATGCATTCAATATTATTTCTCTAGTTGAAACTACGTCAAACTCGTAACCCAGTCTAATCCAAATCATATATTTTAAAAAGCGGGTAAGTGGATGTCACTCTGCTGTACAGCAGGATAAGCGACTCAATGTAAAATTGATTGTATTAAACTTAAATTCAATGATATAATATCATTGTATAAGAAAAACGATTCTGAGCGGAGACGGTTCATCAGTCTGGATTTTTTAAATTTTTATTTTTTATTTTAGCCTTTAAGTTGAATTAATATTATAATATTATAATTTTTACTCGTTGCTATGGTGATAAACTAATCGTTAGAAATTAAAATCCCATTTTAAGCGGTTTTTCATCATTTGACAGTAGTTTTCCCCGTGGCATTAAATAACTATTGAGAAAATCGAAAAAATGACCTCTCTAAAGTACCATCTTGATCCAATTTGCCAAAAGATATGGTACTATATGTTGAAATCAAAGCATTTCTTCTGCTAGAAATTTTGTATACAGGATATAAAAAAAAAAAAAAATAAACACCATTGTATACCCACTAGCTTTCTCGCTCCGCTCAGAATCTAAAAGTCAGAGTACTATATAATAATATATTATATTATAATATGATCAAATATCGATTCGTTTTTATATAGACTGTCGTTAAACGCGTATAAAATAATTTGTCAGACTGATTATCCATGTATATAAATTTAAAATTAGACGATATACCTACCTATATAACTTCACTGCTGTGTTATACTGTCGAAGTGGCGCCAAACCACTTTTTTTTATAAAAATTTGGTCGGAATTTGCAATTCACAAATTCACTGCAATACAGTTGATATCTATTTCAGACAATTTGCATCTAATTAAAAAATATATAATTACCTCAAGTACCTACCTGATTTAAATTATGTGTAATATTAATAGACTAAATGACGCACAATAGTTGCCATACATGTTGCAATACCATCTACTTGTCTCATAAATCGAATCAAAATGTCTAGTTTCACCCTAGAATGATATCATTTATAAATTATATTGATATAAATATACGACGACATAATAAATGACGGCATACCTACCTATTATAGGTATATAATATACTTATATAGGTACCCAATTATACATATATATATATATATTATATATTATTTATATTGTAAATGTCCATTGTATATTATAGATCACAGACGATCAGCGGAAAAGTATATATATTACATAATAATACTTTTAAATTGTACCTATTCCTTCATATAATTTCTGAAACTGTTACGTGGAAAAAAAGTGCGTGTTATTATTAAACACACGTCTATAATACATCTATAATCACGTGTTTAGTTTAGTTTTTTTCCTTTAACCTAGTTATATATATATATATATATATATATGTATACCAGACACTTGAGGAACGGGAAAAAATTTCAAACCGTATTTTAAGAACGATAAATTGCGTGTGCGACCCGTCACGTGAAATTACGAGTGGGTGTACTCGTATATGTTATATATACTTAACAATATTAGGTATATAATATTATAGTATTTGTATATAACTATGTGTGTATAAAAAATAGAATATGTAGACGATTTATAATCGTTACAAATCACATTGTACGTATACGTATATCATTATATTTGTTATACGTATCATTAAGAGCACGAAGCACCAAGTTTAATATTTTAAATAGTACCTATCTTGAGCTGATAGTAATCTTAAAATAAAAAAAAACCAGCAGCTACTGTACTGTTGCATACTGATTTTATAAATTAGTAAATTATTATAATATTGTACTTATATAATATATAATATTATATGAACAATTGGTACAGACGTAAAACGTTAAATTCGATATTATATGCATACAATTATATTATATACACATTATACATTATATTTTCGTATGTTTGGTTTTAACGTATATAGTATATAATTGCTGTTCGAAGGCCGACGGGCGTATAAAAACAAAAAAAAAACCGCAAACTATTGATCGACACATATGCATAAATCGTAAAAATTATTTTGTATGAATAGTATACGCATATATGTACAAAATTAAATATTTATAATATTATTTAAACCTCAAAACATGGTTTACAAACCATTTCAAAAAAGCATCGTAAGTGTTTTTATTTGTTGTGCACATCGTCCATAACATACTTGTAAGATCAAACGAATCCGGACCCTTCTTATATTACATCAAACGTATATTGAAAATAAAATATTTAATATATTTTAATGTTATTATGAAGTAGGTACCAATATAATATTATTACACAGTGATTATCACCCATATATATATATATTTATTTTCTAGACAATTCTAGAAAATTATTTAGAATTTAGCTTTCTTTCCTTCAGCATAGCACCTGCACACCAGAAAAAAGTAATTTGTATAATATTATGATTAAAGAAACTACTGTTTATGATAGCGACGTGTACTAAATATTAATGGACGTATTTATATTATTGCGTGTATATAAATCTAGACTGCAAAAACTCGTCATCTTTAGGTGGTCCGTTAATCCCCCCCCCCCCTGAAGATGTCATCTACCCTTATAAGAGATGCTCTGCAGGAGACCCGACAAACGAAACGAAACGAATAAAATATACTTTATCGTTGGAAAAACGACGCGCAGACAACAATATTATCGTTATTAATAATTGTTATCAATTATTATCTGCATATAAATAGATGCGCATACCTATAGGTACCTGGTACCTATTATATTATATGGGGGTGTTATACACTCATACCTATACAAGTACAGAAGACCCTGAGTCTTCGTATATCATCCGAGTTCAAATGTGCAGCAGCCTTAAACCCAACGCGTGGGTCATCGTTATTTGCATCGTCTCAATTAAAAAATGAAATAACAAAATAAAATAAAGAACATAATTGAATTTTCCTCGGCACACAGAACAGAACGGTGCACACATCCGCTGTACATGTTGCGCAATCGACACTGTATGTATATTATTTTAAATTATATATAGAAAATATATACGCGAAAAGATTTCAGGCGATAATACATATAAATACAAGTATACAACATAATGTATTTCTTTATAAAGTACTTTATTATACAATATGCATAATTTTCTTTATACATAGATATAGTGGTGTTGTCTGTGCGCCATTATTCTATATATTACACACATAATATTATATATACATTATGATATGTTTATAATATATATAATATTATACCCACAATGCGTGTGCGCTGCAGCGTCTGCAGTGTATACGTTTTATAATACTTTGCATATCCAATTTGTATGGGTACATATTTTACATAAATGTGTAATTAAAACTGTGTTAAATTATATTATTATTACGTTTTTCGTTTTTAATCAAAAAGCAAAACTCTAATTTCTTATATTGACTTGAGAGTAGACCATTGTATACACCTATACGGTGGTGGTGTAAAATGCAAATTATTACCCAAGTTTTGTTCGTACAACTATATTTCCTATATTACACGCTTACATTCAACTTGAACGTTTTTACAGAGTAGGTAGGTACAAACACATATAATATTGTTTGTACGACAATTATATCGACGTCGACTTGTAACATGCTTGAAAATGTTAATGCTTTTGGTTTTTGTAATAAAAATTTATGAGTAAGTATACTACTCGTGTTATTATTTTTTTCGTTTCTATTAGTCGTTTATTTCTGAAATTTATTAATTTTTGTTAAATTCATAGTGTACAAATAATACCTTTTCATAACAATGAACGAGGTAAATACAAACATGTTTAATGCCAACTATAATATAAAATATATCATATTATACCCGTAAGGACTATAGGTACTACAAGTCTACAACAGTAGTCTATACGTGCAGTGTCTACAATTATAGTCTTCTCGGTACATTCGAACCTTGATAAAGACCTGTTTCTGACCTAACTTGTTTTAGCTGACGTTTAACATCAAACAGTAGCTAATTAGACAACGAGAACTAAATTTCTATAATTTCTTATTTTCGTTTCTTGTACTACAGCTGCGTATACTCCGACGATGCTTTTTTGGTTTTTTTTTCCAATACTCTCGTCGTACTATTTTCTACACTATTTTGCATTAATCACGTGTTAGCGAGTTTCATCAGTTATTATCTGAACAATTATTTATTGATTAATTTTTTTTTTTATTGTTCATAACAATTATCATTATTTTCGAGACTTTGCGATGATATATTTTGAAAATAGGTACTGCACGTCGTCGAAATGCTAACGCGTTAGTAATAGAGAACGCAATTACATATTTTTATCGAATACATTGTTAGATAAGTAGTGTCAATAAACAAATTAATTTTTATGTCCATGATAATTATATGTAATGACAAATTATATATAACAGTTTAAGAAAAGTTGTGAAAAAGTATATATAATAATATGTTCTACGCGTTCTTAAATCCATTAGTAGTCAAATAAACCAAAACCTCCATATTGTTCACGGAATCTAAATTGCTGTTATTAATTGTTTTTTAAATGGTTGTAGTTTAAAATCTATATATATATATACATATATATGTGTATAATTTGACGTAGCTACTTAGTGTAATTGTTCATTTTATGAAATGAAAACCACTTTTTTACATTTCGTCAAATATGTGACACGATAATTTGACATGGTGTAATTTTTTTATGATTTAACCATTCATTGTGTGTAATAAAATACATTTATATACATACCCATAAGTAATTTTTCATACATACAAACCAGCAAATAAAACATTATTATTATATTTTATAACAGCAGTTTTACAATTTTTTTTATAGAATTTTAAGTTTATCATATTTTGTATTTATTAAATATTGTTATTATCAATGGACAAAATCAAATTATTATTATAATTTATTAAAGTTGTATTATACTACTGTTTGTTTGGACTCGACCACGACGATTATGTAGTAAACGCATCGTTATTAAGTGGTTATACCCCCCCCCCCTATTACAGTTTTCTCAACTTTACAAGAGAGCAAATGAAAAACTAGTTTCTTTTCAGTGAAATTATTGTCACTAGTAAATTTATTTTTCATTCATGATATGATGGTTACATCAATTCGAATTGTATTTTTAGTACATTTAAACCAGTTAATCGATTTTTCTGAGAAATGTTGAAAAAAATAGAGTAATCGTTAATACAATTTTACTAAAACATGAAAAGCTGTGTTGCATTTAACACTTGTTTTATGAATATCTAATATAAGCAACACTATCGTTATTAACAAGTTATGGATATAAGTTAAAGTTAAACTAAACCTACTTAATTAATAAAAGTTAGACTTAAGCACTAATTTAAACTTTTTACAACCTACAATTTTATTATCCCTAGTTACCTAACTTAAAAGTAACGCAATAATTGTTTAAAATGTATATTGTAGGGTCATTATATTATGTATTTATGAGTTGAAAAATCATTATATTATAGGACATTTGAAAATAAAATTAATTGAGTTTTGAAGTTAATAGGTACTTACTAATTATTTATTTGCTAACTTAATTTTTTAATTTAAATGTATTTGTTCAACACAATTCTAATATCTGTAAATGTAAACCCATAATATTGAGGATAAAATGGTTAACTTAACTATAAGTTTCAAAATATCATTAAATCTCCCAATACAAGCAATATTTATATGCGGTGTTAACTTTAAAATAATTTTATTAAAAACATAGGTGGGTAGAGCAATAATGTACATTATTATATTAGCAAGTTATTCAACTAGAACATTACTATAATTTGGTACGATTTATGATTAACAGAAACGCGACATTAAATTAATTTAATTAGTTTAATACAATCTATATTATACATAATACGTACCTATATATTTTTGTTGATAAGAAATAAAAAAACAGTCTCATTATATTATTATAAATATAATTCGTTTATAATGTACTGTAAAATAGCAATATGTATATAATATTAGAATATAATATTATAAACTTAATACTATTATGTATGTATTATGTAGTTATTTAGCTATAATTCAGATACATCTACTAAAACATTTTAGAAAAATTATTATTATAAAATATTCCAATTAGAAAAATCATATTATACCTACATTATATTTAGTTAATTCAATCGATTAAAATTAATTAACTATTTAATACAAGAGACTTAGTGATGAATAATAATTATTTATATATTAGTTATTTGTAATAACTATTATTACCTATACCTAAATATAAGTACCTATTTTAGATTACATACCTACATGGCTACATTATATTTAAACACATCTATAATACAAATAATTTAATATTGTTTTAATATTAAATTATTTTTACATTTTTGTAATTTTTTTTGCACTGTATTAATTTATTCACATGAAGACCAAAACTTGTATGTTGTGGTTCAAAAATATCCATTTGATTTTCTCTTATATCTGGTTTCACTTGAAATGCCATTAGAATATATATTATAAAATATATCAGCCCGTAGGGCATTTCAATACTTTCTTAGATAGTTTCTTAAAAATAATTTTGGTAAATATAGTAATAATAAATAAGATGTTGATATCAAAAGGTATTTCTCCAGTTTTTGAATCAAAAATAATTTTTAATTTCGCTCGAATTTTATCGCGGCCACTGACCACTTATACCTAGGTATTACCTACATAATAATGATTAAAGGGAAAAACAGAAGATAGTCATTTTCTTTCTAGTGGTAATTTGGAGGCTATGTTAAAGCTTTTATTAGAGCTCTCAGCAGTCTGGCTCAGGATTTCATGTTCATTCCTGTGTGATAAACTCTCATGACCTATACATTATTTTATTATCTATGCCTTTACCCTGCATAAATGTCAAGTCAATCAAACCATAAAGATTACTGAAGAATTATAAGTTCTAAAAACCTATTGTATTTATTTATTATATTAAATATGTAAAGTATTTTATATATTGTAAATATGTAAATAATAGAAAAATGTAAATTTTTTTTTTTTTTATTGCTCTTTGAGCTTGGCAACTATGGCCTTTAGATGTTTGTTTGTTTTTGTTTGTAGGGAAGGGTACTGTGGTAGGTTGGTAAACACGTGTGTTTGGTTTTGGCAGAATTTCAAATTGGGCACCCGTAGGCTTCTGCCATTCCCGGTTGAGGGATGGCGGCCTCTCTCTCTAGACAGTATTGCCTATGCAGAGATAAAAGCCGCCCGTGGTTGAGATTCGAACCGGCGACAGTACGCGACGGAACCAATGCCGTAGACCGCTCGGCCACTCCTTCCCCAGTAAATGTTTATTGCATACAATTTGGCTGATAATCTGAGTAAATGTAGGATAGTTTGTTAAAAAGACGAATCGAAAACTGTGTAAGAAATTACATTTTTCTGTAGTAATTTTTGTTTTTTGCAAAGCTTTAAGCTTTATATCAGGAAACTAAAATATTTTTTATTTATTTAAATTTTACACAGCAATAATTATTAGACTTGACATTTAAAAAATATTAAATTTACTTTTACATTTTATTTATTTTAACATTTATTTGAAAAAAATAATTTATATTATGTAGGTACAGATCAAAAGTAGTCAATAAAAATCAATAATATAGACTATTCTAGACTATTCTATATAGGGTCCGTCACTAAGTCTGGAAATTTAACTGCAAACTTCCCGCGATCCAAAATATTTTTAATAACTTTTTTCACACATTAACAATTAATACTCATACTGATAATGATGTATTAGTCAACTTCTCGGAATCATTTTTTAAACATATAATTTTTTCCACAATATCAAAAACTATATTTATTCATCATTGTATTATAAAAATTTAAAAACTATATTATATATTATTACCTGTAATGTCCTGTATGCGACCATCAGGGTCCGTAAAAAATGAGTCCGTGGCCAACCAGTTGGTGACCCAAACTTATCTAACCTGTAAGTTTGAAGAATGATAAAATAGGAAATATTTAATATATAGTCTTTTATTAGGAGGTGGATTTATATATTTTTAATATTCATGGAGATGTTGGAAAATTTAAAAAGGACAACAGGTTAGGCGCGTTGTGACGACAATTTGGCTAACCACAGAGCTGTTGTGGAATACCCAGAGGAGGGAGTTATTCAATGATAGCTTAAATAAAGAATGAGAGAAGTTCAAGAAATCGAGGTCGGGAAAAGAAGATTATATATTTTCTAGGAAGATTAAGGTTATGGAAATATCAGGTCGTAAAATGAGGACGTAGCAATGAAAATTCCCAATCATTTAGTTATTAATTCTCAAATCCTGAATATAACAATGTAGTCGGACTACGAGAATTTAGTAGTCTAAATTGTTACTGCCCTAATAGTTTTTCAATTATATAAATCGTTCAAGTTTTCAAGTATTTGTAATAATTACCATATAGTAATATGTACTACTAGGTATATAGTATATTATAGTAAATAAAAGTATAAGTTAGAAAAGGGCTCCTTGAAATCTTAGATACCAACATAAGTAGGTACATACAAATATTTACCCATGATCGAGGGAATCATTTCAGCAGTTAATAGGGAGACCGGGTTTTGTAGTACCACGGGGTAATATGTAACACGGGTAGGTATAAATTATTTGTAGATAGCTTCTATTGAATAATTCTAATAGAAGTCGTTAGATCCGTAAATATAAAGATCATCATATAGGTTTTGTAATTATCAGAACCATGTCATAATTCTTAACGTGATTCGTAATTCGTAAAACTAATTTTATCACTGAATAGTGAAAATATTTTGTCATATATTTAACTATTTAGCTTGTTATCACAGTTTCAAAACTTAATAATACATTCGATCATACTCAAATCCATACTTCGTGGAGGTTTGATTGCTAAAACAGTCATATTAGTGTAATAATTATACTACTTTTTTAATTACAATAAATATTTTAAAACATGTGTAGGGGTACAATGTAACAAACTGTTAGGAGGTAGTTGTAAAACATTTTTTATCGTAGTATCTATTTTTATATTAATTCTAATGTGTATTATATGATACACTTACGTACATGATTCACAGAACAGTTTTATTTTGAAATTTTTTACTTGGTTTTTTAAGTATACAAAAATTAAACAATATATTTGTGTGAGTTAAGACTTTACTGGGGTAAAATTTAACAAAAAAAAAATCATAATATTAAATGTTATTACTTATTATACTTATTACTGTACGAGACTATACCACGCAATGAGTAATAAGAAACTAGGAAACATTCTTTATTTATTGGTATATGAAAAAGCGTTGGTGAAAATTATTTAATATGATACTCGTATAAAAAGTGTTACAACTGTACCCGGTTCCCTCTCAATTTTCGTAAAAATATTGATAACTACCAAAAAATTATATTTTGACCTGTAGAAGTACACTAACAAAACCCCATCGATATATTGTATATATTGTATACACAAGCCGCGTATATATTTAGGTGCATAATTAAACAATTTGGTCCTGACTAATTGGTCGTCTATAGTCTATACCATAATATATATATAAATAAGGATAAAGGAGGCGCCGGGCCGCCAAACCCCAAGCGGCGCCATCTCATCTGAGCTTATGTACCTACATAATTTAATTGTAATACCTTATCCACGGTAAATACATGTAACCTTATATACCTATGTATTGCGTACACGCGTTTAATCCGCGCCGCGTCTAAGCATGACCGTTATAAGTGCATATATATTGTGTATGTGCGTATGTTATACCTTCCTAATAATATTTTACGTCATATATATAATGTATATGTTGTATCTACTATATAATCTATATACCTTTAATGTAATGCGATGTATATATAGCTACTATAAATGCGTTTATATTATAAACGGAACAGCGTTTACCTATTCACCGCGATCGTCCGCTTCGATAGTGGACGACGATACACCTTAAACTGTTATACATATTGTGTTATGTTCGGTAGACGAAAAAAAAAAACCGACAAAAAGGGTTTGTTTCTGTAACACGCGCGCGGTATAATATATACCTAGGTATATATAGAGTATTAAGGTAGGACGATATTATCGCGTACTACGCACTACGCTCATCCATTTTTGACGTGTTACGTTTATAAGACATCTACACAGGCAGGTATGATGCTTGGCTATTATCGTTCACCGCCTTTTTGTGTTATATTCGCTTATTGACGTGTGCCTATATATAAATAGTATGTATATGTATATAATATGCACGTTCAGGCGTTATCGGCACACAGTGTACATGATATGATAAAAAAAATAATACACTATAATATAATATTCGTCAGTCGTCTGCGGATAAAGCCTGAAAGGGTGGAGGGCGAGTGGGTAACCTTGCTCCGGGCTTGGTTCGTATAAGAGTACCTAGACATTTTTTTCAAAAAACAAAAAATTATACAAACTTCCAAACAACATACGAGAAAATAATGAAAATAATATTATAAGGTTTAGGTTCACTTGCAGATTACAGTTCAGTTGTACACTTGTACCTACTTAATATCTAAATGATGTATTGTGCTGAATGTTTTGTACCTAACTCTGTATAATATTATGCTATGTCTTCGCTCTTTGTTTATGGTAATATTAAGTATTATTATTAACTTTACATACACAGCCATGACAGTGCAGGGTTACCCTTTTTTCGACTTTTATTATATATTATACCTATCATTATTATTGGATGATGAAAAAATATTGTCAAGCATAATATTTTCATACCCGAATCGATGGACGAAAAATATTTTCAAATTTTGATTTATATGTAAGTACTTATATTATATGAACTAAGAATATTACGTGGGCACATGGCTACTGTATTCTTTGTTGATTCTTGTGATTTTAACCAGAAACGTTTATTTTGTATCTAGTTTTAAGTATATTTATCACATAATATTTTCAATTAGTGTTAATTATATTGACTTTACATTTTTTTTGAAGCATTTCAAATTACAATATTCATAATTAAATACGGGATAGTGCTCTGAAATCCCGACGAACCTGTTATAACTTATTATTTATAAGTATATCAAATATAAAAAAAATAGATATTGATCATCAAGAACTTAGTAATCCGTATCCACTGTGTTAAACGCACTTGTGTTTTTTTGTATTTACTCACTATAATATGTATGCGATCAAACCTAGTAGGTCGGCCTAGGATATGTAGGTACCCCATGTCCCCACCACAGTCGTCAGCCAGTCTTATGCTATAATGACCAAAAACAAGTTTAAATTATCAACTCTTTTAATTTGTATGCTCCCTGTGCAGCTGTCTCCTTAATTTATATATGTAAGTAAACGAGTATGTGTGTAATGAACTAATGATAAACGGAATACCACCGATATCGCATAATCATTACAATTATAAACAATAATATAATCCATATGGTTGTGGTATAATCGCGCAGAACTGCTGTGTCCCTGGTTAGTAATCAACCCTCTCCCTCTTCCTATCATTGATCCAGACTATACCGTGGTTAGTAAAGACGATAAAGTCTGGCATCTGCTGCAGTTGTCACAATATACGATTTTTTCACCACCGCTTTTGGACATTTTTCTTGGAGGAAATCGTCTCCGGTCTCTCGATATGGCCATCTATTCAAATACGTGTCGGCTTAGTATAGTGATTAGCGATTTAAGGTAAAGTGCATATACCTATGCCGTTCTTTATCATAAAATATATAAAAAAATATATTTACTGGCTATCTGATGCAGTGATGCATATTATGGGGTGGGATCAAAAACGTGGATCGAGTGAAAAAACGACTGCAGCAGCGCGCCGACACACGCGCGTTTCCCCTGGCCTTCGTGTTCGGCGTTTCCGCTATGCTATTATTGTTTTCTTTCCAGCGGCCAACACACACCCACAAATAAATAATATAATATAAGTAGTGTGGAATATAGGCAAAAACATCTGTTTTCCACGTCTGCAATTTCACTTGTGCGCATTCTCGTGAAAATACAACTGCACCCCGACCGCAACACGTCATAGGTAGTCTAAACTCGTAGTCGGGTGTGTGTGTGTGTGTACCTGTGTCAAAGTTAACAATCAAGTTATTTAAAGGCGACGTTAGTGCTCTCGTTTGCGGCTTTTTTTAAGGGAATTTTGATAAACGTAAATCGTAGTTATAGCTAGAAAGCTATTTTAGAGGGTCGTAAAAGTTGTTTCTCAATAGTCTTAATTATTTTAATTGTAATTGTCTGGTTTTAATTTTTATTTCTTACTGTATAAGACGCGTGTATAACGATAAAACAACTACCAATGTATTCAATCAACTACATACCTATTCAATTTGTTTTAGTTTTATTGAATATGTCGACCCATTACTATATAATATAAATATACTTCTAACTGATATTATGTGTTGATAGGAATTACTAATCAATATAATAGTCATATTATAACTTATAATATTATAGATGAATCAGAGTGTAATACATCACGTTCCACGTCGGTGGTAGATAACAAGTTAGAGTCAAAAAGAAAACGACCACGATGGCGCGGTGCAATAATAGATTTATCGGAGAACGTGAGTCGTTTTTCCAATCTTCAACGTTGCAACCTCTCTCACTTCCACCCATTACCCTATATAATAATGATGTGTATATAGATGGTTTTATCATTTACCTACATGGCTACATCATGGCTACTCACGTGTACGCCGAATCTCCAATATTTGGCAAACAGACGCATAGTTTATACTCGCGATTGTATTTTCTCATCCTCCTTAAACTTATCTGCAATGTATATTATCATGATTATTGTCTCCTTATCACTTTTAACATGTTCATTTCAAAGTAGATACGACGCGTCCCACTAGTTCTGCAATATTGATTTTTTTTTATTCCTTCATATTCCTCAAACTGCATATAACATAAACCACTTCAATCCGTTACGTGTGACGATTCAGTAATAGCCAAATATTCTGACACTTCCTTCTCTTATGGGTTCTGTCAACTAACTTGTAATGACTTCATTGTTTATGTAAAAAAGTTATGTTTCAATAGCACACATTAATTTACCGAAAAAAGACCATTAATCGATAGTCGCATATAAAATCACTGACGTAAAACGAAAACTCGGGATTATTATATTATAAGACCTGAAATTCGAGAAATTTAAAATTTTTTCTGCTGCGATATCGCGACGTCTACACATTCGCTATAGAAGAAAACCAACATCAGTCTCGCGGCGACCTCATTGTATATAATATAATTTAATACCTGAAAGATTGTCACTGCACGATTTGGAATAAAAACGTAACTTGAATAAAACCCGAGTGCATTGATTATTTTTTACACACGCAAACGTGTTCAACTATAATCATGTACTGCAAATGCAATACGTATATTATACCTACTACTATCCGACAACCTACAACTATATATTATACGTACAAAAGATATTAAGGAATTTAATGAGCTCAATAACGAGTCGGTTTTCAGGTAAAACATTTTTAACGTAGGTACGCAAACGGGTTTTGGCAAGTCGTACGATGCAGTTGTGTGGCCCTGCAGTGTCGTAATATTTTTTCTTTTGATCAATAATAAACATATAATTATTACCATCACCGTCGTTTTTGCAATATACACGTCGTAGTGTATTAATATTATTAGGTATATTGTATACTCTGGACAATGTTGTACGGCCGATCAGCCTTTTATCCGTATTCGATCGATGTGTGTGTGGTGATATAATGTATATGGTGCCTGCCGCCTACCGTATAGTTTAATTTAAAATTCAATAAGTTTGTAAGCGTATTTGTAATGTTATGGCTATTGGAAAATGCCAAATATTTTACAACAACGTGCAAGAACAATATTATTGTATACGGTGGGCCCACATTATACGATCGACGGCCAAGGGGTGGACGTTATTTAAGTCCGGTCGACAGTTTTTTTGTTGTTGAATATATATTCAATATTATTCATATTATGTGGGTCACAAGTTGAAACTGTATACAATGCTATTGCCAAATATGCGTATTTTTATTATCTCCGTGTACAAACCGAAACACTAAAATTTAATACAAGAATAATAATATTCTGAAATAATTGCATACGCGGCGTGCGTTATGTGTGTTACGGTCAAGGCGGACGATTTAGACAATGAGTACCTACCTACGTCATAATAATATATCATAAATCATAATATACAACATACCGTATCGTTTTTCAGTAGATCACTCGTATAGTTGTGTGCCCGTGTCGTGTTGACTTTGGACTAATATATAATCTATACACGTGCGGATTTGATGAATAATAGACGAAATAACTATAAATTATACTATTTTATTTCATACGACGTACGTAATATGACGTGTAAATATGTCTATTATTATAGGATTGCATGCATAAAATAACGAGCGAAATATAATTAATATAAAACATGAAACCGTGTATAGGTAAAACTGTTTGAAATAATTTGAAACGGCCCAACTTCTATACCTAATTTACAATGACGGTTTATTGTTTACTGCAAGCAAGAATCGAAATAATACATTTACAGGTAATTTAAATTATCTTCAAATTATAATTATACCTTGTATATTAGTATATATTACTACTGTAACTTGATAATAATAATAACAATAATATTACCTAATATCGTTTCGTCTGTAAAACTCATGTTTTCTGAAGATCTGTTAAAGGTAGGTATAATAATATACTCTAATAGGTACTAAATACTAATTATACAGGTAAATGTATTAATTATAGTAAAATATCCCTTTGTGGGGCGCATTCATAAAATATACAGTATAAAAGTCGCTTATATGTGGGACCAAATAATTTATAAAATATTTAATTATTATAATTATTGTAAAATAATATTTGATTTTCATAACACTCATAAAATAATATAATTATTATTGCATCGCTACTACTCGTCAACAATCAGTACCGGCATAATAATATATTATATTGAGTAAGTAGATGCTATGTGAGAATAAGATAACATACAACATTTTGAAAATTAACAAAACTTATGACATATTATTATCGTATTGGTTTATTACCTATTAATCGATGTAGGTGCAAATAAACTAGGTATACATTTTTTTTATTCGTGTTTTTTAGCTGTTTCTTTGTATTCGAAGACGTTACACTCGTATAATAATATTATGTTGTCTTCATCTTACAAACGTACAGCACAGGAACCTACCAAATTTTTGCGTCGTCCGTTTTAATATAAGAGCGAATTGACATATTATTATCCAATTTAAATGAAATAATCTTAAATAGTAACTGGTGGTATAATATTGATATTTTAATTTGGAAGCGAGTTTTAATAGTTATAACTTATAACTGTGTGGTACATTTGTAAATTATAAAATTATCATGACACGCTGTAATACTTAACATACCTATACTAGTTATAACTAATTTTAAAATTAAATTTGAAAATAGGTCAATCACAATATTTAAACTAGCAACACAAAATATAGTCTTCTAAACGTAAATTTGCTATGTTGTACATTTGTATGACGGAGACAATAAACGCGGGTGACGAGTGTGTAGATCATCTTAACAAATTAATATTAATAACAAACTTCATTTTCATTTCGTACATAATATATTTCATGTATGAGTGTATAATAATTATAATGTATACATTATATACGATTATAGTGTTATACTCAACATATAAACCATTATAGCCTATATGTTAGCCACCACCGACAGCGGAAACGCGTACCTATATAGGGTCATGTATCATAATAAATAAATTATATTCATATGCATTGTTCACGTAGGTAACCATAGGTACATTATAAATTATAATATAGTCTTTATATAGTCTTTATTGCGGCGCCACACATCAGTGAATATTATGTAGAGTGAAATGAAAAGTGATATTTTATTTTTACATTATGTTTCAACCATTAGGTTTACACAAAAAAATTAATTAGTACCAAATTAAGTGCGTTGTTCAAAGCTCATAAGGTATTAACATTTTAAACTAGTGCCTATACGTTAAAGTCTGCGACATTTATAACGGATTAGGTGATTAGGTGTCGTTATCGATGGTAAAGTTGATGATATTAGTGGAGTACAGTAGGTACATTTTTTTTATTTAAATCTGTTGAGTAGGTAGGTATACTGATACAGTAATACTAAGTGATGTTCAGGGAATATTCATCCCTACAGTTGTAGAGGATAGTACCAGAAAAAGTGTGTTCAAGACCTAATTTTAAAGCGTGTTTGGGTAGTCAATTATGACTCAGCCCAATGGAGTATATATATAGGAATGATTTTCACCATCATACCCAATTACATTTTAAGGAGCTGGGGTTATAATTATGAAATCAGACATATATACATAAATTATGACATATATGTCTTAATTGAACCAACAATTTTACTATGGGCCATGGCAACAGGTGCCCCTCCCATATACGCCACTGCAACTCAGCCATAGCTTGGTGTGTTATATATTATTACATGGAGTGGAAACAGTCTAAGACCTGAAATCATGGTTGGATGGTAAGTTGGGAATAAAATGGAAAATTTGTTTGAATAAGGAAACGGATATGGCAAAATGAGATTAGACCATTACAGATTCCCTACTTTAAGGTATAATATAACATATTATAATGTTTAGTTTTGACAGTTAAATATTTGTACTCCGTGCTGCACTTTAAAGTTATCAAAATATGTTAAAAGGTTTATACCACATTTTTGTGCCACGATAATATATTTTCTCTTGTGACCTTCTGACCACAGTCAAGAATTGAGATAAGATATGAATTTAATAATGTTTTTTTTTCTAAAACTTGACATTTAAATATGCAATAATTGATTACTGTTCTAATACTACGAATATGACAAATACGATCAGTTTGACCTTCTACAGTCATTATCCATTAATCATAAATATGATAAGTTATTGACAATGTATTGTTGTCGTTAAATAAATTATTGCCAACGCAAAACAAGACCGCGAATATAAATAAAAGTCAAACTAAAAAATATTTATTTTACAAAAAGGAGAAGAGGTATATGCAATCGTTAAAAATGTCAACATATCTATAGTTAATCTATATATATAAAGAAATTTGTCCTCTTGAGAGATCAACATAGCGCCCAAACCACATGGCGGATCTGGTTAAAATTTTCAGGATGAATTAATATTATAATTTCACCGTGCTTTAAGAAAGGATTTTTGGAAATTCAACCGTTAAAGGGGAAATTAAGTGGTTGTAAGTATACAACAGTGACGCCATTATCTTTGTTCTATATTTATTTATTTATATTATTAAACTAGCTGATCTCGTGCACTTCGTTGCCCATTAAAAATACCAACGCTATATGAATAATATGTTTTTTTATAATATAATGGTTACCATAACAACAATTCTAAACCAAAGACAACCAATATTAATTATAATTATAGTTTTGAAACTAACGGCAACCATTTATAAACAAAAATTTCCATCGGAAATCTCAAAATCCCTGGTTGAGAACCTCCCGGGGTTGTCCTCTCCCTTTTTAAATTAGCCTATCTTCTGCCCAGAGGTCTAATCTATCATATAGATAGAAATTTCAAAATAATATTTAACTAGTTGCCATGGTAATATGGATACACACACCGACGAAAATCTCAAAATAATAAAATATAATATAAACCAACATTTTCATATATGACTTATTTTTTTAAACAATCTTATTTAGATTTTATTTAACTAGACAATATTTAATCTTACCAGATAAGAACAATGCATAAACCCGGCAACGACAGGTAATTCAGCTAGTCTTTTATAAATAAATAATAATAAATAATTAATACTCAATGATTACCTATATCTTTTGTTCATTTAGGTACACTATACAGTTATTTAATACCTATACCCGATAGGCAATAATATAATTATAAATTAATAATAGTGTACAAGTACAACCTATATAGGTAGGTAATTAATCAACAATTATCAGTATATTCCACAATACTTCTAATAATTAATAATACTGTTAAATATAAATATATGATAAAATAATTATTTATTTCTTACAGGAGTTTATTGTGCGTTTGACGTAAGTTGTTGTTATCTATCTCAGTGTCATGGACATATTACTTAATTTCACCATGTTAATAAAAGTGTGAATTAAGTACTGTTATAATATTGTATATCACCACTATAATGGTATTGATAAAGTTTGCAGATTTTTAGCTATATATTATTATTGTTATAAATTATAATAATTATTATTACACACTAATGTATTACTTATGGATATAAAATGATAAAATTGGCGTTACGTGATTTTAGTAGACTACATATTATATTATTATGATAGTGTTATATGAATATATAAATATATTAAATATCGATTTGGAAATATCGGGTTTTGCGATGGAGTAGACTGTGGATATGATAGATAATATTATGTCGTTATACAAATTATCTATCATCATCAAAAATTTGTTTATCACAAATTATAAACAGTACTGCTAGTAGTATCCACTTAAAATTTTCTAACTCCCTGTCAAGGGTGGATACAGAGGTCCTAAATAGTGGGAGACAGTTGCCCCTATTGCCCCTCACCAGTATCTACCCTTGTTTCCTTGTCAGCCAATGCGTCCCCAATAATAGGTTCGTACCTACCAAGTAACTATTTGTATACAAATATGTAATATTTTTTAATCAATAATATATTAATATTTATAGGTATCTACATATTATTGTAGAATTGTATGGTCGTACAAACTTAAAATTATACATTTATATTGTTTATAAAATATATCACTATTGTTTATTTCCTCTAATCTGGAATATTTATAACATACTATATACTTATGTCTACATAGCAAGTGAAAATATTAAATAATATATTATATTTATAGGTATCTACATATTATTGTAGAATTGTATGGTCGTACAAACTTAAAATTATACATTTATATTGTTTATAAAATATATCACTATTGTTTATTTCCTCTAATCTGGAATATTTATAACATACTATATACTTATGTCTACATAGCAAGTGAAAATATTAAATAAATATATTATATATTCCGCCGATCTGTATTATTATTTATTATATAGAATAATAATTAAACACGACATTTTCTACCGGTTGTCTGCACAGAGAGGTTCAAGGTGTGTGTGTGTGTGTGTGTGAGTGTGTGTTGAAGTGTGATGGTATATACACATATATATATATAACATGGTGCGTGCAAGTCTGAATACGGAAATACGTAACAAAAAACGTATTTGAAAACAAAATTATACGTCGTTCGAAAATCGTATTTTTTTTCCATTTTGGTCACGCCCTTTTACCCTGAAAAAAAAAAACACACTCGCACAAAGACGTCGGTATTATTCATTGTCATACACTGCAGGAACAGCAGATATATAGGAAACATAAGGAAACCGAAGCAATAGCACGAGAAGTGAATATTTACATACACACACATACACACACACACACACACACACACACACACATACACACACCACACACACACACACACGCATATACATTAAATATAATATAACCAGATCTGCACACAATCGTGTACTATATTATATACCTGCCAGCTATATTATAATATAATATATTCGCGCGCCGTCAATAGTTGTTACACGTGTATTTGCAGTACATTATATGCATAATAATAAACATATACCTATATAATATAATATTAATATAATATATTATGACGTACGAGCACGACGTATTTCCGTGTCTTATAGGACATTACTTATTTAGTAAGTATACGAGTAGTATGTCTTCTGTATATAGTATGTGCGCAGAAGTACGAGATTATAATATTGTTGAAGCTTATTTGTACTATACACAATAGTCCAATGTCGTACTAACAAAAAATACATACTAATATGTAGGTATATATTATCGTTTAATATATAGAACGTATACCTACATCGGTTTATAATTGGTAAATATATATATATCAGCACATAAATGAGATAGATAGGTACTTATACGATTTGTATTACTATTATTTACCTACATTTTGCAATATGTTCAGTTGATTCAGATATTCTGAAAGAGTAAAATTATCCATATTACAAATTTTTTTTTAAACTTTATCTATTCGAATGAAACATGTATTTTAGTCGCGGTTAATACTTTATTTCAATGAAAATATAATATATTGTCCTGCATAAACTTTTGGTATCTAAGATAATATATTAAACAACATATATGTATATTACTAACATTTAGTTTTTTGTGTGTTTGTGTGTGTGAAATATCGAGTGCTAGCAAAATAAGTAATTGTAATTATTTTATTACTGGCTGACATTATGTGAATACGTTTTGAATTAGTTGAGCTTTTAATTAAAACATTATGTCACACCTATACAGCTTATATAAGCTATAATAACAATGATATATAGGTGTGTATACTAAGTAGTGAGTACCTACTCCATATATCTAATTGATATTGTATAGGGTGTATACTCCATTTAAAAAATAATAATTTAAAATGATGGTTTGTACCTACCTATAATATGACGAAATTGACGATGGCGTCTTCATTTAAGTCACCGTCAACACAAAGATAAGTGATAACTATTATTATTTATATTCATGATGAGTTTATAACAATATTGAATACACACAAATAAAATTCACTTTTAATCAATTCTACATTAGGTAAACGATGTACAATTGCTTGATAGATTTGTTTAGGCATATTAAAAGAGAAATTGTTCTGCTAATTTTTGTGCGTGCAACCTACAGCGCTATTTTTTTTCTTTTAAACCACCCAGCTTTTCCACAGCGAACTTCTTCCACATAACGTTATTTTCCTTTCATTTTCTACTGCTGTGCAGGCTGTATAAACAGTATGCGTACCTATTATTCGTATCGAAATTCATGTGTAATTGGTATACGTATATAAAATATAATTAATATATACGCATATACGCATTATGCGAAAAGACAAAACCTATTTCAATTATATTGTCAACGCATTGGAAATAATCAAGATCGTCTTAAATAGCAATAATGATTGCAGCTCACGCATGCGCCCTGCGGTCTAATCAATAATCATCTATAATACGATCTACCTATACAATATATTATATTATGTATACACAACGATTTAAACGAGACTATATAATTCGCCTTCTGGTTGATAATGATTTAGCGGTATATCACTAACGTGATTACGATCATTACATAGCACGCGTTCTATATTATTTAGTTTAAGTATATACCACTGTAGAAACCTATACATATAAAATACGTGTGTGTGTGTGTGTGTGTGTGTGCATGTGTATTGTATACGTTTTAATTTTCGACAATTTACTCTCTGTGTATATATAGTCTGTACTCTTTCTTCCGCTGCTTCTCTCATTAGAACTATAGCCGCGAATAATATGGGTGCGCAACAGTATTATTCAATAATGGCATCATTATAATATAAGGTAGATATACTTATAATTTTTCCTGAAATTATAATGTACTAAACTGGTCGCGAAAATAATGATTGTTTTACGTGATGTGACTACTTTATTTATAAAACGCGATTCACCAAGCATGCTCACTGCCATTTTTTTTTCTTCGATAATGAATTTATTCAAATTCTGATTTTTAGAATTTATAAATATACTCAAAGACTATATTTTCGAATAAATGATTTTTTTTGTACTACTTAGAGAGTGTGCCGTGGCGATGCAAACTGCTGTTTTTCAAACGAGATCCCCCTTTTTTACTCTAAATTGTTTTGTGATTCATTTTTTGATTCAAAATTTGAATGAATAGTTCCTAAGTTATTAAAATGTTTGCATTATGGATAATAGTCCATAAAAATGGATTTACATAAACATAAAATAGACATAAAATTGGATCTAGTGTTTATTATACTAAGACCACTTTTACAAATTATTAATATTGATAGATTAATATAAATGACTACAATTTAAAAACTCCATAGTCCTCTTATTTTATAAACCCATTACCATGGACCTTATATCCTTAAATAAAAACTACTCGTAGGAATTTTTATTTTGATTCGTCAAAAATTTCAAAAAAACTATATTCTGTATAATTTATATTCAAATAGGGGTGTTCTCATTTGAAAAACAGAAGTTTGTAACTCCACAGGACGTTCCTTAAGTAGTATAAAAAATCTCAAGAATTTGAAAATACTGTCTTAAAGTACCTATATTTAAAATTCAAAAAATCATATTTGGAATAACTGCATTATTGAAAAAAGAAAAAGGGGTGAGTATGTTTGGTGAACCACCCAGTATATAGGTACTACAAGGCGATTCATTTATCACCCGAAGCAGTAATTTTCTCAGGGAAAATGAATAGAGAAACTTCTTTGAATAAGTATTTTTGAAAACATCGGTTTTACAGAATCTTAAGTTTTAAAAATATAGTTTAAAATACTACAATTTTCTAAATGCTAAGCATTATAGGTATCTGGTATTTTATTTTTATTTAACCTAACAGAGAAAATTAATGTTTTGTGATAAAAATATCATGTTTTCTTATAATATATACTTTATATTATGCTTATTATAAATATACTTACTATACATATAGGTATAAGTACCTATTATATTCATAATTCAAATAAAATTCAATTAATTTACCGGAACTGTCTCTGCCTCACTGGTATTCCTCCCTATAAGTGCGGTGTATCCTTAACCCTATGTTTATTTCAGATAGATAAATTATGCAAAATATCTAATTAATATCAGCACCTGCGCGTTTTTTCGCATGCATTGTAAGACTTATAATAGTCTCTGTTTTTGAGATGCATCCTTAGCTATAACCGGAGTTACATAATGTTCACTATATACCTGCCAACATTGTGTACGAGTGACGAGTTAATAATTTCTAGGTACCTAATATTAATAATCACCTACGATTCGATTTCACCATTTTGCGAAAATGCTGGTACCTGCTGCTATCTTCATAATATCGCCGCATTACCTATATCTAACCGTTCGCGATATATAAATGCGTATAATATATCGAAACTTACTTATCTAATATATCATTTATAAATCTATTTAAATCTATTATGATACGGCATGGCTATATCCGAACATATGTAATAATAATAATAGTATTGTATATATTATATTATACGCGTGTGTATATGTTATTATTATTATTATTACTATTATGTATACATTATAGGACGTCGGCCATTTTGTCCGGATTGCCCACCGACGGCGCCACCCGGTCACCCCCCACCCACCGATCATCGTCCCCCCCGACCACGGCCGACCTATCTCTCCATCGTGGCGTCGTGTATAATATAATAATACATACCTATGCATATGATGGTACGCACGCGCGCACGGCCACATGAATAATTATAAATATATAATATTATACAGGTACCAGGTATATTCCAATTATATATTATGTACCTGGGTCCGCGTGGAAACTGATAATTAACGCGGCCAACAGGTTGCGCTGAGTATATTATAATATAACGCGGCACGCCACACGGACAAACGCGTTTTTCGTAATACAATAATAATAATAAAAAACGTTATTCACGTGGTAGAAAATATATTATGTGTATTCCTACGCATCACCGAACTGTTTAAAAATCAAATTCTAACAAAAAAATAACATTAATAAAAAAAAATAACTACCTATATTGTGATAGGTAATATTTCTCTATTTTCTCTTTTTTTTTCACTTTTTTCTCTTTCTCCTGTCACATTATTTTTACATACAAATTTGAAGCAATGACAATACATTCAGAATCAACTGATTTATAAAGAAACAAAGATATTTTAGTTATACATTTTTTATTAAAACATGTAATTGTATGAATATTGTATATAAAATAATTAATACCACTATAATATATGTATATATGTGTACAGACAAACAATTATTGTAAAATTGTTTTGTTTCAAAAAAATGTTTCCTTAGAATCTATGAGGCATTGGTTCTACTATCATGATAAATAAGGATTCATAATATGTAGCTTGGGGACTACAGCAACTACTAACGAAGTGACTAACGGTATTAAATCTCTCGAAATACAATACAATAAACACGTCATAAAACCCTTATGTATGTTTGTCTGAGTAAAAATAATTTAGACAGTTACTTCCACTATATAAAATTATAAAAATATCGCGGGGTAGAAACCGCAGCCTGCAAACCACTACTTTTATAATTAATTTGCATTTATGTTTGTATTAGAAAGGATACCAAACTGCTTTTATTGTTCAGTAAGGCGTACTATAATAGTACCTATAAATTATAATAACCAATAATATAATAATATAAATCGTGATTAAAACTATTATTATAATATTATATTATTATATTATAATTGTTAAGCTATCTTAGTTGTACTAGCGGCTTTTATAATAAAAAAAAAAAAAAAATATTCTACGTACGTCGTACCTAAAGATATTAAATACCTATAATTTTTTTTTGGTTTTTTGATACATCAACTCAAATTATATACTTTAACTTAAACTTTCTTGTTACATAACTCACTAGATTTTAATTAATTTTAATTGTATACACCTAATGACCCCTCTCAGACTTTTTTTATACAGTGTTTCAGCTTTCAGGTCATAAGTCATAAGTCATAACTAACATAATAGTATCCATAGCTATAAATAATAAAATGTGTACTATTTATGACATAAATAGTTTCTAAATAATGGCCATACATCAATAATTAGTTTAATTTTTAATAATTAATTTTTTTTATTTTAGCATGGTAAAATTAAGCGAGGTCACAGACGGCGAGAGCTTAAATAGATCCTTCCAGAGCAGTGAGTTGACGAATAGTATTGAGGCGAACACCATGGATGAGAATCGTGTGCAATATTGATGCGCTGCACGCGTTCAAAAGTTTTGTTCTCCTCGCAATAGGATCTACATCTATTAGTTATCACGATTTTTCGTGTTTTTAAACGTTTCAATTATGATTCTGAGCGATCCTTATGTAATAAAAAGTAAAAACCGTGATAATATTGTCTTAAAATGTATTATTATCATGGTATCAAAAAGTACTTAAAATTGTATAAAACATTCGTAAAATAGAACTATATTTAAGTCATAATAAAGAATTTACTGAATATTAAAAATTAATATTATTTTTGTTTTTTTTTTATTTTACAATTTGTTTGTTTATTAATACCTGTTTGTTGATATTGTACCTATTATACTAAATTGTTAAATATTAAAATTTTTAATAATTTTGTTTATTATTTTTAACAAGCGAGCCAAGTGAATTTTAAATTGTTTTAGATTTCTTCAGTTTATTAATATAAAATACACATTTATTAGATACGTAGGTATATAAAATAATATGTCGTTCAATGGAAAATAGTTTCTCCTAATTTACGCGTATATCCGTACACATGTAAAAAACTTCACTGCGGCGTATATGTAATTGAGTGTGACCCCTCAACTCACCACAGGGTTATGGGCGAAATTTTCTTTTATAATATTTATAAGTTTAAAAATGCCATCAAATTTTTTTAATATAAAACTATTTTTAAGATATATCTTTAGTAAGCACATTTTAAAAACTTAGAAACTACACATCTGAATTTTTATTTAGATACGTCAAAATGTTCAACAAAAAAACATTAGCTTAATGATTTTTAGCTAGAAGGTTGATTCTCATTTGAAAAAACAAAGTTTGTATCGCCATTCACCAAAGACCATTTTTTATAGTATATAATATATAAGTAAAATATTATATACATTTTTGAGATACAAAAAAACTATTTAACTCACAAGCACAGCAAAAGAGACGAAAATGGGTCGAAACCTCAAATGATGGTACACGTCTATGGACCGCATAATAACTAATTAGTTAGTTAATACTTAATACTATATAATTTGTAGTAGTTTCGTGCAGTGGCGTATCTATATATTTTTTTTTTTGAGGGGGGGAGGGTGTTGAAAATTAATAGTTGACAAATTGTATCTGAAAATTATTTATTAATGAAAATGTAGCTATTATTTAATAGTTTTAACGCAATAGCTTTTGCATGGAATCGAATTCCCAATCCTACTTATTTCATACCCATTTATTACTTTCGTATCTAAAATTTATCGAATTTTTGTCCTGCACAAAAATAGTTGTGCACTAATATACTCAAAATTAAAATAACCTATGCTAACCCTGCTCGTGCGATTTTATTTACTCAAAGACCATGTCAAAATATAATAATTCTGATCCAAAACATGTACCTAAACATTTACAATTTCATTTTTATAAAAATGTGATCAATATAATAAACACAAGTTAAACGCTGCTAGTTGATTAATTTCTGCATCAGGTCGTACTGGATGTACGGTACCTAGGCTGCTGTTAAAAGAATAATTGTAATGAGATATTTAATTTTAATCATGGGTGTTTTAAATTTTCAATATTTCAACGAATTTATTAAATTTATGTCTAGTATGAAATATAGAACTATAATTATACATTGTAGGTACTTCATAAAGAGTTCAATTAATAATAATAATAATAATAATATTAAAGAATAAGATAGTGGATCATTAAAAACTTATCCAGGGATTGAATCTAGGTATTTTAGAGTCCTTCTGAATTATATGATTATAACACATTAAATACAATTCTATTCAGCTGCCATCAAATTCAAAATAACACACAATTTATGTCTCTGATGGAAATTATCAATATATAATAGCTAGTGTTACAAGATCTTATGACTATATACTTAATTGGTTTATTAAATTATTCGAATTGTTTGATTTTATAATAGTCTTGACTTGGGAAACAAATGATTAGAGGTACGATAATTAAAATTGTTCAATATTATAGTTTCCTTTAGGTAACTATAACTTATAAGCAATAAGTACATTGGAAATATGATATAAGCCTTATAAGAATTAAAAAATATAAGAAGTTTTTTTTTTAAATAGTATATGACATAAATTATAGAACTGATAGGAATCACAACAAACTATCGCATAGAAAACTATTTCCATCAATACATAATGTATGTACAATTTGCATATCATTATTTTTATTATATATAATTAAGTCTGAAACTTGAAAAATTTAACTCAATTTTATTTGTATTCCCCTTGAGTTGTAAGTACCTGTATTGATATATATATATATTATGATAAACACTCTACAGAATACAGAATAATATGATATGTAACTTTATAGTACAATAATGTATTGTTTTTATATTATATTTTTTAATTGATAAACGCATTGTGTGTATATTAATTAGTTCCATACAAAAAGATATAAATATATTTTCTTAGTTGGACTTTAATTGGACTAACGTAGATACATATCATTTTTCGATTCTGCAGAGCGGTGTGAAATAATGTACCTATTGATTTTACAGTGATGTGTGTTTTTTTTTTTTGTTTCTGTTTGTCAGCAATATTTTAGGTAGTAAAAAAGGGCATTTTTAACCATCACCCCGATTTTCAAAATTATCATATTTTCTGATAGAAAAGTGAATCTAGTTAGTACTTTTGGGGGAGTCAAAATTTAAAAATCCAAGTAGTTATAAAAAGCGTCAAAAAAAGTGGTAATTCTTACGCAAAACCAATTTTTGAAAAAATGTATGTTATTTTTTGGTGTAACTCTAAAAGGCATACTCGTACCTTTACAATTTTCAGCAAATATTTATATTATCATTTTTACTTTGACTATTTTTGTTTTAAGTTTCATCCACATATAGTTACATACCAACTTCCACTTATCTGATTTTTTCTTAGTTCCTTACGGATTTCGGACTTGAGTTGTGTAGAAGCCAGAAGGTCTACCATTTAATAATATAATACCATTATACATGTAATTATGATAATATAGGTACCTAAATATGTACAAATATATTATATAATATAAATATGTATAAAATATAATACATATTATATAGGTACATTATACAACATATATGTATTAAATACTCACCGCCGGCAGAAGTTGTGTTATTCCTCGCTCACCCACAGCAGATCGTAACACGATATCATATTATAATTATTGTGATCCGTTTCGATAATATTATGTCACAACATCGCGTGTTTTTTAAATTTTTGTTTCTCAGTTTTATATTATGATGCGTGTAACTGCGTCGTCGTTCGTACACATAAAAAGCTATTGCCACGATTGAAATCCTTGACCGATGGGTAGAAGCAGTGGTAACAAACGTATAGATAAATGTATGTTTAATATATATTTTATTTTTTATCTAAAACATACTCGCGGGTACACGCGAATAAAACCAAATGTAGACGTCGTGCGTATTATTATTATATTTTATATAAGTATTATAATTGAATATAATGGTATTTGTAATATAAAAAGGTATCTATATATGTGCGTAAGGTGAATATTGTAGGACCTTTGAGCGTAATGCCATTTGCATCCATTATACTATATTTATTTAGTATAATATACCTACTAATGGGTATATCGTATAGTATGTGTAGGCAACCCGATGGATAACAATTTTTAAAACAATTATATTATGTAATACGATCGTATTTTAAACGAAAAGGATAAAAAAAAACTTAAGTTACTTGTTCCCTTTACCCTAATATTTGATGACGCCCGAAATCATAATATACACGGTAGAGACGTAAATTGCGTTTCACCACCACTCGTCTACAATTACCTATATAAATGAATAAATTGTACTCATCCTACCGGTCTCCCAATAATACCTTTAGGTACCTGCATATATAGGAATATAATAATATAACAGTATTTGAATATTTATCGGAATCCCAGTCTTAAATAAAATAATTACCTACAACTTTTTGTTATTTTATTTTTCAGGGTAGAATAAAAACTGATGTGTGTTTTAATAATCGTGAATCTCTGCGGAATGTTCTCTGGCTAACATATCAATATAGCTGCACATCAATAATGTTTAGCAAATCATTGATTAAAAATTATTGAAAAAAAAGATTTAAAGGGGACAAACACGTTTACCTATGCGTATATGCTGAATTATATTTGTGGTGCACCCAAAATGTTCGGTGTTGAACGCACGTATCATAAAGGTGATACAATATATATATATATTACACGTGTATAGCGTGTCCTCGGGGTACAACTCTCGCTCGATCGTCCCTCGTTTTCGGATATACAGACGCCTATAATATGCGAGTGGGTATATCATCATATATAGCATATAGGTGCGTGATATAATATACCATCATAATTTATCAACCTTACCTATAAATAACGACGGGTGATCCTCTCACAGTCTTATTTATTCGCCCCACATTTGAACGGTATATAATGATAATAATAACATACGCCTTATAAAATAATATCATAGTAAACGCACCTACGTATACAATTCGAAATGGTATAATATGATATCCAGAAATGCGGCGACGACGCACAGTGGGAAATTTTCATAAAAACCTGGCTGAAATATAAAGTTAACCTAAATTTATATTTCCGACTTTATTATGAGTTGTTATATTAATTCATTGTACGTGAAACAAAAAAATTGAATTAATACCTATTTACGTTTTGTAGAATTTAACGGCTCATTGTGACAATAATTTATTTAATTTATTTAATAAATGTTCCGTCCATTCCGTTATGGAAGTTAAGCGTATCTTTAATTAGTTAAATCATGCAGAAAATTGTTGAACATTGACTTCTTGAATTAATTTGAATAAAGTACTACTACTCGTAGGCAAATGATAATCATCAAATCCTAAAATATTATAATGTATTTCACATTAGTTTCAAATATCAATTATATGATTTGATTAAGGGAAATTTCAAAACGTTTCATGAAAATAAGTGAATCAAAAATTATTTACAAGAAGAAGTGCAAAAATGAGCACATTTTTTTGAAATATTTTGAAAGTGCATAATTAAAAAAAATAATGATAGTCATGACTCAGACTGTCTTAGAAGTCTACTGAACACAACAGTGAAGTTTATTTTTGTCGTTATACAGTTATTTGTAAAAGAAAATCATAATGTATAAATTATAAATTGATTTTATTAAGCTATATAATAATATAAAATATACATATCTCCAATAGTAACGAATTAATTTCATTTTTTTCGTGAAAACGAAAATAAAACAAAAAATATTAGCTATAAGTAGGTACTAAAAACTTCGTGTTTTCAGTAATACCGACGCATCATTTATGTCATCATTTAAGGCACCATTAAGACAACAAAATTAATACTATTGTCGAGGTCAAATACCTATATAAGGGTTAGGCTTGTGTGAATTCTGGATCCGCTATTTGCTAAAAGTAAACGGCGAAGCTTTAGTAATTATAAGAGTAATATATGTTTAGAATATATTATGATTTATGGTGCATATGGTTATACTTCAAAGACAAAATAGATTTAAATATTATTATTATTATTGTTTCATTCCAGCACTTATTACACTAAATTTTTACAAATTATAAAGAGCTAATAGATTAATATTGTTTAGGTACTATATTATAATTATATATAGGTAATCATCATAAGAAATATAATCCTTAATGTAGGTATATGTAGGTAAGTCATAAAGTTCAATAACTCAGAAACGACAAAGACTACTTGAGTAGGTAAGCAGATAATAAACAATAATAAACACAACGAAAAAAACCATGCCGGTAGGCAGTTAACAAAATTTACAGTAGGTAATAAGGGAGGTTCTCGATTGAAGAAGAGATTGTACAATATCGCCACAGGACGCACGTCCTTGAATGGCATACATAATTAGTATATTTAAAAATATGGTCTTTAAGTACGCTTAAAAATGCCGATAGTTATAGTTGCCCTGTACGAATAGATGCATACCTAGTTCAAATATTTTAAAATGGGGTTGAGCGTGCTTGGCGAACCACCCTGTATGTACGCGGCACATTATATTATATGTATCTGCAGCTGCAGCTGCACATATTGTGCATGTGATATATTTTATGGTGTCTACGCATAATGTTATAGGCTACACAGTTGTTGTAGGTATACTTGCGCACGTCGGCCATTATTAATAATAATATAACGATGACCTAGGCCAACTTAATATTTTGGCGACGCCGCCGCAGGAACGCGTAACCGGCCGTAACAACTAAATTATACCAATTATAAAGTTGTATTATTTCCATAGCCGGTCGCTACACGTTTACACTATTTTATCAATATAAATTATTATATTTTATCGTTAGCATGTTATGATATCGTACGATAGGTGCACTTGAACACGCGTTTATCGTTTATATTATTTAAAAAATACCTATACACGAGGGATGAGAAACGCGCTAAATCACACAGATATTTATAACATGATGATGATGATGGTATGTAGTACTTAGTGTCGTAAAAACCAGGTGTGCAAACTGCACATAGGTACTATTAATACTTTATGTTGTGTAGTTATAGGTACTTTAATGAGACTTGCATATTAATGATGGGCAGTGGATATAATGATTTTTTTTTTTTTTTGGTGTGATTATAGTATTAGATTGATAAAAACATAAGTATCAAATTCATGTTAATTTTTTTAATAACATATTATTTTGTAATTAATACAATTGAATAATTTGTGTCTTGAATATAATCATTATTTTGTAATTTTTATTTCAATTATTTTATTTGGTGTTCGTCAATATTTCAATTTTTATTCTATTGAAAAGTATAAGTTTTATTGTTCGTGGATCGTTTTTGAACAGTGAACCTGTATTTGCTTATTAGTTATTAAATAATAATACTTATTCAATTAAATAAAACAATTAAAATGTATACTTATTTGGTATGTATGTAAAAAAATTACCAACTTTATTGTAATAAATTTGTATTGGTATACGTTTTTATATATTATGTATTATATTCTCTAATAATGTTTACTGTGGTCGTAATGTCAACTATAACAGATGACAAGCATTGAATTTATATTTTGGTATAATAAATTATGATACAAATATCACAATATACACATACATACATATGCATAAATACATGGCCGAGTCTAACGTATCTTAAGTATAATATTGAACATATATACCTATTTAGTTTTATAATAATTTGTATTGCATCAAATAACTCAACGACTTTATAGAATTACAAAACCGGCAAACGATGCTTTTATAAATATAATATGGCGTGTATTATAAGTATATATTATTGTAAAGTATGAAGTATATTTCAACAAGTCTATATTATTATACGCAGTGTCGATATTATATTTAAACGAAACACGCCAAAGTGTTAATTTCAAATAAATATAGGTATCGCAGAGTAGGTATTGGATATTTGATATTTAATAGACGGCCAATATTCAATATTTCATTATAATAAATATTTCTGTGTACATTTAGATAATGACATTTGGGTACGCCAAAGCTGGAGGGGTCCACTTTATTTATGTACCTATCACTGTACTAATTATACATATCTAAGAGTACTAGCAGACATTTTTGTATTATTTATATTGTATAATGTATATGTATTCATGCATAATATAACTAATATATATATATATAACAGGTACAATCTTACAGATATGTAGGAAAAATGTAGATCAACAACCTCGGGCGGGCGCGAGTTATAAGATCGATTTGTTATTATAATATGATGGCCGTTCACAAATGTATTGAATGTACCTATACATACAAATACTAACGACGAGACCAAGACGTCCCGATAGATGGCATCCATTAATGCAGATATTTAAAAACAAAACGCAAAACATTGATTTTTACTACTTTAAATTCATAATTTTTGTTGTGAATAATATTATATAAGTGCATATTATTTTATTTTATTTATATTAAAATGCACACCTATAATAAGTTGAAATTTTTACTCAATTAATAATGATAATTATTACAATTTCAATATTATTTAATTAATAATTATTTATTTGCCTCTATATAATATGTATTATTTATTTATTTGATTTTTATTTCAAACGGATCCGGAAAATGGTTTCGGAATGAATAATTATTTGAAAACGTGAATATAAACTAATGTTTTAGTTTCATTCAAACCGTAAAACATACTAATATTATATAGGTATGCGATGGCGATAACACATGATCGCCGCCGCAGTGGTTCGCCAATAAAATAGTATATATATTTAACCCCAAAAAAGTGCCCTGGCTTTTTCACCACGCAAAGGATGTCCCCCACCCTCGTACGTTTTATCGATTTTTTTAAAAGCATTTAGACGACCTTATTTTATTTTTTGATGTCAAAACCAACGGTGTTTAAATATTATTGCGTTGTTGTGTTGCATTTTTCATGATATTAGTAAATTGTTTTTTTTCCATAAATTATACATGTATTCTTTTCTAAAATCTGATACAGTTGACTATTTTTTTAGTGAATTAACCGACACGCACATAAAGCTGTTGGGCGTTCGTAGGTATTATATATAAAATAAATACACAGGTATACCTATACCTAATACTCTTATAGCGTTTTAAAATTCATTATTAGCTAGGTTATTATATTTTTAAATGTAATAATGTTTATTTCGGTAATTTTGATATAGACATGTAAAAGTTAATGGAATTCATTAATTCGGTTCATTTTTTTCCCTTTCTCGTTGCGCTCCCAAATGTAATGGCTACAGTTGATAATTAAAATATAACGTGCACAGTGTACACAAAAAACTTTCCGCTTTTTGTCAATATTTGTAAATATATATACATACCGACATAACGACGAAGTATATACATAATATATATGGGTAGGTACCTACTATAATATTATACGCGTACGAAATAATATGTACCTTCATGTGTATATGATAATATATTATATAGTCGACTCGAATAAATTTAAAAAAGTTTTTATGATCACATCGGTATGGAAATATACAAACATCGTGTTATAATATATATGTTGTCATACCTATTACCCATATGGCTATCTATATACATATTTTATTATTTTACTCGGTATTGTTTCGATGTCATGTCACCGCCGTATACTGCAGCAGTGATGGGTAGTAACTGGTAATAAGTGGTATACCTAAATATGTAATAAAGTAATGTAACGTTCACTCTAAGAGTCTTATAACGTTACATTTTTCGGAATATTAGAAACACATGTGACGTGATATGTTAAATAATAACGTAGTATAATATATTTTATAGCTATTCAGTGCCCAAAGACTTTTGGGGCATTCATAAATGTATAATTGTAGGCATAAAGTACGCATCAGAAATAAAAGCTACACAAAAACTAATTAAAATAGAAAAATATCTCAATACATGAAACTCGTGGTGTATTTACTAATTTTTTTTTCATTTAGGGTGACTTGTGAGGGGAGGGTTGTAATTACAAGGAATTTTTTTCGCTCCTATAAAATGCTAAAAAATAAATTAATGATTACCGCAATTATAAATACAACACGCAGCTGATCACACAACGCCCTATCAGTAAAATCACCTGTACCTATATGTACCTAATATAAATACATAAATAAATAGTTAAATATATTTTATCAAATAAAACACTGTCATAAATAATATGAAACTATATAATATTATTATGTGGGTGTATTGTATATCACAATTTAAGATTCTGGGCGATGTCATGATTTTACAATAGTAGGTTTTTTTTCATGTTTGTCATTACGTTTTGGAGCAGTATATAATATTGTATAAATTGCATCAATCTTTACTTTGAAGGAAGGAAGTTTCTGGTAGAAAATTGGACCTTTTTGGGACATTGTCAAAACAATCAAAAGTACGGAAACATTGGAATATTTACAAATACCAATTTCTGAAACATTTGCTTTGTTTTTGTTTGTATAATTAAAATAACTATAAAAAATCAATTGAAATTTTTACCAACTATTCAGGATACCATTTTTAGACATGGAATAATTTTATAGTTTTAAAAATATTTCGAGTCATTTCTAGATTTAAGATTTGAGATTTTTAAATTGTCGTTCATAACTATAGTTGTTCTTACGGCAATTAAAAAAATAATTATAGTTAATCCACATTCACTTTTTATGAGCATTAAACAAAATTTAATATTATATTAGATAAATAAACTGTCGAGTCGCGATAAATCGCAGCTGAATAGAAATAAAAAAATGGCTTCAAGATATGATTATACGAGATACGAACTAACTTGAACTTACCCTAACCCAAGCTCAAGAAGATTAAAAACAATAGATTGATTGAGTTTTTGTAGTTATTAAGGTTCGAGTTAATGCAAATCATCCGTATTACGGTACATTATTATGGTTATTCGTATTTTTTAGTAAAAATTTCACCATTGGTACCTATTTTTTTTACTTGACATTATTATGACTAGTTTTAGTGGCTTTCCTAACACCCATTGTTCATAAAATACAATAAGTAGCTTGTATACAAATATTTGAATATCACGAAACAATAAAAATTATATAATATTATTTATAACTGTATTAGCCATTAGGCCTCATGTCTTAGAGAAAACCCCGACGAAATTTGAAAATGGTTTTTGAGTATCACGGTTGTCTACTCAGTAGAGATCTACTGGTCTACTGAGTAGACAACCGTGATCAGTATATAGAAAGGGGTGTATTAAAAAAAAATAAAATAAAAGTGTTTTTATGGTATCAACAACTGAGAGGGGCTTAGCATTAGGTGCATCACCCCAAGTCATATCGATCAATGAAATCACTCAATACAAAACTATTAAAATTTGCAGTCAAACAATTCACAACAAATCTTTAAACTATCACTCATTAGCTGTGCCTACATCCAAAACAAGTTTAAAATTATGATTTCGATTAAATTATGTTCAATTTGTTTGGATGTTAATTTCGGACCGGTCGGATCTCGACGAAATATGGGGGCGCCTACTCACTAATGATATAAATGAGCGTAAATACAGAGTGATCCATTTGCACTAATTGCATAAGTCAACTTTTGTGCTATTTTTCATGTCGTACATGAATGTTTACTAGTTTTATCATAGTTTTTCATTCAAGTTTTTAACGATTTATAAACCCGTATTTTTCACTTAATATCTACCTAATAAGGAACAGAATATATTTAAAAAAAAATGTTTATATGGAAACAAAGTTTTTTATTTAATAAATATGAGCATTTTAAAGTTAAGACGCATGGAGTAAAGTTCATAGGGTAAATCGCTAAATCATATGGTTTGTTCAACATTCGATACTTATATTGAAACCTTTTTAGAAAAGTGTTCTGCTTCTGGTTATGAAATTAAAAATATAGGTTAGTCATAAAAATAAAAATGGACGTATACACCACAATTATATAAGAAGAATAGTAATTTATTTTATTTGATTGTACGAATTTCGTACTATAAGTTACAACATTTCAAATCATATTGAAACCCCTTTTTTTAAAAAAACATAAAAATGCCTTAGGAAATTAACGTTGCCAGTTAAACAGATCACTCCGTACACGATGGTGTGCGCCTCGTCCTTTACCTACTAGACCACCGGTCGTTGATTATCATGCAAACCGTCCGTATCCTATATAAACGCGCACGTCAAGTGAACAATAATTATAATAATATATACATCGCATTGTTCGTCGTGCATAATACGTGGCTGTCGACAAATTAAAAACGTAAAACAAAATAATAACAATAATAATATAAAACATGAATTTCCACGCGTTTACAACTCGTTTGTTATTATTATTATTATTATAATACATTTTTCTTCTTCTTCTTCTTCACACCATGCCGATTAATTGCGAGGAGACCTTTTGATCTCCTAGCCATCAACACCGCGTCGGCCGCAACGAGTGCTCACACAGCGCCACGCCGCCGCCGCTACGTCCACACGAATTATCACAGTTCTTGTACTCGAGCACTGAACCGTGATGGTACAATAACATCATAACGAATATGCGAATAAATTTATAGTGTGTGTGTGTGTGTGTGTGTGTGTGTGTGTGTGTGTGTGTGTGTGTTGTGTGTGTGTGTGTGTGTGTGTGTGTGTGTGTGTAAATATCGCCATTGAAAAGATATTCGCACGCACGAGACACAAATGCAATCGGGTCGAGACTGCGAATAGAGGAGATATTGTAATATTATAGCGTCCACCGCGGTATCACGTATTATAATACTATTATTATTATTATTATGCGAACAATACGATTATAATAACCATGGATCGAGTGCTAAGAAACTTAAAAATGTGCCATTATAAAATAGTTGACATTTCTAATTAACCATTGCCAATTTTTGATTCAATATTATATAATATGCAGCGAGATATGCAATTATAAAAGTGGTAAAAATCAATAAAACGTACAATTTTAAATTGTTTGCAGTAGAAAAAATAGAAAACCTATATTTTTTGTTTTTGATATAATATATAATTATTAAATAATGTCCAAACATTTTGAAGATTTAAAAATAAAACGGAAAAGTTTTTTCGTTTTATTTAAAAACTGTTTTTTCTATCAACTGTTTAAAGTTTTATTAGATAATATAATATGCAATGAACAAAAACAAATCTTTAAAAAATAAATTGATAACCCGGTAATCACGAAAGAAATTTACAGGAAAGTATTGACATATAAAGTTAATATAAATATATAAGGTTAACGTATCATTTATTTTATAGTTCAATAGCTTGAAACTATAGTACCAGATATATATTTCAAGTGATTTTAAATTACCTTGGCATATGTTTTAATTACACGAATATTAGAATATGATAATAAATTGAAGTCGATAAATTGCGACATTCGTGATAATATATAATATTATAATAAATAATTATAGACATACGACGCAATGCGTGAAAAGTCTTTCGAGTAAACTTCACTCCTGCAATGTATCATAATATTATCTTTGCAGCGGACTCTTAAGTTCTAACTTCTATCTCGGTAATGTATGATATAGACCACGGCGATCGACAACCCCTCCCCATCTTATCCCTTTAGCCGAGATCGCAATACCACATCCATTGTCGTCTAAATGCGTTTAAGTTACTATCATATACTATCATATAATATGATAATATAACTATATAAATTATAAATTATGAATACGTTCTATCTTTATTATGCTCCAATATAATTGAACCTACAACCTTATAATATAACTATAATACATTAACTAACTCGACACCACTACCCCTTTTGAACAGTTCTAAATACGCCACTGGCATACTTGCACGTGTATATTTGGGTTCATACGTACCTATATAATTAAATTACCACATTTCGTCCGGCAGATGTTTTTTCAGGGGGTTGTCTTTCCATCGTTATCGAATTCGTCGCGAGTGGAATTGAATTGTATTCAGTTGCGTCTAAAGAGTGCGTACGGCAACAATAATAGTAAACACAATATTATATTATATCTTCAATAATAACTATTTGTGTATATAACATATTTTGCTGTCCTCGCGCCATTCGTTGCTCTTAGTTAATATTTTATGTTTCATCGCATATAATTGCTGAATATAGTCAATCGAAATTATTTTTAACGATGTAGACGAAACGCAGTGAACTTAACTGTTTGAAAAGTTTTAAGCATAATATAAGTATTATTCACTTTTATTACATAATAAAAACATGTATTGATAATGATAATATATAACATAATAGTATCGTATTATAATATGTAAATTATTTGATTCACTTAATTTTATCTATTTTATGCAATATTCTCATTATAACGTAGCTTCTGTTTTTGTTTTACTACGTAAGTGTTTATTTTTCTCTCAAATTAACAAAATTCTTTTTTGTACAAACTCGTTCATCAGATATACAGATATAAACATCTATTAAAATAAAAGATACAATAATGATTAATTTTTTACATGCATTTTCGTAAATTTACATTTTATGCTGTCAACTAATAGTAACATATAGTTGTCAACCAAATATAAATATATGATATAGATTATCGATAATCGAGTAAAAAATAATTTAATGAAAATATATCTATGCAAAACATCATCACAGCCACAAATATTATATAGGTAAAATAGGTACATAAATGATCAAGTAAGTAAAACGGTTTATCTAGTTTTAGGAGTAAGATCTGCCCCGAATTTAAAACTATAATATATATACTTCTTTAAAACTTTTGCTGAACAGGTAACGTTTGTATTTTGTATACATTTTTAGGTTAAGAGTGAAGTTTCTTCAGGGTTTCTACTTTCTGATAGAAATAGGAGTGCTCAAGAAGTTTTGATTCTAATCTGAATGATGCTTTTAACGTGTTATTTATCGTAAAAAAAAAATAGTATTAGTTCAAAAATATTAATATTATAATATGCTTGTCTAATTCAAAGTAGGTTTGAAAAATGACGCTTTTTTTTTCTTTATTGGTGTTTTGTTAAATGCTTCTATCTTTGAAGCACCAAAAAAAGTAACAATAGGTAGGTAGATAGTTTGGATCTTTATGTATAACGTATATAAAAAGATACTAAGACTGTATCACCGTGATATAGTCGGATAATATGTACACTAATACGATAAAAAGTGGATATCACCTATAACGGATTTATATTATTGAGTGTATTGGTGTACCTACATATTTTATACTTTTAGCATGCATTAGGCTAAATGCAATTTAGTTTTTGATTTAGGGTTATACCCAATTGTATTTTGTACCCTACCACAGTAAGTTGAACTATTTTATACATTTTGAAATTAAATTGTTTATATACAAGGTGATTCACTAAACATGCTTCACCCTTTTTTTCTTCAATTATGCAGTCATTTCATAATCTGATTTTCAAAATTTTTAAATAATATACTAAGACCATATTTTCAAATTCTTAAGATTTCATATCTGCTTATACTTAATATATTATTTTAAATTCAGTTCCTGAGAAACGCATAAAACATAAGTGCTTAACACTGGTGTGCGCTTAACCATCGTTATTATTGTGCTGCACTATCTGCAATCATGTAGGTACCTATGATACAACCTATAATGCAGCTGGTATACCACGAACAATATTATATATATATTAGAAACTCGTTTCATTTTGCTAAATCGTGAAACGATAAAACTGTAAAATGGATTTTAGATTCGTAACACTATCGTGCGCTATATATAACACATAAAATCGTACACATACACGAATATCAATTACTTGTTATGATAATGTTCTATGTACATGTACGATATACATGTAGATGCAGTATATAATATTATGTGTATAGGTAAATGCGTTTTCATAGAACTTTCACGAACTCGTTTGATTACATGGATTGCGTTTCGATGTATACCTGTATAAGTTTCCATTCTTGAACTTCGACGTCTGTTGTTGCATATACCGCGTGCAGTGCAACTAACACACGTCTCGGTGTACGTATTATACCTACTGCATATAATATATTATTTTAGAATACTGCTTGCCTTGCATACATACACGCACACACACACACACACACACACACACACACACACACACACACACACACACACACACACACACACACACGCACGCACACACACACGTACACACCAACAAACAGCCGTTTGGATCCAAGTACTATGAGGTGTACATATGCACATACATATACAAACGGATATTGAGTTTTTATGATCTATAATTATGGTAACTATCTCCCTAATAATTATTGTTGCTGTACGGTTGCGACGGTTGCGTAAGGAAACTACTGCCGGCAGGTAGGTTAATAGCATTGTCAGAGTGGCCCCAGGCATCAATGACGGACGGCTCCAATGCCGTCGCCGCTCCTTTCGAGATCTGGGTCGGTCGTACAAAAAAAAAAAATCCACAAAAAAATATAATAATAATAAAAGATGGAAAAAAAAAATAATAATAATAAAAAGGAAGAGGAACATTAGTTTTTTTCCTGCCACGTATTATTATTATTATTATATTATACAGTTGTTGTTCTGTTGAAAATCGTTATTATTATTATTATTATTATTATGTTAAATAATTTTACATAAACGACATTAAAGCTTTTAAAAAATAATAATAATGATAATAATATGGGTATAAAATAATAATAACAATTTTCGTATAATCCGTCTCGAATTCGTGCACACAAATGAAGTGCACACAAACAATTATTACTATTATAAAATATAATATTGTATAGTATAATAATTAATATTATTAGAAAATGGGTTCGTAAAATTACACTCATCTTATAAACTCTATCATGTACCTATTGTACCTACATTATAGTTGATTGGTCTATATTATTCGAAAACCATAAGTCGAGTTAAACTGCACCACGGCACCCCAAAAGTATAGGGTTGTTGAACAATAAATGCGTAAAATGGTTCACACATCATCATTGTTGTATAATAATATAAAGTGTAATCATTTCTAATTTTGTTTCAAAATTGTACACACTCTATTGCACATAATCATAATCGTTGCATATTATTGTAATTATAGGCACGCACAGATCGAGGGTCGGATGGCCCTCTGTTTAGACAAAATAATATAGGTATTCAATATTTATAATATAGGTCCGTATAATATATTATTATTATCTATTGGGTTACCGAATCGATTATTTGAAATTCTGAAGAAAAAAAATATATTACTCACCACCGTGTGGTCTTATAATATTATTATTCGTACATGATTAATTAATTATAATGAATAGTTTTGACGTTATGAGTTGTTTAATTAAACGGTTTGGACACAGTGAGCAGCACCACTCAACGCAGTTGCAATATTATAATCTGACAGGTAATTTCGCTGCCAAAGCGTTCTGATTTCAAATAATAACATTGATACATATTATAATAATATTATACGCACCCGTCCGTATTATATTATGTCCGTTTGGTGTTATTCTGTTTATCTATAATAATAGGTGTACACTACAGTGTAATATAACATAAATAAACATAATATAATAGGTATATATTTATGTGTGCACCTATATGTACAGCGACTAGTACGATTATAAATCATACCTCGCGTTATGATTAATTTGACGTCCGAAATTTGATTTGAATAATTATATTATATTATATAATTCGTAATTATTAACGGAATATTAAATATTCTGATGCTTGTTACACCTAATTGTTATTAATATGACATTTTTATTGCATATTAGATTATAATTTCGCCAACAGGTTTTAACAATTAACTTATAATTATAATATATGTAAATTATGTGTGTGTGTGTGTGTATAGAATGTATATATAGGTTGTTAATATAATTACAATATCAATTTGCGCGTAAACCTACACATATAATAAAATACACTATACATTTTATAGGATACACGCATAATAATGAAGTCATAACTCATGAGAACAATAATTGTTTTTAAAGTAAACTATAATTACGATTATAATATATCATAAACGTAATATATAATATTATATACAATTGTACATGACAGATTTTTGTTATAAAACATGAATAGACGATTAAATAACCGTCGAAAGCGCGTACACGATAAATAAGCGTTATCTACCTATATACTATGTACGTATAATATGTATAATAGGTTCGCAACATACATGCACCGTGTCTAGTCATCGCAATATTATTGCAGTTTATAGATAGGTGCACGCAAATATAATACGATTTATTGAGATTGGAAAAAAAAACGTACTCTGATGCGCAGTGACATAAAATGTTATGATAATTATAATAAACAATAAACGAGCATAAACGTCTAGGTTATGTGTACCTATAATTATAATGGATAATATTGTTGTTATTTTTTTTAACCGCGTGTCTATGAATAATTTCTGTTTTGTGGAACAAGAGAAAAATATACATAGTCCGGAATAACAATCGCGGCCGCGACCGACTGCAATAACGCTGTGTGTCTTTTTTAAGGACAAGAAAGACGTGGTAACCAAAAGGAAGTAGCAAGGACAAAATATTATATTGTTTTATATATATATATACGTAAACGTTGGTATCCACCTATTATTATGGTACTATAACCTTGTTATAGAATACGTAACAACTCGAATTCTAACTTCATTTTTCTTTTATCACGTATAGGCGCACACCTGTTATACCTATATCATGTAGTATGATATACAATGTTTATACATTTTTTAGGATAAAAGTTGTGTTTTCTTCGTTTAATTTCACGGGACATTACATAATATTTAATATTGTAATAAATTGCGGCAAGGGTGACACTTACAAGATGGGTCACTTCGAGTCATTTTAAAATTTGCAATTCTATTTCGGTGATGGTTGATGAGTATAAAAATTAAAAGGTATTATAATTATTGCAGTTTTGTAAAACGTCTTTGATAATAATTACTTACAATTAATCGATCACTGCCGCACAGACTGCGACGTGTTAAAACATATGATACCATATTATATTGTAAACAGTAAGACATCTGATGACAGAATGCATATCAAATGAAAAAGAAAGAAGAAATCATAATATACCTACGAACATATATGAAATAATCGGACCCGAGTTTCAGCTAGAAAACGTCATGTTGTTTCTCAGGAGTATCAAAATGGAGAAATACATTCAAGAGGAACACAAACAAATAGTTGTAACCTCCCCCCTATATTATATTGTAATCAAATTGTTACCAAAAACAAGTAAAATATAATGTATAGAGCTGATGGCCCCTAGCTGTCACCGAAGTTCAAGATCAAAATAAAAAAAGTTGAAATGTATGCAGCGTGGTCTTAAACAGTATTATGTACATTAAAACGATTTATGACGATTAGAACACACTCGTGGTCACGGATTACAACAATATTATTTTATTAAAAATCAATGAAAAGGCTAGTTGTTGTTGTTGTTGTTGTCGTCGTCGTTGTAGTTACTCGTTGAATTATTTCGCAATATAATAATAATTCGTTATTCAATATAACATGATAATATACGTGTGTACATAATATCTATATACATGCATGATAATATAAAGGATTATACACTGCCGCATGGCCGAGACGCTGATGTCGAGGGAAAAGGAAATTGATTTCTTTGTTTTTATAAAACTTCTTTTAGCTTGTAATTTTATGCTCCTCGAACGGAGTCGAACATAATATACGTTTTTATTCGTATATAGTAATTATTTTTCAACCAGTTTTGCATCAGCCGTCCCACCATTTTTTTTTCCCAACCACAATACATGTATCCCAGTAAACATTTTCTCAACAATACCGCAATGGGTTTTTAATATTATTTTTTTCCGACTAGCTATTTTTTTTTAATTTTTTTTTTTTTTATCTTATAGTTTGATGGGATATAATTTTTTTTCATTATTATTATTTTATTCATATAAAATAATAAAACGATTATATTGACGTAGGTACTGCTAGAGTGACGTATATATTATGGCCATTTATTTTATGCGTGTTAGTACCTATCAATACATGTATATTTCATAGTCAGTGTTTTTAAGTATTTGAGTATTTGAGTATTTGAGTATCAGAATATTTAATTACTTATCTTAGTACTTACACACCTAACACTACCTAACACTTTTTTGAATAATTTATTTTTTGGATATTCAAAGACGCATTTTAATTACAAATTGCACGTATAAAATAGTGGTACTTTATAGACCTTATATACAAATACATTTTTCTTCTTTAACTTGTACAAATCGGTACACGATTTCATCAATTTCTATTAACTTCCGTTGAAAAAATTTTTGTTAAATTCCATCAAATGCCATCAATGTAAAATGTGTAAATTACCCTTTAGGTTATATGGTCTATATATTATGATTTAAATTGACGATTCTTGTCGTTATAATGCGGTACATTATAAATATGTAGGTATGGTTAACTACAGTTGTATAATAAATGAATGTAGATAGCTATTATTTATTTTTTGTCAATTTGAAATTTTTCTTGAAGTGTTTTGAAAACCATAATAGACCAATATTGTAGTATTGGTATCCAAATAAATGAAAACAAATATTATTTTGAAAAATAATAATAGAATAATAGTAATGTAATATATTAACATTAATGTCTAATGTAGGTACACATTTATTACACGCCATATAATCGTACACCATACACAATTGTAATAATGCCACTCTTGCAGTTGGTTGGGTTTTACATTTTAACACTCACATTATATATTAAGTTACTACGAAACTTATATATTTTAAAAATCGATTTGAACTTTTATATTAATTTTGGTCAATGTTTTGTTTTCATTTATTGTAAATACCTTAATCAGTACCTACCTATAAATATACATCCAAATTTGAAAAAAAAATTACATCTAGTTTCATAATATTTCTAAAACATAGTTCGAATACAAAATTGTTAAAAATACATTTTTTTTCAAAATTCGCCTCTGCAGTAGATTCATACGAACTATGATTTAACCTATATTACATAGACTTACACGTAATATTCGTTTTTTTCATCACTGCTCATTTTGCACTCCCTTTACGCATCACAGCCACCTATGAGGACAACTATTACAGTTCACACGATTCGTCGAAATGAGCTATGCTACGATTTTTATTGGTAGTCACATCGAGCCCTCCGCGATAGACGGTAAGTCGTGCGAAACATAATATTTAGAACAATATTTCTCGCACAACACGCGGAACGGTTTTTATTCGTGATTTACGTATATATACGAAGCGTATATTAAAGCAACCTCATAATATATAATAACATTGTAATACACGTGGTGTGCCGACACCACGGGCACACACCGAATTAAACAATTATAATTTTTAATCGTGATTGGTGAAATGTTTATAAAACCATTTAAAACGACTGCCGACGGCAGTAATTTGTCGGCACATTTTGCAATTTTCACGCATTTTTGCCCGGCGTGCAGCTGTCGAGCGAAATAATTAACAGTTATCATCACTGGTACAACGTCGTGCGTTATTCCAACTTTGGGTTCCGCGGTGAAGGATTATGTAATATACACAGTGGCTTCACCGAACTTTTTATCCATCATAAGGACAAATATTGAAGCTACCCACGCATAACACGCCTATATACATATTTTGATATATGCATATTTCGGTCAAAATATATTGTACAATATCATACATGAAGGAGAACGTGATTTATTTGATATTATGTATGTGACAACATCATGTGTACATGGATTAGACTATTAATACAACGATTATTATAAATTATACATTATTGAAAGTCCTAAACGTACCGTAACTTGTATAGAAAGTATATATTATGGACATCGTGGTCTTGTTTGGTTTAGAGTGTTAACCCTCCTAGCAAATCAAATAAAAAACAACCATACATTGAACAAGTAACAAAGTAATCATCAAAAATCAATAATGTATACAATGCCTTACATATATATTATCATAAATCTTTTTCCTATTTATAAATTAATTAATTAAATACAATTTGATTAAAACACTTAGGTACCTATATTATAATCCTATGTGCATAATGCACCCATGATAAGTATTTATATTTTAAGGCATCAACTGCCTGGTTACTAGCCGACGATTATAATATTATTTAGATCGATTTATTTAGTCTAGGGGGGGTAAGTCGGGGTATTGTCCCGTCTACCTCCCCCGTATGTATAAAATATTTGTTGATTTTCAAATAAACGATGGCGGCGTCGCGGAAGCATTGCGAAAGCAGTCCCCGCGGCGTCGTCGGTTACAAACTGGAAAAAAAAAAAAAAAAGATCGATTTATTTAGATTTATACATTGTAGGTATACTGTTATGTAAATGTATGTTTAATATATTATTCTGTACAATAGTGGACTATATAACTGTTTGAACGTCTATAACCACGAATACTCAACAACCAAGACCATAGTATATAAATTTGAAGGTTTTGGTGCATTTTAATAAAATGCAATGACTGATGATTAAGAACCACAATACTTATAAAAATATATATAAGATAGGTAAATAATAAGTAGGTTCATATTATATGTTAATGAAATTAACACATATTATATTTAAAATATATGACGTGTACACAATTTTGTACAGTACGTTAAATATTATACGCATTATGGAAGTAGGTATTCATTGTACATAGGAAATGTACAATCGTTAATCATTATTCATTACCTATAAATATTTATACTCGTATACCTACGTAAAAAATAAAATAAATATTTTTTGCCCCCCTCGATAATCTACACAAATGAGGGACGGGGTCAGTTGGACTAAATTATATTATAAAGAACTGCATATACCTATGCATACATATAATTATAATTTATAACATTGATAATAAAAAAAGCGGGTAATTGGATGTCACTCTGCTGTACAGTAGGTTACAAGTGAGACGATGTGTAATGGATTGTATTAAACTTGAATTGAATGATATAATATCATTGTATAAGAAAAATGATTCTGAGCGGAGACGGTTATCAGTCTGGATTTTTTAAATGTTTGATTATTTATTATAGCCTTTAAGTAGAATTAATATTATAATATTATAAATTTTATTCGTTGCTGCGGTGATAAAAAAATCGATAGAAATCAAAATCCCATTTTAAGCGGTTTTTTTGTATTTTGTCAGTAGTTTTTCCGGTGGCATTAAATAACTATTGAGAAAATCGAAAAATGACCTGTCTAAAGTACCATCTTAATCCAATTTGCTAAAAGATAAGGTACTATATGTTGAAATCAAAGCTCTCCATTTGGTAGAATTTTGTATACAGGATATAAAAAAAAATAATAATAATAATAATAAACACCATTGTAAAACCACTAGCTTCCTCGCTCCACTCAGAATCTAAAATAACAGAAGACAAATTTTAGACCAGAAAATGATCTAACTTTGAGTTACCATACATATAAATGTGGTTGGGCTATAGAGCTTTTAGATCTAAGTTTTTAATACCAATTAATATAAATATTTTAATAAACAGGTAATAATTGATATGAAAGCTTAAAACCTCTCAAAATTTGATCCTAAAGTTGGGCGTGTTAAAGTAACTGATTTGTTTAAAAAAATAACATTTATATTACATGTTAGCAATTATTTCTTTTTAAGTATTTACATTTCATTATTATTTTTTTATTATTTTATCGATTAAGAAGCTTATATTTTTCAGTACTGTTAGATGGCCTGGTAAAATATTTTGTTTAAAAAAAAGTTATAAGTGTTAGTGATTTCTTCTGTATCAGAATTTTAAAAAAAATCTTAAAATATAAAAATATCCGCTAGGGTCAGCTTCTTAAATTCTTTTAGGTAAGGTTAGGTATAGATATATAGATTAAAAATAGAAGTTACCTATTCTGTTTATACGATGTAAAATCAAAACGACTTAAATGAACACCGAATGTTTTATACAAATAAATCTATTGTATGTCTATATGAGACAGTCGTCCACGCCAGTAGTATTGCTGGTTATGCCATGTATTTTTAGTGTGCTGGTGGGCTAGGCCGTTCCTTATTGTCACAATAAAATAAAATATCATATTTTACTATAAAGAGAACGCTATATTATCCACATGCGTTGTCACCATCTTACAAACGTACAACATGCGAAAATTTGAGTTCAGCGTTTCCAATAATTGTTTGTTGTTAGTTTTATTATTGGAGGGAATTTGATGACCTGTCGTAAAACTTAAAGGTATAATATAAATTCGTTGTCCGCAGTTTATTTACGATATTTTAATTTTCGAGTGATACATGAGTAAGTATTTGTGAACATAAATATCACAATTTAAAATTACTTATAATTATATAATAACTAATAGTATATGTTATGTGATACTTCGTGCAGTGTGCACTGGACAGACGCTCGGTCACACTCATCGATTATTATGAACTCGGTACCAATATGGTAATATTATATTATTCATCACTATCCACTGCTATAACGACGGTGATCAATGATGATCATAATATAATAATAATACCTAAAAAATAAAGTGTGCTTGTACGGGCGATGGTAGTAGAGGGGAACGAACCAAAAGAGACGAAAAAACTATTGTAAAAAAAGTAGTTGGCTGGGTTTTAGCGCTCATTGCCGCGTGTGCACGCACACACGAATTACGCCCACACACGCGTCTCACCCACGTTTTTGAGCAGTCCTTCTGCTTCTACGCATTCATTTTTACTCTTCTCAACCCTTTCGTCTTTTTCGTCTCGTCGCCGTCCAATTATACATGTAGATATAGAAGTACGTGCACGTCGAATCATTGTTGTCATGTACGAGACGCGCCGTCGCGGTCGATCAAGAAGTTCGTGTTCGACCAAATTATATAATATACAATTATTATCTACTATTATAGAGAAAGAATTTTATGGTATTTATGGGAAATGTGCAGTTAAAAACAACATTTGAAAATTACGAATAAAATACAATTATAAATTAATATTTATTTTTGTTTAATTATTAATCAGTATATTACACTATCGTGTTTACAGCATGTTTCATCAGTATTTACAATTATTGTTTATTTTGAAGAAAAATAAATGTAATCAACGTATGGTTAAAGTATTTAAGAAATTATCAATTTAGTACCTATGTAATATATAATTTATTTACTTTCGAAATATATAAACAATTATTGTAACTTTGAAATAATCAATACTGATAAAATGTTACCTTTACCAAAAAACTCACACAACAACTGAAATAATTCAGGTATTTACCGTCAAGTTTTATAAAATATTAATTCACTAAATTTTTAAACTAATACGAGTATGTAGTTCGAAACTAAACGTGAGCGTTTGGTATGTTACGCACTTATGATACGGAGACAACAAATGCCTATGTAACGTCCTCTTATAATGGGTTTTTTAAAATACACGACCACAATCATGTTTAGTGACAGAGAAGTTTTCAATTAAATACCCATTTTATAGTTTTACACTAATTTATCGGTACTGATTATTTCAAAGTTAAAATAATTGTTGTGAGTATTTGGGGCTTATAAGAAGAAGACAAACAATTTCTAGGTAGCGCCTTCTTAATATTTTTTATTATTTTTTTAGATGGATACGACATTTTGGAAAAAAATGCAATTTTATTGTGTTTTCATAGACTAAAATATTACAAAATAAATCTAAGCATTAAAATCTACAAACTATGAAACGTTATGGTAAAGATTTTTAAATAGAACCATTACAAGTAAAAAATATTTAAAAATATGCATTAGCATTTAAATTCAGGATCAACAATGTATAATAATAGCAACATTTGAAGAGGTATTAAGAATTACAGGCACGATGGGTGTCATGAACAAATTATTTTCGTAAGCGTGCATATTTTCAATTAAAATTGTGATCTTATAAGTAAGTTATCTCTAATAAGTATGTATATCATAGGTATACTTACTATAATATATGTATACCAGTGATGGGCAACTCAACATTAAATTAAAGGGCCAATTATTAAAACTTTAAAATCTAGCAGGCCAGAGTGTATATAGATAACATTTGTAATGCAAAAATAGAAAATCATTAAAAAAAAATCGTAAAAGTTAATATTTTTTAACGGCTAGTTTTTTCTAAAAGCACTTGTCAATCTCTTTCGTAGATAAAAATGGATTTCTTTGTAACTCAAATAGTTCTAAATTGAAGTATCTTGCTTTTCAATAACAACTACCATGGGATTGTTGTAACTTGTAAGAATCATCCACTTACCCAACTTTTTAATTATAATATATACCTATAGGCTAAAAGAGGTACGTTACACTAGCACCACATCCTAAACTATTTTCTTCGAATTTGGTTCTATACTTTAGTAACCGATTAGTAACCATTCGTAACCGTAAATTTGGAATTCGTAACCTAAACCAAGTACCAGGAAAACCGTTTTTCCCAACTGGGTGCTGATATTGTAATTCTTAATATACTCTTTGAATATATTTTTATCAAGTATATACAAGCATATCCATGATCAAAAGTATTTTGGATAGTTTTTTTAACATGAATATATAAAATATTTTTTTATTCTTTAGCTTTATTTTTCCATAATTTTAAATTAGTATATTTTTATATTTTAATTTTCTTACTGAATATAAAACAAAAATTTATAAATAAATGTTGTTAAGTATTAACATAGGAATACCTATTTAATTTATTATTGTATTTTATATAAAATAAAGATGTTTTTTATCTAATAAATTATTTTTTATTTTTTATTTAATAAAAAAATTGATTTAAAAAATAACTATTTAAAATAAATGAAAAGTTTAAAAAAATATTTAATTTTACAAAAGGAAAAAAATTAATTTATTAATATTTTATAATTATTCATTTTTAAATCCTTAACTATTTATATTGATATAAATACTATTTATTTATTTATGCGATAAAAAACACTAATTAGCAGCACTAATAATGTGCGTTACGCTAAGGCACCACCACATAAACTATTTTAAAAGGAATTTAATTTCCATGGTTTGAAATAAAATAAAGATTTTATCTTTTTTTATTATAATTTTTATCACATAAATAAATAAACAGTATTTATATTAATATAAATAGTGAAGGATTTAAAAATGAATAATTATAAAATATTAATAAATTAATTTTTTTTCTTTTTAAAATTAAATATTTTTTTAAACTTTTCATTTATTTTAAATAGTTATTTTTTAAATCAATTTTTTTATTGAACAAAAAATAAAAAATAATTTATTAGATAAAAAACATCTTTATTTTATATAAAATACAATAATAAATTAAAAACGTAATATATTATGTAAACAATATTATTAATAACGGGGTTTAAGAGAGGAGTAAGTGAACCAATAATTATACATTTGCGAGGTAGGTACTTTTCCTATTTTATTCCGTATCCAAGCTTTAGACGATTGTTAAGCAGAAACAATAAATCCAATAATTAGAAAAGTATTCTAACAATTAGAGAAACTAAACAAATCTATATTAAAAAAAAAAACTCTATAATAAGAAACCAGGAACAATTAGAAATACCTATAGGTAGCTACTTATTAAAAAACATAAAAAAAATATTGAAAAAAAAATATTTTGAAAGACGTAAATATTTACTTGAAAAATTAGTAGGTATACCAGGCCATATATTATGTAAATTATCACTCACCGTCGTATGTAATATTGTACGCAATGCATATTTATAAATCAATACATAGGTATATTACCGATAAACCTATTATATTAATATATAAGTAGCTAAAGTTATGCGCAATTTGAAGGTATTATGTTATAATATATTTATATATACGCGTTGCACGAGTAAACAGTATACCTATATAGGTAGCCGACCCAACTAGTTTCGGTTTTTTTTAAATGCTCTAAAATAATTACCGATTGCTAGCATATACGGTAGCCGCACGATACAGTTTAAACGATATATACTTTGCTACCTTTTCATATATATTCTATAGGCACCTACCTACAGTATATAGGCATAATCTTGTTTATAATACATAAAATTAATTTAATTAGCGTAACCAATATTATATTTATTATATTTATATACGTAAATTATTATCATAATATTGTGTATGTATACCAAAATATGAATTCGTAGACTGCCACGTTATAATATATATAGGTACGTTATTAATATGTGTACGAGAGGGGTAATTACAGAGCGTTTACAATAGCCGGTAACTGATAAAAATCAATTGTAAACACGTTAGTGTCGATCGGCTGCAGCTACCTATATATATATATATGGTATAAACATATATTATGACTTATTATATACCTCAACACTATAATATATAGGTATATACATATATATATATAATATAATAATATATAATATATATAATATTTATAATTACGTTCACGTACTATTATTATATTAATACGGCTGCCGGCTTTTAAACATCGGTCTGGGCGACGGAACTCGCGTATAACAATAACATATATATTATTATTATACAGTGACAAATTATACTATACCCATCAAAATTTATCGCGTCCACCTATATTATAATATGCACGCAGTTAATATGACGTAGTTAATAACCGTATTCGCGTGCATATAATATTATTATAAATTATTATAGCATAATAGGTATACGAGAGCCCGACGCTGTAAACAGTGATCGGCGACTGCCCCATCCCGAGTATAATAATAATAATAATAATGATTTTGACGATAAATATTAATATATATATATATTCAGGTACACGCCGAACGTGTATTTTTTTATTCGTCCTTTTTTCCGTCCGAGACGTGATTTTTTTTTAGCGCGTAAATTTACCGAACACTGCTGCAGTAGTATCGTAGTAATATCCGTTTATACGGTCATAATACCGCACATATACCTAGACAGGTCTCACGATGACGAAGACGACGGCGGCGATAGTGTTTCGTGGGGTTCGCAATAATTATTATACAATGCCGCAGTAAACGCACGGGTATGTAATATAAATTCGAAAATTACCGGGACCCAACCGCAAACAACATCCAACAGGTCATGCGTAAAAACCTAACCCGTAACATGATATCACAAGGAGTATCGATCATAATTATTGAGAATTGATGGCCGTTTATTGCTCGTATACGCGATAACGCATATATTACCAAACAGTCATTTTCTCGGTAAATGTATATAGCATTATGTGTAAATAATTTTTTTTTCTCTATCGATACCTATTCGGGGCTGGAGTGGCGCAGTGGTCACGCAGTTGACTACCACTCACACGGTCATCGGTTCGTAGACACTTCGATCGATTCGTAGTAAAGTGCAAAAAATTTGTGTGGTTCTACGCGATCATCTGCAATTTCCCGTGCTGTCGTCCGGTTTACAATTATTAGGTCCCACACCACTGGGAGTGAAGACCGCACATGTTTCCTTTTGAAAAAGAGGGGTAGTATCATGCATATAGTGATATGTACATAGATAAGTAGATCACTTGATCTCCCATTTGTGATAAACATTGACAAAGACCTTAAGGTCGTTCCAATAACAAATACAGAAAAAAAAAATATTGATACCTAGTCATCAATACTGATGGTACAACAAATTAATTTAAATTTTTTCTAAATTTTTTTATTGTTATAGTATATACATTTTTAAATGAAATAACTTACATTTTCAATTACATATTTCAGTGCTGAATTTTATTTTCGGAAGAATAGGAAAAGTCCAGTGTTTGGAAGGAACGAGTTCCAAAAGGAACGGATTCCGTGAACGAATTCCTTTGTATAAAAAAATAACGAGAAAATGAACGAGTTCTTTTTTTTCAAGGAAAAAACAACATTTTTCGTTCTTTTCTAGTTCCTATAATTAACACATTATGTAAATAATTGAAATTAAGATATATTATTTTTAATTTGTATAATGCATATTGCCAATTAGTGATCGTTATCGAGTATCGACGTTGATCGTTACTCATTAGTCATTAGTCCCTTTATTAATATTTCTTAAAGTTATAAGTTATAATTGATATAGAAATGAGTACCTATATAAAATATAATTGTTATCATAACAATAAACGATAAGACAGTCGACATACGTCGGCCAACAATTTAATTTTGAAAAAAATCTCAAACTAGAATAATAAAATAGGTAGGTATATATTATAATTAAAAATTAAAGAAGTATGCATATTATGAAAAAAAAACAGTAAGGATTTAAGAAGAATTTTTATTTTATTTGGAACTAAAAAGGCACTTGTTCATTTCCCAAGGGAATGACAAAGGAACGAATTCCTTTGTTTTTAAGGAATGGAACAAATTCCTTTTTATAAGGAACTTGACAAACACTGGACTAAAGTCCATTACTTGTAAATTAATTGTTGTGTGGTTATTTCACTCTGCTCTCAAATCCCTAAAGAAATCATTCTCTTGCATAAGCTCATCATATTTGAGCTATTATTACTGTTATATAATATGTATACTTAAGTAATGTCTACTATTGGCCATTAAAATATTTATTTAAAAAATATTTTATAGAAATTATAATACTTTTTAAATTAATTGGTAGTATTCTAAATACTGCCTTGGACGTATTTGTATTTGAAAATCGAATACTTTTATATTGCTTTTCAAAATTCAAATTAATTATTTATTTTACCGTTAATTATTGTTAATTTTATATTTGTATTACACATTACATAATAGTGCTTAAAATTAAAAATGCATTTGAAAATTATTTAAATACCTACAACCCAAGTATTTATATATTTCTTAAAAGTATTTAAAGTATTTATAGTAATTAAAATATATGCTAAATAGATGTATGTTTATCTGTATTTAAATACATTTTGAAAAGTATTTTTTTCAAGACCTAATGTCCATGTTCGGGAAACTTGCATGCTATAGATTACAGTAGTAGGTTAATTTCAAAAGCTAACAAACTCAGCAATCCGTCGTCAATGAACATTCGCATTTGTTAAATAAACAAAAAATATTAACTGATAAAAACAGAGTATGTGAAATTTAAGTATAAGAAGATTATAATATAGATTAATATGATAGAAATACGTAGCTCACGCCATCGATGAAGAAAGAAAACCTTCGAATATAAACTTGTGAAACGCGCAGTACATTATTGTGTAAAGTTACACTATATTATATATTATATATTCCTAGATAAAAATGTGTAGATAAAAATTTAACATCGATTGTGTACACTATTTATATGATATGCCTATAACTACATAGACACGTATAATGGATAGCTTAATCAAAAAATGAGATCTTTAATTGAATTTGACACCAATGACCTATATAAGTGCCAAGACGCCCCCATAACAATAACAATATTTATAATATAATAGTAAAATCAAATATTTTTCAAATATATTTTACAACTCGTACCTACGTGTACCTAATACAAGACGCAATTCCAATAAACGATACGCACGACGATTTCAGCATGAACAATGAAATAATATGTAAAGCACGCAATAAAAATCACAGTGAAATTATTTTTCTTTAAATTCGATACTAACGTCTAGAAGCCATATATTATCATTTGGTATATATTATACTATATACCATAATAAGAGCATAGGATTAGTCTCGGTTGAAAATCGGATGATTGTAGGTAAGTATATTATGTTCAATATTGTATCTATTGATTATTATAATATTTCAAGCGAACACTTTGGTGGTCACTTTGGGCGCTTCCATCTCCGAGTACGATTACATTGTATAGCCGTATAATATTGAGAATTTATCTCAAGATGTTACATCATAATTCAACAGCAACAGTCCTATAAGTACATCGGGTATGTATAGGTAAAAGTGACATCAATAAAATGCTAACGTGTGAGATCCTCGCAGAAAATCCTGTTGGAACGAGAACAGAACACATTTCTCATGTACCTATCTACCTACGTTAATATATTGAGACGGAAAGAAGAATTTTTTTTTCCGTTAAAACCCTTGAATATTTAATTCAAAGTTCCTCACGAGGAGTTCTTATTATAGAGTTAGAGCAGTTTAAAATATTATCTATTTGTATATGTATATCAAACAAATATTTTTATAAATATTATTGAAGTTAAAATTGTTTTCAAAATTCTGCAATGTCCTTTATTTAAAATTTTCAGCTTTAAGTAATATAGTTAAAAACCAAAGCCTTTTTCTTTTTAAAGTATAATACCCAGATTTGAACATTAAATATAAACTCCCTATTGAGTTTTACTTACAGTAATTTTAAATAGGTAGACAGTGGCATATTTAGGGTAGGTGAAGGGGCGAATGCCCTCAGCGGCAAATTATTAAGAGATTTAGGGGCGACAGTTTTATCGAGTGTATTTTTTTGCAAAATGCATATGATGAATTAAACAAGAAATACCAGTTTTTATTTTGTATTTCGAAAATTACTTTTGTGGAGGTAAAATAAAAGGCTGCAGTTCTACAGAAAATCTATAAGGTTGATCTTAAAAGAGTCAAAAATAATCTATACGGTCTACAATTGGAATGGAACGGCTAAACTCCTTAGCCATGCTCAATATATAGTCCAAGTTGGCAAATTAACTCCAATATGATGACACTATTGATGAATTTTTCAACCAACAGGCAAGAAAAAAATTGTAATTAAACTGTTCAATAAAAATTGAATTATGTCATTTAGTATTTGGTATTTATTATTTTTAATTGAATAAACTTTTTAAAATTGTATACTGTTAACCCTAGGATAAGTCTGAGGTTGTAATGAGTAGCGACCAAAAGAGGAAAGGGGGCAATAAAATAATTTCGTCCTGGGGCGCATATATATTAAATGCGCTACTGTAGGTAGGTAAAGAAGAAATCGAATACAGATAGGCCCGATATTTTTTTATTTATGGCTATTATTGTCTTCAAATGGCCTTATTACAATTTTAATACATATTTATAAACAAACGAGAAAAAAGTCATTATTTAATTGGTACCTATAATAATATTATAATTATTAAAATAATAAATTTCAAATTTATCAAAAATTAGTTCAAGTGCAACCTCTTATAGATATAATTCTGATAGAACGAATGATTTCTTATGATAATAATATTATAAAAATTATATTTTTAAATAGAAGTAGAGACATAGAAGCTATTTTAAGAGCTTTTTCCAAAAAATTGGAGAATTTTTGGTTCTGACTTCTGAGATTTTTTTACTTTTTTTATAATTATTATAAGTAGTATTTTCTTAGTAATTTTTTGATTGCATAATATAAAGAATTTAAGAGCTTTTGTACGAACTTTTAAATTTAAATATATTGTAACATATTACAATATATTCATATAACCATTGACGATAAAGGAGGAATTACTCCTTGCCCCCCTCCCCATCACCATGAATACGCCACTGGATCACGGTATAAATTGTTGATCTGTAAATCTAGTGATAATATTTCAATAAATTGCAGGTAAGTACCTAATATGCAACAACAGTATGTTAAATACTTAAACGTTCGCAACCTATCAAATTTAATTGTATTATTATATCCATGGATGACTATGATAGAGGCCAACATTTGCAGTAAGTCTGTTGGAGAAATGCTGCGCATAATACTAATACTATCATTATTGTGGTAAACCGTAACACTTTAATAATTATATTATTATTGTAATTATGATGCTAAAAGTGCATAATTCTACAAGTCATCAAATATTATATACTTTTTAAAATGTTTACCTCGGCGTAAAAATTATGTGTACAAATAGTAAATATTATACCTACATGTCCGGAACCTGTCATTTTTGACAAATTATTTTGTTGAATTTGTTGTGATTAGGATTTAATGAAGTTGACAATTATTCATAAATGTCCATCAACAATTCACAATATAACAATAAATTAAATAAATAATTACAATTTTCATTCATATTACAAGTCTATTATTATTACTAAAATAAATGATTATTAAATCAAATAATAATTTAAAAGCAATAAATATACTTTAATGAATTATAAATAGTGAAATTATTAATCTGTACTAATGTACTATAGTTTATAATATAACACGGATGAATGTGTGTTAATAATTTTTAACACGAGATATGATATAACGACATTATACAAAATTGGAAAATCAAAGACAGGCTTCTAGTGAACTTTGGTATTTGTAAGACATATATTTTGGATTTTCTTAACCGCCGTTAATTAATACGGTTTTTAGTAGAGTGGTATAATGTCGCATAGGTAATTTAATATTACAGCCTTACATACATGTGACGTGTAATTACATTTCAAAACGAAACGTCGAAATCACTTACACCGAAATAATTTGTACTATTATAATCAAACAGTGTTCGAACGTAATTTAGTCAGTCGCTATCGTTGCCGCAGTAAACATATACATTATAATATATCAGTGAACGAGAGAAACTAATCATACGTCATTAGTCGTACATATATTATATGGTATTGATATAATTATGTACACGATATCGTTTTTTTTCTCTCGAATTTCTTAGATTGCGACTCGCGTATTGTATTATAGTTCTTCTTTTAATATTATAATAACATCAAAACAATAATTATTATATTTTAATGGCCACGATTAAACACGCGTTCCTAACAATTATGCAGACGCAATACGCGTCGCAGTCGTCCTAATAGCAGCCGTCAACTATACGTACAAATTTATATCATGTTTAATATTAATATTAAGTGTAACTAAAACCGAAACCATCGAACGTTTTCACGCATATTATTACGAACAGAGATAATTTGTACAATTGTTAAGATTAGATACATATTATGATAAATAATAATCATCTGATCTTATTGTAATATAGAAATGTTAGGTGATAGGAAGGTGTTAAACGGCGAAAAATTAAACAACAATGGCGAGTCTTCAATTCAACGCTGCGCCGTAGCCAAACGCAGTATTACAACAATATAGATTTTAAATTTGAATTAAACATTTCAGTATCGTTTGATATCCACAATCGTTTAATACAATATCATACATCTACTGTAGGAATATTGTGTTAAAAATGTAAAACGCATATTATATACATTTCAGTTAATATATTTAATATTTCATTAATACACTTTTACCGTTTCGTTTGGACAATAATTATATTATATTATACATTTATTGGTACTATATAGATTCGTTTAATAGTACCTAACCGAAACCGTTCAAGACAAAAATTCCCTGAAACATTACCTTGCCCAAATACCTATGCGGCTGCTGTAGAAATGCGCACATAATAATGTAATAGGTGTTATCACTTTTTCTATTGTTTAAATCCACATGCAAACATCATATTAATATAATAGGTGTAATATAATCATTCGTAAACGATTTACGCCATATTATACAACTGTATAAAGAGTAATAAGCTCTTTGGCGAATGTTACTGGTCAGAAAAATATTATGTATTCTCAATCATCATAATAATATTGATTTTGGACACGATGCTATTGTTGTATGTAGATATATATCTATCATCAACTCCCTTGCACAGCTGTAGGTACATAATATTATATAGTAGGTACACGACGTTATAGAATATAGTAATGCTATTATAGTCGTAACACAGGCACTGCACATAATTTATAGTTATATATATGGCTTATGCAACAGAAAATTAAATTATACACACGGGTTTGGGTTAATCTCGGTAATAGCATATTTCAATACACGACTCGTTTTTAACACATGATAATAATATACATAATATACCTATATATAGATACACACACACGACTATCATCACGTGATTACAATATTATTATTATTATTATTATGAACGATGGAAATAATATAATATTATGACGTGTGTGTATGTGTTGGTAGGTGTATATGATATAGGGTGGTATTCTCTCCCCACAGTTTGCCAATATTGCATATTTATAAGTATTACTGCATTAGCTAGGCTATATCGATGGAATGCGAAATCCACATAAAAAATAAATATTTAACAATAACATAATAAATTTAGGGCTGTGAATTTGTAGGAAAGTGCATTTTTTTTTGGTAATTATGAAACTTAGCTTTGTAAGTACATAATTTAAATTATTTAATACGAATACATTTATGAAACTTTTATTTTGCATTTTTTGACGTTTTTAATTTTTTAGATCAATTTTTGCATTTTTAGGTCATATTTTTCTTTTTTAGTTCATTTTTCGGTATTTTTAATCGAATTTCGTCAATAATTGACATGATTAATAAACATTTTTTTATTTTTTTTTTCCAATGAAATAGTAAAGACTAATGATGAATAAGGTACCCGCAAATAAATATATTTAAGTTTATTTTACTATTTTAACAAAATAAATATATGAAAAACAGTTTTTAAAAATGTTTCAGGCGAATAGCATTAAACAAAATTCAAATTCAATCAATATTTCTATTATTTTTTTTTTTACTTAACAAACACATTTTTATGCATGCAAAATGTAATGTATAATATCCTATAATATCAATATAAATGTAAAAATTAAATTAAAACCATTTTAAGTGAATTTTATACAATAATTGTTGGCATTTATATTGCATTTTTTTGACATTTTTAATGCATTTTTTAAGGTTTTTTAGTGCACTAAATTCACAGGCCCGAATTAATAATACACTACTGTTATGGCAAATGCATTGTACTGCGTGAAGAAAAAATAATGCCTTTGAAGTTCGAATCCTGCAAACAAAAACTCCTTTATCCTATTGTTTTTATGGGTATTGGGTGACACAACGTAAACGTTTATCATACTTATAAGTTATAACTTATGCGTGTATTTCGAAACACATATTATTATACGACATAATATGAGGTACCTACTTATATATATATATTATATATTATAATGGAACGAACCGACACAGACGTTATAATTACAATATACCGTTACGTCGTTTACTGCAATTGCCGTAATTTTTTTCGTAAGTATATTCGAATATTATGTAAATCGAAGGTAAATAAATCGTCTGCACTGAGCGGTCGTTATTAATATATTATGTAAATATTATAGGTTTTAAAAAAAAAAAAATGTTTACCGATGATCCCTTAGTCATTCACACGTGCAGTGTTCAATGTCTTTTGAAGAAAAAAAATGATGTATTTAAGCATAATATGCGTATAGGTTGCAACCATATTAATTTAGCATATTCACTCGTTGACAATACTTAATTTAAATTTATTTATTTCGAACAAAGAGGTTCTGCCTTAACATTATTATACTACTATATACTGTGTAATAATGGTACATAAAGACAACAATTATATACTATTTTGATATAAATATTTGTTTGGTTTTGGGTACACAATTAGTACGATCCATAATGAAATAAGGCAACAGCTCACAATCCGACAAATGTCACGGTCAATAGATAATTGCTTAAAATCTATACATATTGACTATGCGCAAAATATATATATCGCGTCGATACAATATTATACCTCTGCGTTAACCCCGTTCAATATTCTAACAGTATATAATATAATACGAGTTTGCATTAATTCATATTTTATATAAGTACTCTGCAAAATGTATTAGGTAATTATTATGCACCATATTTCTTAAGACAACATCAGCATAATATTATAAGTACACATTTTTTCTTGAAATATTATTTTTTGAACCAGTTTAAATTACTAATTAATATGCCTATTTTAAAATTAATATATCACGTAGTGGAACATAATTTTTACCGATTTTTACCACTCTTTTAATCTTTAAAATATTTTTATTATTAAAAAAGCTATCTATCTAAAAGTATTCTGTTTTCAATTATTATGATAGCCGCTACAACAAAAAATCGATGCAAAATAACATGTCTTGTGGTAAAAATAATTCGTGTTATAATCTCGCGCCATACTTTCAAAAACACGAAAATCGACTTAAACAATATTATACCGTGTACCTACCTATATAATATAACCTGCCGTTAAATCGTGGACGTCGGACCTCCGTGTATTGCACTGTTGGCAATATAAGTATTTATTATCGATATACAATATAACTAATATAATAATTTAACGGATGAGAAATGTGCAGCCGTGTAGGCACTTGCTGTTCTCAACAGTCGAAGCCAAATACCCGGGTTGACACGTCGAGCAGTCGTCTCCACTCGGCTGCTGCGGCACTATTATTATCGGCGGCGAAAAAAATTTACCAGTCGCGCTGAATTATATAATACGTATAGTTGTCCTCTCGGTAATATTTGTAATTTCCGTATATACATATAATATCACGACACACACACACACATAATATAGGCATATAATATATATAATATAATATACCTAAACGTATATGAATAGGTACAGCGCTGAGGTGAACGAAGCGAGACGAGTGCTGTCCGACGCACCCGGTCTTTGTGTACATCCTGTCCGGCTTTTTGTTTTCATCGATGCGTCCCATAAAATACGTTCAGACTATAGTTGTTGTTCGTACACCTATTACATATAAATATATTGTACGTATAAATATTAATATTATTATATATTATATATATACGATTATCGTAAGACTGCCGACAACCGTCCGTATAATGCATCACAAAAGAAATTCATAGACAATAATAATATTATTATAAAGTGTATACACAAATAATATTATTTTCAACGCCGTGTTTTTTTTCCTTCTATCCCACGTTTGAAATTTTCAAAAAAAAACCGTTTCAATAATGCGACTTTGATATTTCCGATTTCGTATGTATCTATATATATTTTGTCCGGTAGATAGGTAGAGTCGTAGAAAACATTATTGCCTGTAGGTGACATACCGATAATCGATACTTTTACTGTAATTTATCAGTATGGAATTAATTGCGCAGAAATTATATCTGCGGGAAATGATCAACTCCAGATTTAGACAATTCATTAATTTGATCTGCAATGAGCATATTCTATATAATATATGAAACTTATAAGTTACAAGTGACTACAGATTATACACGCCTAATAGTATTATTTTCAATTTCGTGTAACTATTGTAAATGTATTTTTTTTTTAAATATTTTTGATAATATAAAATTATATGGTGTGTGTATTTACGGTTAATTGTACGTTTTGTGTAATAATATATATTTTAAATACCAAATTAAAAAAAAGATTATACCTATATTTTAAATAAAATATATACCAAAGTACTTTTGTGCAGCCACTGTATTGTACTAGGTAAAAGTTGTTATTTAGTTTAAGTCAATCAGTCATATTTATATTAGTACAATTACATCGTTTGGTTTACAAATTTCACGATATAATAGTTTTTGTATAATATGCTGATATGAATATACCGATGTCCGCGAAAACGGGATTCACTGTATAACCCATATTATTCATTACTCTAACCATATATTTTTGAATACTGTTTGCTGCACAGAATACTCGAAACTGAAACTAGACCATTTGATCACCAATCTTCCGCAGACAGAATTCTAAAATATGTATGGGGCAATGAGTAATTTAGGTAACTGAGTTATAGAGTGTACCCAGTTTTATCTGACACACGGTATACCTACATATTATTATACTACATATAATATATGCTACTTAGGTACATATTACACACTGTACACACGCACGCATTGTATGGCATCATAATATTATACTCATTGACATATTATATTGTCCGATAAAATGCATTTAACTTGTACTTTTCGTTGCACTTGAGTGCAGATAGTATAGCTGTGGTGTAAAACATTATTATATTATACATATATTGTATTATAACGTTCTCGAACGAAGTATAATAATATATATTTCTCCTCTAAATAATAATGATGGTAATGGGAAACAAATCTGTTTGTAAAAAATAATAGTTATTATAATAATAATAAAAAACCGTTTGACCACATCTGTTGTCGTATTATTATTATATATATATATATTTACAACAACGCCGGTACTCGGGGAAAAGACACACACAAACTCTCCATACCTAAATAATATATATAAGTATAATATTTTTGAAATGTACATCCGTTGAAACACACACATATATATGTATATAATATATAAACACGAAATAAACACAAGTCTTTGGACGACTACCTATTTGTGAGAGTGTGCGTGAGTGTGTGTAAAGGTATATGGGTATATAATATATATATAACATAGAGTTCTTCTAGCGAAACACACGCAATACGTGTCCGGGCGAGGAGAGAGAACGCACATACTTGGCCATTTTGTTTCGTGCACGGACCACAACTCAACTGAAACATCCAAGGTTTATGTTTATCCACGCATATATATATATATTCACACACAAATACACACATACACACGCACACACACGCAAGCACAAACATATCTCGTGACAGCATGACATATTATAATACAAAAACAATTGAAAATTCATAATGAGGTCCCCATATATATATGTGCGTGTGTTCACGTCTTTCAGACACATCATAATTATTATGGTACAAATATATATATATATATATATAATACATAATAATATATATAATAATATATTATATACGTACATATAACTCGTGTACACACAGCATACTATGGAAATCTCGACAAATCATAATATATATATTTATGTATATTAAATATATTACCGTTTAATAATATAAAGGTACATTTATGTATATAAGTAGAGGTACTGTCGAGTATGTCGTTTACATTTCCATACTCATATTTGGGATTTATTCAAATTCAAAACTCCAGACACTGTTGAAACATTATACCATATGTTTTTATAAATATATTTGTATGTATTTAGGGTAATTTCTATCTAGGCAATATGCTAGCTACACGAAACAATACTAATATTGAGTTGTATAATATTAAGAGGACGCGTCTCAACACTCAACCGTATGCATTGTCTCGTCATCTTAGGTGTAACATAGTCAATTTACACTCAACAGTTCTCGTTTACATTTGACAGTTTTAGTATGAGAGTGAATTTATAAATTAGGTATACCTATATTATCAAATTTATAGGTAACAATAACACGAGTTTTTCCCAGTGAGGCCCAGTAATCTTCATTATATTCATTTAAATAAAAATATATTATTCTGTGGTTTTTGGAAGTTTTGATTTGATAGTTGTAATCGTTTGTAAATTGTAATGTTTTACACTCATATAATTTTCTTTAAAATTAAGATATAGAAAAAAATACTTCCAAAATACCATACAGAAAAATAATATGTTGTTTATCATTAAGTTTAATAACAGTTTTATATTCAAACTAACGAAGCTAAATGATAATTACTGAACAAACATTTTCTACCTATGGTATACACATTTTGTGTGACACAGATAACACATACTTATGGGCCTAAAGATGTAATATAAGGTTTATCTAAGTTAATCATAAGTTTATCTTACAATACCTTACGCATAAGTGCATAACCTAAAAATCTCGATAAAACATATTCACAATATTTTTCCTCAACAGATAAACATTCCACGAGGAAATAAAAACGGCAATCGAAAATGTTAACTTCAAGTCACCAACATGACAAACCAGCCTTTAACCTATTTTCTATATTGATCATGGCGTTATTGAAGTACCTAATATAAATTCTACATACTAAAATATATGATATAAGAACCATACAAAAGGTGTTAATTCATTAAATTTCAAAATTTTCTATACTATAGGTCATACAAGTAGCTACTTCAACTACTCATCTACATGCATTTAAGTACGGAGAAAACCTCGATTTTGCTTAAAACCAAAAATTACCTACCCCAGCTATACTTGTATATAAAGTAAACCATCCAGCCAATTATAGAGTCTCCTTAATTCACAAGTATCTCTAGCGTCATCATCAGGAAAAACCGCCCCCTAAAATATAAATCTTCTACTGAATTTACTGTTCCACCGACGGATCTCTAACGAATTAAGTTACATATCTCTAACCATTGATAATACTCACAAGCTACAGCCAATAATCACACATCTACAGAACCTGATATGCCCTTAACCTCTCAAGATCTTAGTTTAATCTTAAACAATTGTAAAATTAGTGGATATATAGGGGTGCTAATAATTTATTTACATCTTAGATATTAGATAATAATATCGTAAAAACATCAAAAAAATCACCTTCAATAAAACATATTTATAACATAGTTTGCATATGTACCTATATCTATAGTTATAAACAGAAAAGGTATTTTTTAACAAAAACGTAGCATACTACCTACCCACTATCAGATATAACTCATAACTCATTGTAATCATTATTTCATACATTTTCGAAACATATATTATTCATTATTCTCAAGTTACAAATCTCGATATAAGGTTGAAATACAGAAATAGTCCTAGTAATCAGCTGTATGAGATTTTTCATCAAATATAATAATCTATAGTTACTCACCGCAGATAATAATTATAGAGCATTCTATTAGGCAGGAGGCTGCATCCGAATTGGTTTCCGACATTTTCGCAAGAAAACATGCAAATGGTTCCCACAAGGATTTTTCAAATAAATCGCAAATTTCCAAGTTGTACACAAATTACTTTTAAAATAAGTGACAATCGAAATTCAACGTTATAACTTGGGTTGTCAAATAATGTTTTTTATCCATTCACAAGTAGGTACCTGCCTACTATTCATAAATAATAAAAATTAGAATACAAATGTATGATAATGTTTAATGTTGGTATGTTTGTATCATACCGACTAAATTTGAACAGTCATTATTCTGTATAAAATTGGAAAGATAATTCAAATAGCTTTAAAAATCTTGAAACCATAATACCGATTAAGAACCTTTATTAACACCCCGGGAACAAATTCAGATATTCTGTTATTGGTATTAATGTGTTATAGCCTATCACCCCTACTAGGTAAATAGCCACGTGTAGTAATTATGTTATATATATGTTATGTTATATGTTATCATTAGGGAACGGATTTTAATTTAAATAAATATTTTTATGTAAAAATAGCATCGGAAAGTTTTCGATATATGTTTACGTTTCATTTAATTTCAAATAATCTGATGCTAATTTTATTTTAAATATTTTTAAATATTTTAGAATAATTAAATTTTTTTACAAATAAATACATAAATTATGTAATATTATAGAATTTCCGTGTATATTTTAATTATTTTATAAATAAATATACGCATTCTGTATTATTGAAGAATTTCCATTTTTATTTTAGTATTTTGCGATACGATTAGTTCTCTGTACTGTACACCTTTGACATCAAACTACAACGATTCTATATCTTATCTAGTTATCTAAGTAGTAGGTAGTAATTTCAGTATACGAGTATTATATGCGTTCACTTTTCGATCAGTATTCGTATGAGCATTATTCAATCACGTTATTTTCGCATTGTGTCCGTGTGTGTAGTTTGTATAATATAATATTGTTAACTATTTAAATATGCCTAAAGTAGCTCGCACAAAAAGGTCAAAAGTTAGTATTTATTTGGAAGAATTTCCGAATGAAACTTTTAGGAGTGATGGACAAGTTTTATACTGTCAGTCTTGTGATAAATCAGTATCTATCGACCAACGTGGTCAAGTTATTCAGCACATCAATACCAGTAAACATAGAGGCAATAAAGACAGAAAGCTTAAATTTCAACAAAATTTTATTTCTACATCATCCGCATCTACCAATAGTAAGTCAGTTTTTAATGATGATTTGTGTCGTGCACTAATACGTTCAGACATTCCTCTTTTTAAATTGAAAAATGTTGCATTTAAAAATTTTATGGAAACTATATAACTTATCATATATATCAGGGGTGGCCAAACCGCGGCTCGCGTCATAGACTTTTGCGACTCGCATCTTATCGTAACATTTTTACAAACATTTTTTTCATATGAATTTATGTATTTGAATAAGTATAATATTTTATTAAACTACAGTGTATAGTAAAAAAAATAGTAAAAATAAAGTGTTCTTTATATAATTGTTCTTTATTGACTATTTTCTTATTTGTTGCGTGTTTATTTTGCTTGTACGTTTTTTTAAAATCAGGACTATATATTGTTAACGCAGTCCTTAACAACTCCGTTAATACATTTTGGCTCTTCCATATTTATTAATATATTTGATAACTCGCGAGTCTCTTCTCGCTGGCCACCCCTGATATATATATATATATTATATTATAAAATTATTCAATTACATTATACCCACAACAGACTACGGTGTAATGTTAGTATAGGCACGGTATGCACTATGCATACATAATATTAGGTATTTAATATTTAAAACGTTTATTTTAAGAAACGTGCCGTTCGTGTCGATTCGGAAGTCGACACTGACACGGCCGTGTTCGTAATAACAATAATATTCATGTAGTGTATACACTATGATGAATATACGATGAGATTTTAATATTAAAACTTCTGTCAGACACGTCATATATATTATATTTGTATGACGTTTTAGCCAATCGCAAGCGCTTCGTGGCGGACGACAGGCACATTATACATTATAAACGTACCTATATGAGTGGTTCCCCGGAATAAACAAACACGACTGTATTTACATAAGGGAATGATCGAGGTCGATGGGGAATGACGGTTTTCGCTATTTTTTCGGTGGCGGGTCAAAGCCTCTGAACGAAAAAGTTACCCGAAAAAACGTCGACGGTCGCGTGTAAAGAAACGACAGTGCCCCTATACAATAAATATGTATATATGTATTATACGTTGTCAGACTGTAATATTATGTTTAATAAAATATGATAATAATATCATGTATTTGAAAAAGAAAACGTTTTTAAGCAAATCGGTACAATCAATATTGTTGATGGTTAACACTTATAACATATGACATATTATAATTAAAATATTCTAACTAATAAAAAAAAACCATTGCTATGGCAAATTATTTTTCATGTCTTTTCTCCTCTTGGTCTATTATTTGATTAACTTACGTTATTTTTTGTCAGTTAGTAATAACTAATAACTAATAAATACAACGAAATAAATAGTTATTTATAGCATATATTATTCTATAGGTAAGTGCGTTGGGAAAAGATAACCAAAAAATCATCTGGATGAGATAACAGATAATTCGTTCAAAATTTATCTAGATAAGATAAAATATAACATATTTTTTTTTATCTAGATAAAGATAAAAATGCACATACATTTATCTAGACAAAAAAAATAGATAATTATTTTTTAAAATTATATTATAAATAATGTAATTTATTAGTAATAACTAATTAGATAATATTTATTAATTAATAAAATTATCTAGATGAGTCCCAATACTTTAGGTAACCTATAGATAACCAATAGATACAAACAGATTCGAATATCTCTAGAAAATAATGTGTTTTATAACAAGTACTTCCATTTAATACACCTTTGGAAAAATAATCATAACCAACAAAAAATAAAATAAAAATCTGATAATTTGAATCTTATCAAAAATATTTATATATTATTAGGTACCTATATAGGTAATATACCCCTAATATACAAAATATGTATAGGGTATTGAGTAATTAAGGTAGGTACCTATAACTGGGTTATAGAGTGTACCCAGTTTTCGGGGACTCATGACAACGTATAGCGGCTGTTTGATACTTCAAACAGTTTAATCTCCTCATTGTCACAGCCATTCTGGTAACAAAGGTTAAGGGTGTACTCAAGGAGGGGTGGTCGGGTCTGGACCACAATATTAATTGACAGAGTTTAAAATTCTTAAAGTGCAAACCACTGGTTGCATACTTTTTACATGTTAAAAAAATGTGGACCCCCCTTTGAAAAATTCTCCTGGGTACATCCCTGACAACGGCAGCCAAAAAAAAAGTAAAATTATAAAAATTCATAGTTTTGACTATGGTTCCACCCGATGACTTTCCACATACACACACGTGGGCTCGTTTATTTTGTACCTACCGGGTCGGTCGAAATTATCTTACGAGTTACGACTTATAAGAAAACAAAATTATTGTACAATTTTGTGTTACTTATACCTATTCAAGCCTCGTAAACAGAATGACGCGTGTTTACCAGCGTCTAAAAGCTAAAGAAAAAATAAACTATGTACTATTGCAATATCATAATACCTGTTTCTTCTGCAACATGTAAATTAACTTTTTCCATGCATAAAGAGGATAAAACCGTATGTCTTGAAAAATGCTACTCTCGACTGCAATTATAACTATCTAGCTTAAATTAGCATAATAATTACTAAAGAAAAGTCTGAAGGAAAATTGTTAAACATTTATGATATTATAAATAGTTTTTTTGAATGTCATAACAATAGGAAAATACTGAATATATTGTTAAAATAAATTACATATCGATGTATTATTACAAAAATATGAAATTTTTTAGCATTTTTTGTAAACTTTAAGTAGGTATACCTAAAATGCCTACCTTAAATGTATAGTAGATAAATTAGGTGTCTTAGTATTATTATTTTTACTATGAAATCAAATCAATACCTATATGATATATAATATACAGTAAATCCCGTTTAAGACGCTCTCGCTAAAGACGATTTCCCGGCTAATACGCTCTTTTTATAAAATATAATAAAACATTTTCGTTCCCGCGTAATACGATTTACCGCTTAAGACGCTATTTTTAACTGGTCCCTTGGAGAGCGTCTTAAACGGGTTCTCCTGTATATCAAGTAAAAATGTTGTCCCTCCCTAAAAAATGTTGGCGTGACCCACCTGGTGCAAAAATTCAGTCGTCTCCACTGGGCAGGGCAGCTGGCACCTATGCATAAAACATATTATATAGTAGCGAATTTGTTAACACGAAGCACGCATAATAATACAGTAGGTATATGCGACTTCCAAGAATTGTTGTTCGGCCGTCGAAGAAAAATAATATTATTAAATTCAAAAAATAATAACAAACGAGAAATAGTATAACTCACGAAACGAAATAGCTATATATTTTATATGAGCATATTATATACTATATAGGCAGCTACCAATATCATATAATATGTATATTTTATATTATATATATATATGTGTAATACAAAGTCTGTTAACGAACCTTATTATTATTCATTCATTTATTTTTTATTTTTAAGGGTTGTATTATACGTAGGTACGATTTAAAGGGTGTTCAGCACCGTATATTTGGCGTGCCTGCCAATAAATACTTTTCCAACTATTTTTCCTGGAATCGGTTTCTATAGTGAATCGCGTTTTAAGTTATAAAAATATCTCGTAGTTATCGTATTATATTTTTTATTGATTGGTATTCGTGTACAGAACTTGGTCCAAAACCCCAATAACTTGAACAGCGTGTAGTTACAGGTGATCTAATATAGACGTTGTTTTTTATTTTTTAAATTCGTGAATGGAATCATTTTAAGTTTAATTTAAATGTATTTAGATTTCGAGTGGAACCAATGAGTCTAATGTTTATCAATGTTGTGATTTTTACTGGCATGTGTATTATCAAGCTTTGGAACAGAAAAATTAATAAATCGCTCTAATCTTCAACAATTAGGTGGCTCCTGGTAAAAAATGTTGTCTAGTGAATTGAGAATTCAAATTTAAAATGGTGGGCCAGTGAGTACCGCTCTGCTGTTATACTCAGAGGCGGACTGACTACTTTTGGTTCAAGGTGCAAAATTAATTAGGGGCCCGTAATTTTTTTTTAAACTTACTCAAATTAGGAAAGACTTCTAAATTACAATAAGAGTTAAATTTAAGAAGGGGCCCGAAAATGGTAATTGGGGCCTGTATTATAAATACGAATGGGGACCCGGAGTGCTACCTGATTTATAACACCCTGTGCCAGTCCACCCCTCGTTGTACTGTATACACTTATAGGTGTTGTGTGGGGGGTCACCGTAATAGATTTGTCAAATTTGAATAAAAAAAAATAATTTTATATGAAAAAAGATTCTGAGTGAAGCCTATACTATAAAGATAATATTTTAAATTAAAAAAGTCAAAAATATAAATAAAATTTCAGTTAAAATATCTAATTCCGTCCAAATTTGAACTTGAAATATCTATAAAAACACTGTGTTCACTTAATTTTTTTAGATATTTCGGTCACAGTATATGAACTACTTATAAGAAATCTTGCTAAATTTTAAATCCTTTGCTATAAAACTTGGACATTAATATATTTTAACTTTGAAACAATTTACAAATTTTCGAGACTGATGAATTTTGTAAATATTTGAACTTTAAATGCTTATAAAAAAAAAAAATATGTCTGGGTTCGTATCTTAAATAATTTTGAACTGCAATTATAACAACTTTTGAGGAACCTTTTGCCATATTTTCAAGCTTTTTGACTCATCGAAAAAATGTTACTAATATTTATAGAAAAGTAACTTTAAAAAATTCAAAAATTTAAATGTTTATAAATAACTCAAAATACGAGACAAAATATTTAGATAATTTTACAATGCATAAACAATTATAAAATTATATAATGACAATTTGGTGAAAATTCAATGTATCTATGATCATTTGTTTTTTTAATTACAACAAAATTATAAAATCCTTCGATGAGAATTCGTTCATTTACGAGTGAATATCTCATGTTGTAAACAAATGAACTTTATTCACTCATAAACAATTAATTTGATTTTCCAGTAAACTCTTTATATTTGTTTAAAGTAGAAAAACTTATGAGGAATCCCGAATCTTGTATTAAATTTTAAAATATAGTTATGATATGAAACATTTTCTACTTGTTGGTATTAAGTCAACCGAGTCTAAAACGATGTTTTGATATTATTTGGGTGATGTCTCGTCGAGTAGAGTCTCGGCATTTACCTAAAAGATTTCCCCGAAGGTTTAATTGTCGGTTTTGATGTGAACATTTTGTTTAAATACCTAGAGAGCTTGTAAACTTGGTACGCTCTGTATATTACGGTTGTTCTTGTCATTGATATTATAATTATTGTGGTTATTTGCATCGATGGTTTTAATTACGGCGGTATTGGAGGCGTTATCTGAATATTGTGTGGTTGAAGGTAATTCATTAATCTCGTTATGCACTGTGGTGGAGAACCCAGAATCGGATATTGTAACATTGTGTTTATTAATTATCAATAATTTTTGATGAGTCAATTATTAGTCTTTAATACAGATTATTAATATAGGGTTAGCCAGTTAATGGGTAAGTCACCCATTGACATAAATATGAAAATTGAACACATAAAGTATAATATGTAGATTCGACAAAAAAATTATTCATCTTACAATAATAATTGGATCACACATAGTATTATAATATTATGTTGTAACGCTATCGAAAGCTATAAATTAACAGCGGTACGATAAACGTGGTAGTTGGTCGAGGTTTTATGGTTGTACATGACATTGACAAACTATTATCACCACTATATAAATTATTGGATGTGATAAAATGTTTTAATGGTTTTATTTATATCATAAATTCATTAATACACTTTTATGTTTTATAGTGCATTAACTACCGGGACCATAGTTGGTGTATTTTTTAATTTTTGAAAAAAAAAACAAAAAAAGTGTTTAGTTTTAAATTGTTTTATTCTGTTTAAAATTATGTTTTAAATAAAATAAATTGTTTGAGGTTTAAACAGTTAAAAACAGTGTTTTTTAAGCCTCAGTATAATATTTAAAAAAATCTTAATTTTAAGTCTGTAAGTTATTCACTTATATGCCGTGTACTAGTATAATTTATGTTTCACTGTTTATTTATTACTTATTTTAAATCTTAAACATATTTGAAATGTATTTAAAATATTTTCTGAATGAATATTTTATGTGGACATTATATTTTGTATAATATATTATATTAACTATTAAATAAAAACATTTTAAATTTGGTAATTTATTCAATAAAATAAAAAAAAAATTAAAATGAAGGATGGTAATAGATATAATTATTTAATACTTTAACTTTTTTCTGAAGGATATCTATTATTATTTATTATTGATAATAAACCAAAAAAAAAAAACACAAAATTCACTTGGATTTTACTCTGTTTTAAACATATTATGTTTTATTCGTTTTAAACAATGAACAAAACGTTTGAAAAAAATTGTTTTAAAGATAATAACCCTATCCAGGTCCAAGTTATACTCAAAATTCTGCAATTTACCATATTGATTTGAAACAATATATAATATAATAAACTGCATGTCCAACTGAAAATGGTTTAAAAATAATATTGTTGAGTGTCGATATTTATTATTATAGTCACGCATATATTATGAGGTCAAGATGCAAATTTTTTTTGAAAAATGCATGGATTATACTTTTTAATTTTTTTCTCGTCATGTTTGTCATAACGGAGGCAAGTAATCTGCAGCAATGAAGATAGTAAGTATAATATAATATGTATATTTGTGCATTAAAGTATATTGTACCTATAAACAATAGTATACCTATTGTGTTTTTTTTATAAACTAAAATATTATTTTGAGTAAATAATCGACTCTCTCACATATTTGATATTTCTAACAAATTTCTAAAAATGTCATGTTAAAAAAGAGTATTTAAAAATTATCGTATTTCAATTTTTTGAGAAGTTAAAATCAAAAACGTTGAAAATTCGTTTTCAAGTAGACTTGACGACAATTCAAATAGGTTTTTAGAATTCTTATCGCTTCATTAGATCAATTGGTATGTTAAGCAAAGAACCGGTCTAAAATCCTATGTAAAACGTGTGTTAGACAAAAACAAAAAATCACGGTACCGAATCATTCAAATATTTAGTATTTTAAAATAATGGTATAGACAATTTTTCCTTATCACCTGCACAAGAAATGTTCATTTTAGGTACTTCTATAAATAGTTCTAATACATTTTTTTTATAATTACTATTAATATTTGTTTTGCTTATGATGCATTATTGACACATTCTTATACGTAATTTGTCATGTTAAATTTAAAAAAAAAATTAATTCTGATTAACATATTATATTATATAATTTTATAGTATATCATGAATCCATACAATTTAAAACATAATAAATGTGATTTTTGATCTTGAATTCATAAATCTTCGGGATTATTTAAATATTATATAGTATAGACGGCATATTATAACGGACATAATGATGAACGAGTTCAGCCTGCGGTTAGCTGTATACATGAATAATACACGAACGTTGTAATACGTATATATAATTTACAATCGTAAAGTGAATTTTATGTACTGTGGTTACGGTTTGCCTATAACAAATAAATTAGGTTTATCAACTTACGATATAACTCCACAGTTGGGTTACTTTAGTGTTTATTAATGTCACATTGTCACATATAGGTATAAAATACAGAGTGCCACACCTTTATATAACACGACGTATCATAGATAAAAACCTGCCAATAGTAGGTAGTTGTAAGTTTTTCATTTTAAAAATCATGTAATTATCCAATATAAACGTTATATAGCCAACTACTATACCTACATGTAAATTGAATGAAAAATTCATAGTTGAAAAATGTCTCAGCTCACTGATATGGCAAGAAATAAGAAGAGAGAATGTACCAACTATAGGTTACAAAACAATTCCAACGATTACAATTTAACCTTTAGATAAATTTAGTAACACCAATTTCAATACTTTTACATTTATTTTTCATATTTTATAATATTTAATTGTGAAAAATAAAAATAAATGTAGTATGTTCACTGTCCATTAAATATACTTTTATATAACAAAAACTAAGGAAAAAAAATTCTGACTCTTCACAAATCTGTTTAAATTATAATTTAGAAACAGAAAATAAATATAAATACCTATTTAAAATTTATCAATGCACTTAATAAGCTCGCTGCATAGTAATCACTCTGTAGCTTATATGGAACGTTAAAATGGTAATAATACATATGTATATTTTTTTGTAATAAGTAGCAAATTTGTTTTCCTGTTATTTTAAGGGTATTTTACGTAATTTGAGCCCGTAACCAGTTTTTGGTTTTGCAAACATTTAAATTAAAAACATGCTACCTACATACTTTATACTTTCTTCGCCACACTGAAAAACATGAAATTATAGATATGTTTTTGAATTCATAATTATAAAATTTCAAGTTACTGATTGTATTTATATAGTCATATGATTAAAAAAAATTATCAACGAGGTAGATATGATAACGTAATTATTATACATCAGTTGGTAAGGACAATGTATAGGTATTGTGATATCCCTCTTATAGAGTGACACGCGCTAAAACATACGACAACTTATACCTTCATACATTCTAATCTATAATGACTGTCTTTAAAATAAATCAGATTACCGCTTTTAGCATTATTGAGGTACGACAGTATGCGTTAGTCGATTCTATGACTATTAGGATATCCTTCAACGAACGTAAAAAGTATCTTTAAAAGGTATTAGAACATTATATGGAATAGTTGAAATAGGATAATATGGAATTGGTTCTCAAAAAAGTTACATAATATTAAATTAGATTATTAGATTTTACGATGTCTGGAAAAGTTTATAAATATAATATATATATATATATAAATCTATATCTAATAGATTGGTTATGTTTATTTCTCGTGAGTCTTGTGACAGCTAACCTAACCAGTATATAGCCAGACGTACATGTATTGTAATATAAGTCCATGCGTTAAAATAGATGTGATGTTAAATGAGAAAAATAAAAAACTCTTTGAGATTAATGGCTTTAAATACTGATTCAAAAAAAAACTGTCAGGAAATATTGAACGGTGGATCTTTAAAAAAAAATTGATAATAATTTTAAATAATAAATAGTTTAAATAAGATTGAGAACAATAATCTCGAACACAACAATGAAAAAAATATTGAATACATATTAGACAGGCAATCATTATAAAACAATAATTTAAAAAAAAAAACTCAAGAAAATCTTGAACGACCTACAAAATCATTAATTAATGGTTATATTAAAAGTTTACAGCTTATTTTGTTTTTAGAGTTGGACAAAATATTTACTCTATTTGATCAAATAAATTACATAAATTACCTTAAACATTATCTGAACTACATGAAGCTTTAAATATAATAACGATGCAAAATAAATCGTGGAGAAAATATAAAATTTATAAATTATCGTGAAAAAAAATATTGTTATTTTTACTTGTTTACATAATTTAGAGATGCTCGGCGAAATTAAAATCGTTTTTTTTTTAAAGTTGCCCTAAATTATTTTACCAACTTTTTACCAATCATGGTGTAAATGATAACAATTATTTTCCTTTAGTTTTTTTCCTACTGCCTGATAAGAACAGAAGGTACTTATACTTATACACAAGGATTTCGATTTATAGAAAATCATACGAGAACTGAAATTATATATACTGATTTTGAAAAGGCTATATTCACATGATTGTATCTGAAGTTTGGCCACAATCTAATTTATAAAGATGTATATTCCACTTGGGACATGCATGCTGGAAAAATATTCAATCCCTATAGGACTCTACAGGGACTTTCAAAATAAAGATTCAGACTTTAGTTAAATATTGAAATAGTTTTTTGGGTAACTTTAATTTCCACCTAAATACCTGATATAATACAAAACGTTTATGTTGAGTCGATAGCTACTAAACCAGTATATGAAAAACTAGATGCATTTTTTGATTACCTATGTACTTGAAAATTATATTAAAAACGACAGTAATTATTTTTCATAAAAAATATGAGCATAATTTTCAGCCACATCAGAAGAAATAACAAACGGTTGTGAATCGTTTCATGAAAAACTGAATTCACGATTTAATTCCACCCACCCCAATATGTTTATTGATATTTATTCTATACAGTCTAAAGTCTGTAAAAATGGGGAGGAAATTATTGTTGGTTGAATATATTATAATAATTTGAAAAGTTAATCTAACATGGTTGTAATATTATGAAAGATCATTGGAACCAATTTGTTTGTTATATGTATACAACACGGGAACCAATTCAGCAAATGGGAACCTACTCGTAGTCGTCCTTGAAATAATATTCAATAAAGTTGTTCAGGTCGGAACCACTTTTGTTCAGGTGTAAAACAAACAAAAAAAACATCACTAAATCAAAATTACATAGGCCTTACTACGAATGTCGCTTCTCGCGTACAATCATCGTACGTCTTATACCTACGCCGAATCTCTCGACGACAGCAGGACTGCGGATGTCTGCGCTTGCGGCGGTGTTATTTAGTAAAATATTAGTGTTACTTCAATATTATTTAGTGAACGTTTAGCATACTGTATAATATGGATACAAGTATACAACTAAAAAGCATCTCAGGATCACTTTTATTAATTTAAACTCTTTAAATAATAAGGTGTTTAGTTCAATTGCTGTAATGTGGAATATTGTTCTAAAATATTTAAATTAGACCTCAAAATCATGCATGATGTCCGCTAAATAATTGCATATTTGCATTTACAACAAATTCTGATTAAAAAAAACAATTATAATTTTCGCCCATTTTCACACTGCAAAAACTTGCAAATTAATAAATATTGTTGAAGATTACGAGTCGATATCTACGGAAATTGCCAAAGTTGGTGCGAATCCACTTCAAATACCTAAATTAGGTTGTTATGCGTCTAGCGCAATACTACGATACTAAAATAATAAGTCTATAACAAGGCTCGCAAACGTTATAAATTTGACAAAAAACGATTGAAATTTGTAAACGTAATTATAACAGAAAGCGATAATCAAAAATAATTAAATACCACAAAACATAACGATTATATATATTAAATATATCATTTAACAAAACATAACGCAAAACGTAATTTAAAGAATATCATCAACCAAAAAATATTGCAAAACTTAATTTATAAAATTTTATTGAACGAAAAATAACGCAAAACGGAATAATTTAAAATCCATTTATTTAAAGTTATATTGGTTTCGTAGAAATATTTATTTCATGCACACGGACATTAGAAGAATCGATTATATTATATTCCGTATCCGGGCTATTACCTGCCCACATTAGTTATTATTAATAAATTTAATAGGTATTAACACTATTCTAAATAACAATAAACGCAAAACTTGTATAACGTTTTACTTCTAAATAACGATAAATGCAAAAATTGTGTAATTTTTATCTGTAAATAACATAAACGGAATTTTTTTTTTCAAATGCAAGTCCTGATTTATAATAATATAATAATACAGTCTTGAGATCTTGACGGAAAGGAATCATTCATAATAGGTGCGTTTCCAATTTGTGTATATTTTTCTCGGAACGACAAGCTCGTGGCTATCTCTGCAAACATTTCTGCGAACAAAAACAATTCCTAGCTAAAAATATTCATAATCGTAATAGCAATAATTATTGTCACGTGACGTCACGCGTTCGCATGCAGATAATATGTAATACCAATATTATAGTACCACGTTTTCTTTATCCTTTACAAAACTTAAACACCGTTTACTTAGTACAGTATTACCTACGTATCATTATTACTTTATAATATGTCCTTTGCCCTACAATATACGTAGATACGAAACTTTTTTTAATTGAATCGCACGCTGATTATCTGCAGAACTATTCAAACTTAAGTATTGAATTTACATCGCGCGAGTAACGAAATTGCATGCCCCACGTGACTTGTCATAATGTCTGAAAATAAATATTTCGAGATAAATATACCTATCATAGATAAGTTGTCGTATCGATAGATTTTTAGATTGGTTTCTAATCGATATGGTCTCGATGTACCTATATATAGATAGGCTCGTGTGAAGGAGCCATTATCACATAGGTACCTATAATATTACTCGCATCTCGCATCTTAGCAGAGTAACCAAATTTGGTCCTATAAAAAAAGTCACAGACCACAATCCTTATATTAAATATATATATATATATTGAGGACCAGATATTTTTAAAACGTACTTACACAAATTGCGTTCCAAGATTTTACTTATTTTTATCCGGCAAAACATTTTAAAGATAAGTAATAATCAATTATGAAAAAAATAAACATACACCTATAAATACAAGACAAAATGCATGAATTTTTAAAAAATTACTCGTTTAGACTTAGTTACCTACGATTTTTGATCAGTTACTTGATAACTTATTTTTAATAATACATTTTTTAATCATAAACAACAAACAGCAATAAACTAATACTAATTATATTACCAATTACCAGTCATAAGTCTGAAAAATCCCGGGGTGCCATGGCGCACCAAAAGGCGTCTTACCCTTTTTCTGTCCTTCTATTTATTTTTGTTTTTATTTTATCTCATTTTCTTATTGTAGTACTATAAATACAGATTGTAAATAAACAAGAAAAAAGTCTAGAAAACGAGAAGGAAAATATTGAATTTGCAAAAGTATTCCTAGACGTAATAACTAAATAATCATTAGCGTATAAATAAAATTATTTGGGCCATAGTATACGTATGAATAAAAATATTTTGACTAAAATTTACATAATATTATCTATAAAATTTACTTGGTCCGTAATTTGCACAAAAAATTTAATATGGGACACAATTTACAGCGACCTCACGTTAGTACGCCCAGTACCAATTCACGATAATTAATAATCACCATGGGACAAAAATGTTCACATTTTTAAAAGTCAAACAATTTTTGAAAATTCAAGACCTAAGGTTATACCTATATTCAATTTTTTTTTTATAAAGTGAAAAATAAATCCATCTGGCACAGTATTGACTACAAAAAATTTAAATGCAGTTCGTTCTTACTTTATGTCAAAAGTTTTGTGTTTAAGAGGTATTTTTCACATAATCTTAAGCTTTGTCATATAATATAACTTATATATTAGTTTTTAGTTGATCTTAAAGAACGCCCCCATTATCAGATAACTTATAACTGTATACTTAATAAACTTTTTATTATCTATAGAATATTTAAATTTAAATTGTACGTAGTAGGGGTGCCTTACAGCTGGAAATGCTTTCTCAAGACTTTTTTACCCCGGTACATTAATTTCCTACAGTCATATTGATTAATGTATAAGATGAGAAAAAATCAAAGCGGCTCGCGGCTGATGCTCTCCCATTCACCTTCAGTTGAAGCCGATCAAACTGAAACACGCCGCATATAGCATGCGATGTCCGAGTGAAGAAATCGTACTTACATGTATGTATGTATAGGTATTTATTATGCGTATTTTTTTTTTATTTTATATATACATACGCGCTGAAAGAATGCGAGAACCGTTCGTGGAGTTGGTAAAGGGGACGGTACATAAACGAGTTGCAAATAACGTTCGATAATAACGATTATTAGCGCGGAATAAAAAATAAAAAATCGCGGTATATAATGTTAAACCACTATAACGCGTTTATAATATAATATTATAATATTCTACACACATATATTATATTATACACGGCCGACTCGTTCTCGAGATAAATATTAATAACCGTCATCGCGTTCTGCACGCGCGTCCGCCGTTCAGGAATAAAACCGTTTTCTCGCCCCGCTCTCGACAAGTATTGCGTAAAACAATAATTAATTACAAAACGCATGTATGTATAGGTTTGAATATATTATATTATAGGTATACTCCAGCAACAACCGTGAAATTGATTATTATTATTATTTTTATTATTTTTATCATCATCATTATCATTACTTGTGAGTATCTATGCAATATTACATGTATAGCAGGTACCTTAACCGGGCTATACATACCTTTATACCACTTGTTGCTCTGCAATTTGTGTCCGTATAAGTACGAGCGCATATTACCTATAATATGTGAAAGTCGCGGCGTTTTCGTCGTGTTCAACGAAAATCTAGAAAATAACATGTTGTCGGGGATTTTGTTGCAATTTTACCTATAAATCACAACGAGTATGATGCGTACTCTATATTAATCTCTATGGTTTTTTTTTTACATCAATGTGAACACCCACATTATTGTCCTCGAAAATTGTTGGCGTTTTCAGAAAACTAGACGTACCTATACATTAAAATGTGCAATGTGCATGTAGATTTTCGTTCTAAGTTTCCAACGGTTTTTAATGCCCACATTTTTCAACCACATAGTGCAGTACATGCCCACGTGCAGCTATCGTTTTTTTTGGCGATGGTTTGATTGTGCTTATAAAATATAAAATATGAAAATAAGAGTAAGTAAAGCATACATCACAAAGCGGTGCGAAGAGCATCTATCTATCTTTTATCTGTGTTTTGTTTTAGCTAACCGCTGGCGGAATAGTTTATCGAACGCAATGGCATTATCACAGTTTTCGGCATTTTTAATTAATTATTTTACAATATAGCTTACGTGCCAGGTACTAAATTGCACTATACATTGACTACATTATAACGTCTAGCTGGCGTTGAGGTTATCGGACCAAGACGATTACCCTACGCTACCTGCACTGCTGCAACAATATCCTGTCCGCAGTGTATATTAGAATATTATACACCGATACTGCTTTTTTTTTTTTTAATTGTTTTTTTTTATGCGTTTCCAAGGACATCGTATAATATCCATGGTCAAATATACGGAATCGGTATAAATTTCAATGCACATTTTTCGCGATTTCCATGTCCCGAGGAACAGCAAACTTGCATGCTCACTCCTGCACAGGTTCTACGCCAAAAATTTCAATGCACTCTGCGCTCAATAGATCATAATATATAATTAGTATAATATATTTAAGCACGTGCGGCGAATATCTGCTGCGCCGTGTTTACACTGCGTTACATATGCGGACACATACAACTCGATTCGCACGTGGATCCCCTTTATATCATTAAAATAGTCACTGCGACATTTGTTCTCCAGTTACACTGTCGTAGTAAAGCCCATTACTTTTCTGTGCAGTCGGAACTCGTATAGCTTTATATTACTTTTATAATACCTGTGTGTGTGTGTGTGTGTGTTGCACTCGCGTTGATAAAACATATTATATTATACATCTGCTGCTATGTTTTGGCGTTCTTCTCTGATTACACGAAATTATAGAATATAACCGACACTGGTAGTGGTGATGGACGGGAGGAGTGTCCCAGGGCATGAAACGACCCTCCCCATTAGTCGATGGATAGGCGAACCAACCAAAATCCAAATCATCATCGTATGATCTGAATTGTAATTAACCTGCAATGATCTACGATTACAAATTATAATATATTTTAATATTTCTAGATAAAGCTGAAGGGATCGAACAAATTTAACAATGATTTGATAAATTGAGTTGATACAAATTTCAAAGACGACGATACGCGATTGCTGGAGTGAAATGTAAGAGGACATTCAGTCTAGAGCCGACATTAGGATTTGTGAGGCCCTCGATACGAAAATAATATCGAAGCCCATCATACGTTTCTATTTACGAATCTGTATTAGGATAACATTCCTACTTGTTTTATGGTTCAAAATTAATGAGTTATCTAGTAAGAAGATAGTAACATATTATATTAAAAATGATAAAACATGTAGGTTGGATTTATAAATTCGTAACTATTTTTGAATTTTTTTTCACAGCACTATACTGTTAGGTATGTGTACAATAGATAATTCGTTTTTTTAACACCCATTGCCAACTTATTTAGATTATGCAGAATTGAATGGAAATAAACAACAATATAAATAGCGCGCTAGAACTATAGATTTAAAATATTGGTATAAGCCACTTACTAATTACTAAATACCATCCATGAATTATTTTATAATGGATTGCACTAAATTTTCTACCATAGTATTGTGGTAAGGGTGACGGAGTGGCCGAGCAGACAACGGGGTCGGTTCCGACGCGTACCACCGCCGGTTCGAATCCCGACCACGGGCGGCTCCTCTCTCTGGGTAGGTAACTGTCTAGAGATAGAGGCCGCCCGACTGGGCATGGCAAAAACCTACGGGTGCCCAATTTGAAATTCTGCCAAAAACCAAACACACGTGTTTACCAAAAACCTACAGTAGGTACCTTCCCTCACAATTGAAAAAACCACCCAATGGCCTAACTGTACCGTTACAACCATTAAAACTGTTACAGCCGTAACTCCCACAAAAGCTAATGGCCATAGTGGCCAGGCGATGGACCAAAAAAAAAATTAAAATAAAAAAAAAATATTGTTTACCTAATTTAACTATTTTTTCCACGTTACGTTTTAGGTTCATTTTTATCACTATTTCGTTCTGATAACTCTAGAATAAGACTGCTAAAACACAAAATTCATCAATTTTGAATTATGACTAATTAATATATAATTTAATATAATTTATATACCCATATAATTTTTCTTTAATTAGTCACTAAAAAGATGTGTCAGTGATAAATTATTAATTTTTAGCTAATTTTCAAAACAAGTGTATCATATTTACTTTATTGCAGTATACTTATTTTGATGTATCCAATTAATCACTCATGTCAAAATTCAAGACTAACTTATTTCAATTTGTGGCGTTTTTGCACTAAATAAAAATTAAAAACTATCGTGATTTGTGGGTTGTGTCGGTATTGAATTTTTTAATTTGTGACTTTTCAGCTACAATATGAAATTAAATTCTGCCATATTTTAGTAAATGGTTGCCTTAAAATCAATTTCTGTGTGCAATACAGTCACGTCATCTCAAAATATCTCAGTCTTGCATTTACTTAAAAAATTGTAAAAGGCCACAAAGTCGAACTTTTTGGATCAAGAGTGTACTTCATAAAATTGTAAAATTCATATTGTAAAGCATATTTGCAAATATTTAAGTTTTTAGTTTCATATGCATAGGTAAAGAACTCTTTGAAATATCTGACATTCAAAATTGGGTTTTCTCAAAACTATACATTTTGAATTGCAGCAGTCGTCTTTTTCTAGAGGTGTGAATTATATACGTTAAAATACACTTCATTAGTTGATTCTTTGTTGATTGATTTTTTACCAATCAAGCGATATTGGTGAGCTGATTCTTTTCTTTTAAACTCTACACTAATATATAAGTACAACAAATTAAATTGACTCTGAATTTTCAATATTTAACTAACATTACAAGTTGAATCAACAAAACGTCTTAAGAGTATGTTACACCCGCATGTGATGTTTCCGTCTTATGAACGTAAAACATAGCAAAAACTGTTTTGCACGGGACAACTTTTCTCGCACCATATTTGCTGTAGAACTACCAAATTTTCACAACACGTAAAGAAGAACTTTATTTGTGTAACAGCGAGCTATTTTTTTAATAGTACCATCAAATTATTCTTTATAAGCAAATGATAAAAACAAAAACTCAAAATGTTTATAAGCAAATAACTTTTATTGAATTTATGTTATCTAAAATATTGGCACGCTGTTGCATAGATAATTTTCTACCCTATATGTTCAGAAATGGAGCCACCACTACTACAAACACAGAAAGATAAAAGTTGTCCCGCGCAAAACAGTTTTTGCTATGTTGTACATTTGTAAGGCGGATACAACACGTGCGGGTGTGACATCCTCTTAAGAGTAAGCATTTAAAAAAAAAAAACTAAATATATTCAACGTGAAATTGTAAAACCAACCTAGTCCTCCCATCACGGGAGTTGTTTGTTTCCGCTAAAGTGAAAAAACTGTTTGATTTTTGTTTCCGCCGATTCATGGCAAACATATACGTACTGTATTCTAAAATCCCATAAAGGTACAGGCAGTGATGTAAATTGTATAATATTTTATCATACAAGCGTATTATACGTTGTGTATGAAAAAATAAAATACAAATGGTATAAAAAAAAAAAAACCAGTGATAAATGGTAGACCGATAATGCATGCGAATAAATGCGATGCATATTGTTGCAACTGATAACAGAAATATAACGACAGTCGCGACAACTGGTCCTCACAAATGCTGCGGTGAAGATGACATGGTCGCATGGTGGTTTAATTGTTGCAGGAGGAGTGCAGGACACAATTTTTCACCGCTCACTGCAGTAGTGCTCACCGCTTATCATTCTATCAAATTGTCAATAATAATTAAATAATGCATAATATATTATTATTTTTATTAATATCCATGTTAGTTGTTTAATTGTTCTGTTTTCTCTTTGTCATCACTTTATGTTTTGTATAAATGTATTCATTTATTAGTTATTAGTGTTATTACTTATTAATATGATATATTAGATACTTTTTGACTAAAATTTACAAGTTCCTGAATAATTGTGTAGTAAGGTACTGTTTATTTTTCAATGAGTCGACCTTCGAAGCAAAAAGCCTTTGTTGATAAATATTTTATCAAGTATTATGTTGGAAAGACAGAAAAACAAAAATGCATATTTTGTAAGGAGTCTTACGCTTATAATGCATTTCGTTTGGCTAAGCATTTATTAACATGCAAAAAAACGGATTCCAAATTCCAAAATGATAAAGTAAAAATTGCACCTTTGCTTAAATTAAACAACTGTGAAGAGGTTAGTTTCACTTCAAATAGTAGCACTGAAACAACATCTTCATATAATTTGGGTGCAATTATACCGGCCTTTTTAAAAAATGATCAAAATGATGAGGATTCTGAACTTGTAATTGAAAATTAAGATTTAGTACAAAATGTGTGTATTGATTCCGATGAAATTATTGATCAACATACTCCTGCTCATTCTATTACTACATCAAACACAAATATTTTTAAAAATTATTCAAATGCAACTAAACTAACAACTTTTTCAAAAAATGTAAGCACCAAACAATTTTTTTTAATACTGTATAATATACGTATTATACAAATGAAAAATATAATACGTTATTTTTACATCACTTTGTTTTATATACTTTGTACTAATTTGTCTGTTTTATATTTTATCCGTTTGGTTTATGTATATATAATTTATAACCGTTTATTTGTATACAAATTATAGTTTAAATACTTGAAAATAAAATTTTTAAAAATACATTACTTAATATTAGGATAGGATTTATAGAACTGTTCATTGAAATATGCACGTGAATGGCATAATTTGTGATAAGTTATTGTTCAGCATAAGCTATTACTGAAATTGGATCACATCGTGGGTGGAAACGTAATATAATTTCGGAAATATAATTTTCAGAATATCTTAAAAGTTAAAACAATAACTATAGGACATAGGTACATAAAATCAGTATTATGATTAGTGGTTCTCAAATCTCAAACGATAATTAAAAAAAAAAATGATTTGGCAAAAATGAAAACCAACTCATTTTTCATATTGACAGAATCGATGCATATCTATATAGTATTATATACACGCATATTTAAATAATAATAATTATATAATAATATAAATAAATATAATAAATAATACCTAATACAATTTTATTATTTTAAGTGTTAAGTGTTTCTATTAGTAAGAAATAAAATACCATGATTTTCACTGCAATCTAAATCTAGTTAAAATGAGTCGTTACAAATTATTCAAAAGTCCATAAAATATAATATGATTATGATGAACCACTATCGTTCTTATGATTCACATATTATGTCATTATGTCAACAGTAGGAAGTTTGACTAATTTTTTTTCGTTTTAATTACCGTAATTAAACCTTACGTACTATCGTGTCGACGCGTCATGTTTGACGAATGGCGCTCGTCATAAACAACTGGACACACGTGCCAAAATGATTTCAATAAACGATGATATAATATTATATTATTATAAAATTATTAGTTTCGTTTCTCAGCATTGTCATCTTTCATTCTCGTAATATGCACATGGAATATTAACTGTCCCCGGAAACAAATAGCGTTAATATTATCTTGCTATTATAATAATATAATTATATTATTTATAATCTATAATATTATATACAATACTTATAGGTAATATTGTAATAACATCAATTATAAACTTTATTACTTTAATGATATAACTAAATACTAGCTAGTAACTTGTACCTACACCATTACAGTAGCAGTTGTTGTAGTATTATAGGTACCTATAATAACCTAATATTATAGTCAATGGTATTATAAACATAAATACACTTGCGCGGTATTCTGAATTCAATAATTATTGTAGTCGGTTTTCATTATAAAATTATAGTCAGACTTAATGTTATAATACTATTGTTTGCAATAATAATTATTGAAGTGTTTGCAATGCTATAATTAGAGGAAGGTGAAGAGGAAAGGAGTAACTTTTCTTTTTAAAAAATATTTTAGAATACCCCTTTTAATTATATCCTAATCAATTAGAAATTTCAATCTTCGGGTATGCGATTTTTATGTTTTTGAGTCCGCCACTTCTATTTTTTTCCAATTCAAGCACTGAGGGATGGTGAATAAAAGTTTGAAGTACAAATTTTTAAAAAATTATTGTTAATTGTAAGTACGGAAACCAGAGCTAAAATATATATAAATACACATTGTAATTAAGTCAGTATTGTTCCATTATTTTGAGTAATAAAGGCGATATCATTACTGAGGATTACAGTTACATTATCACGTAACTTGAATAAAGGAGTGAAGTGTTTGAAAAATGTCACTCAACTAGGTACACCTTATTTAATCAACTCTTCAACTACAATGCATACGAGTATAGGACTAACTATTTTGATGGTATTATAGTATAAAGCCACAGGTCAGGTTACAATAAATTATAAGATATATATGCCATCATCGTAACACCGCCAACGATGATGAAATATTTAGTATACATACGCTGCGTCGCTGTAGCCACTTCAACAAAGTTTATTCTATACTTCGTGGTCTTCATTGTAATCGATATAATATAAATTTGTATTATATTGTTATTAAAATAAAATAAATTAGTTAATAAATTGATATTATGGTTCAGTATTACATAAAATATTAAATAATAAATAGTGTTTAATTTTAAAAACAATATCGAGACCTGACCGTGGTTAAAATTAAAAATGAATTAAACATTTTTTTTTAAATATTCTTACTAAGTCGACTTGTTTATTATGTTATGATTAATGATAATAAATAAAAATCAACCAAAAACATTTCTTAATTTTATTTTATTAGGTAGTTTGAGTAGGTAATTTGCCTAACCACAATACACTATGGCATAGGTACTTATATTTATGTTAATATGTGTGCATTATGCATTATGAAGGATAATTAATGTTAAACAGAATGGTTAAACATTATTTAAAAAATTGAAAGTTGAACAATCACTAGGTGATGGTTGTAAAGTATCAATAAGTAACCGAGTTAAGATATTATTTTCCATATTGACGTCATCAACGTTGGCCAAAATGCATCCGGCACAGAACGTCCATATAGCGAGTTGGCTTGTGTTTGAGATGATGTGCAGATGGGATTCTGTCCCTCACCTCAGAACAAGAGAACCTACTTAAAAAAAAAAACTATTACATTTTAGCTTTAAATTGCACGTGGTAAAAAAACCCTAACATTTTATTAGTACCTACGTATATTATTCAATATATAATTAACAAATTAGTTAAAAATTATAAAAAAAGCAATTTCCGTTTCCTTTATTTGATCTCGTTTTAAAAGAAATATGACAGTTTATCATTATTCATTACAGCACATTCATAGGTAAATCATAAACATTGAACATGAAGGAGTCGATACAATTCAAAAAACCATAATATGACGTTAATGCATTTTCATTTCTTTTTTTCATCTGCAACAATAGGTGCGGTCAACATCGATGCGAAAACCAAGCATTCGGGCCTACTATAATGTATAATTTTGGTATATTTCACAATCGTACGATTTAAGTGTATACGGGAAAAAAGGTCAGGTGTAGAAGGGGCGGCGGTTGCCCCCCTCCCTCCTCACCACTACCACCACGCGTCACCGCCACCTCCTCCACCCGCCCCACCAAAACTACAATACGCCCCTGACTCGACGCACTTATATAAATATACATATATATATATATATATATCAGCCGGGTAAACTTTGACGTCGACCAGTTTTACACACACACCCACACACCCACACACCCCACACACACACGCGCGTTTACTATATTGTACAAAATACACGGTTGACGAGCTGCCGCGACTTCGAAAGTTGCGACGCGATTTTCCACGCCGATAAACACGGGCGGCGGCGAATTCCTTTGTACAATTAATATAATAATCGCGTCTATTCATTGTGTGTCGTGCGCGCGCCCGCGGTGCTCGCGCACGTGTCGCCGGAGAGGGCGCACCCATCCACTATATAATATATATTTTATATTCGCCACAGTGGCGACGACGACGACACAAGTCGCAGAGGGGTTAGTGTCAGCAGGCAGCGATGTTTAATATTATAATATATTCTGCGTAGTTGCTTTTCGACCGACTTTGATGTGCCGTACCTGCCTACATTTTGTCGTGCACGGCGTTAGAGCTCTGTAGCCTCAATGTCTCCTCAAAACCTGAAAATATATTACTCACGTGCATTCAGTACGTCTTAAAATCAAATATGATCGAAAAATATGAATTGAAAATAATACGTAATACGTCGTTATGACATTCGAAACAAGCGAGGAAATGCCCAGATAGTGCTATATATAGCACTTTAATTTATAATTTCCTCGGAGCACATTATGCCTGCAAGTTTTCCACGCTTTAAATTTTCAGCTCGGACTCGTGGGACTCTGCCGTAGAACCATTTACGATGCACACACCAAATTTCTAAGCCTTTGCTAGAACTTTGCCATAAGTGCACTTATTAAGTTTTTTTTGTCGTTCATTCACGTTTTCATCACTATTATAATAGATCCATATAACACGAGACTGCATGTGGTCCTGTATTTAGTTTTTCCTACTTTAAATAGAGACTATAGATAGGCCAACTCATGAAAGCTTCTCTATAATATAATATATCATAGGACATTTTACTATGTCGGTTTTATTAATTGTCAACGTTTAAAGAGACCGATTACGGTCGTACATAATTACATGAGCCGCATTGTATTATAGTATAAGACACTGCAGGAGCTATAGCACATTAAGCCTTCACTGTTCACACAATGTGTTTGTTTGCCATCATCGGAACCACAGATTTGTTTATCGATAGCTTATCGCGGTATTCATCAAATAGATAAATATGTCCGCTATTCAGAGGAGTCCACGAATTACAATACAGTATTAAATAATTTTGTACGACCATAACGAATCGTATAATTCTACATGCTTTATACGCGACCGTCTTGTCGATTTTTTTTCACCGAAAATATATATTCTATATACCTATGGATACTAAAATATTCGTCCACCCGATTATTATCGTCCATCAAGAAAAATAGAGGGTGCACGACGGCCGGCCGGCTCTACTAAACCCCCATTCGTATGGCGCCTCCCGCAGCAGACGAAATATTGTAATAATAATCATTATAATACCCTTTCGAAAATACACACCGATGCAACAAATACCGTTGCCTACGATGATTTTTTACCGTGTGGTGGCAGAGCAGACAAAAAAAAAAAAAGAAATGAAAAAAACGTTTTTAGAACAACGATTATTATGTTACATCGAGGAATAAAAAAATAGGAGTATTAATGTATAGTAATATTACACATTATACATACGGTATGACCTAAACTATAGGTATAAAAATGTTTTTTTTTTTTTTTTACCTTGTAGAATTAAAAAAAATCTGCACAAATGGCAAGGGAGAGCGCCTTAAAAATAATTTAATAATAACCTACATAATGTAGGAACACACCGTACAAATATACTGTAGTACCGAAAAACTTGGATCATGTTTTTAGGTGGATAGGTACATATTAATATGATTGTGGGCGCGCACGACTGCTGTGATGGGCCGTTAGATTTTTAAGGCGAACGAGCAGTTTCGGCGATATATTACGAAAAGTTTACAATAATAATTATTTCGATTTACGTGCGCCGTTGCAAGGAAATCGACTTATAACTACGAGTAATGATTATTCCTAATCTTATAATATATGTGTGCACCCCGCTTTCGCGGTTTTGAATTATATTATTATATAATAGTGTATGCGGTATGCCTATAATTGTAATGTGAAATTCGTCCAAAACGCATTTTTCGACGATGTAACTTTATATGTATTATAATACAATGACCGTTGCAGACGAATTTTGTAATATCGTATTCGCGTATCCGTTGTCACAGAAAAGAGAACCATTTATTTATAACTGTCGTAGGTGTGCGTTAAACGTCTAAAAATCATTGTCACGATTTTGCCATGGTCCCATGACGAATATGAAAGCGGCCGAGTACATCTGGTTCTGAGGAAAAAAATAATTACCGAACGGTTTTAGACGTGCGTCGCAGCATCGAATAACTACGAGGCCAGATATAGGCCATTGGAGCATTCGAGAACATCTCGAAGGGTCACTTAAAGTATAGGTAAACCCAGTGATATTGGACCACGTACGTGATAAATATTTTTAAGAATGTAAAGATATTGTCGGTCGAGTTAGGTAATACAAATCGATAAGTTACAAGAATACTTAAGAGAAAATCGGGATGATTGTATAATTTAGTGGGCAAAATAATTATATTTCAATGAGCCGGGAAAAACCAAGCCGGCGGTGCACTTAAGTGTAATAATACTGAACGATTCGTTTAAAAGTGGTGGAAGGACACACACTATCTCTGAATTTCTGGTAGTATTAACATTTTTGAAAATAATTTTGAAATGTCTGTTAAATATTTTTTACAGTCAATGTTATCGGCTAATATTGTAACAGTATACGTCGTTACAAACAATAATCGTCTACCATACACAACGCGATGGTAATAATAATTATGGTTTTCTGGACACGATCTACTGACACACACGACACACATACTGTTAAAATATGTCGTGTACCGCTCGTATAGATAACAAACGTAGATAATGTCCAAACGAACAGCCACTCTCTATTAATGTGTATATTATAATAGTAATAAATTTATAATGTATGCGTTCGTCGATTTAGATGGCATTAATTGAGTTTCAATATAATATATATATTGTGTACAATATATAGTGCTATTATTATAATAATTACGCTATACGCGATATCGGACGCGCATGCGTAATGCAATCGTTTGCTGTTGAGACACGAGCATGATATTATACTGTTAGATTACTATTATAATATCACTTAGTCGAGAACGCGTTAGTTTATCGTGTGTCAACAAACACATTATAATAATGTGTACTAGCATACCATTTTTCAAGATTGCAGACGATGAGTATTTTCTTCTGTCACCAATTCGATAAGACGATCGTCGCGATGACCAATGACTAATAAATGTGATATATTATACGACTATGTGATTTTTTCGTGTAGCAGTAAATCGGCTTTTTTCGTTTGACATTCGACAGTAGATTATCATATACACTGTAATCGAAGATTATTTCTGTATAGAAACACAAATACAAATTACTTTTATATCATTATATGTCATAAACTCATAATGAAATCGAACTGATTATATGTAAATAATGTATATATATTTCGACTTTAATGCGTTATTGCGTTTAAGATTATTCGTGGTCAAAAAGTCCGAGGTCAGAAAGCCCGATTTGAAAATAGTCGGATGAAATGTCAGGGCACATATTTATTATTTTAGAGCCAGACACTTTTAATAGGTTGACTGTATGATAAGATACAACTATTATCACATTATTATTAAGTTTAAATTGAAATAAATTAAAATTCGTATTAGTTACAGATTTAAATATTAAAAAAAAAAAACCGACAATAAATTAAGTTTTTTATAATACAAATATACAATGACCTGCGGCCCGCGTGGTTTTAAAATACTCGATGTACCTATCGTTCTTATTAATTTTGAACATATATTTTTTTTTTACCTTATGTGCATCACTATAATGACTGCTTTATTTTTTTTCTAACTGGTATGCCTTTATCGTGTAGCACTTTTTTTGATTTATCGAGCAATTTCTAGGAAATTATTTAAACTTGAATAAAACGCTAAAATGGGTTATTCTAACATTTGTAAGACGTTATTGTTTAGGTGTGGCCATCAATAACGTTAACTCGTGTAGTCGTGTACCCTAAATTCAGGTGGATTTAGTGGGCACATAGAATATTTCTTTTTTATTGCAAATACGTGCATTCAGGTACCAGTTTTTCTGTATATTCCAGTGACGTATTTTGTATCGGCCTTAGGTCAGGTTAACCTAATAGTTCAACTATTTCATTCTTCTGAAAATCTCGTTGTATGTAAGATGGCCAAATACGGTCCAACCATGCTACAAAACTGATGACTTAATAAGTATAGGTTCAGTGAGTCCAAAAAGTTTCTACAAAGTATTTTTACAGCTAAATATATGTCACTGGATTTCAAGTAAAACAATTTCAAACTGTGCCCTTGAACTCTATATGTCTCCGGGTTTTTTCTAATAATTATTCGAGTAGTTATTTCTGACAGAATGCATATTTTGATTTCGTGGAAAATCGTAGCAGTATATATTGTACGTTCTAGAATATGAACTCAGACATCTCGAAAAGTTTGAATAATTCAAACATAATCAATTTCGAAATTTCAAGTATGACAGAAGATTAATTTGAGATGATTTTTGTCAATTTACATTTTTTGTACTGACTTTTAATTTTTTTTAATTTCGATATTATAATATAAACGATGTATATATATATTATTATATTATTAATATATCTGTGCTTGGTTATGTGATAAGATTATTTCGTTTGTATCTACCAACATTTATTACTATAAATAAGAAATGATAATTTTTTTATTTGCTTTAAAATTTAAAAGGTTAAAATCATATATAGTATATCTATTATTATTATACTTCTATTAAATTTTAAAATTTGATATGGTTAATTTTTTTGAAATTTAAAAAAGTTCAAATACGAAAATTGAAAATTAAGTTTGGATTTGTGAAAGTTTAAGTTCAGCCAATCCTTAAATTAAAATTAAAAAAATATCTATATATTTATATTATAATTCATAATATTACACAGATCGCGGTTCAACACACGACAGATCAACCATTCCTTCACAGGGTGCATTATTACTTTTCGTCGGTGGTGTGAGCGGTTTTAAACGATGTAATTTCAATATTTTATCGAATCGCCTTTTACTGTCATATTTGATGTACCTATTATAATATTATACATCGTTTATATACTCATATCTTGCATGTAATAATCGTAAATTAAAAAAAAGAAGCTAAACATATTATTGAAAACGTAGACATAAATATTAGATCACGTTGGCGCCTTAAGTAGTTTACGGTAGACCGGCTTCAGTTGAGTATACATACAAATTTGTTGAATTTGTGCTACCTCCGTTGCATACTAAATACTCTGCCGAGTGCCGCAGGGCCATCTCCCCCAGCCAAATCGCTCTTCTGATTTATTAGCTGCAGCATTCACTAATTGTTTTTCAAACTATTTTGTAGAACACATTTTATCACATTGTCGACTTAGTTTGCATACGATATTACCTATATTTATTATGAGTAAAACAACAGCTTAGTTGTACTCGTGTTGTTTGCTTACCGTGAAAATATATGGTACAAAAAATAAAATACGCATATTTTATAGCCTTTTTACTAAGTCGTTTGTTAAATATAGATACTTACTGTAGGTTTATATCTCTTATAATACCCAATATACAAACTGATCAAGCTTTTGCAGATACACAATATAAAAATCAAATATATAGGTAGGTATAGGTGAATCCATTCGAGACGTTATTAGTACAATTTTTATATTATATAAACAATTGAATCCAATTCCATATAATAACTACAAGTTCCCAGATAGCAAATGTTTGACTGAAAATATTATTATAACATTATAATAATATTATTCGTGATAATTATATTATTATAATGTTATTATAATATTATCATTTCAAAATGCTGTCTGGGTTAAAACGTATTAATATTTTATATATATCTGACCGAAAGCATTTAATTATTTGAGTATAGGTATATAATGCGCCTTTCCAATTTCAAGCTTTTTAAATCCCATACAGCATAATAATAATTCCCAACTATGGTAAAAATATTTTCAGGAAAATAATATAGTTGACAAAATATTTTAAAAAGTTGCGTAAATAATTAGGAAATATTTAAGTTATATTCTTTGGCCCAAAAGTTCATATATTTGAAAATATTTTATAAAAAACATTTTCAAAATATTTTAATTATGTATTTTCAAAATACATTTTTACTGAAACTTTATAAAAATATTAAGTCAACATTTTTATGCAATCATATAGTACAATATCTTTTTTATCATAAGAAGAAAATATTTATAAAATATTATTAGTCAAATATTCATTATTCAACCGCTTTAAGACATTCACAAAATATAATCATTTCCCAAATGCTGTGTGGGATATGAACTATATTTCGGTACTATTTTTCATTGACGAGTGCGTTTAATTTATTTTGTTCAAAAATAAGGCATTTCGCTCACTATAATATCTAAATCGTCATAAATTATTCAATCGTTTTCATCATCCTGCGAGATGTTACGCACTTTCGTATAAATTAATTTACCATAAAGCCATAAAGGTACGCCTAGAGCACGACATCCATATATATCCTGCTTGCACATGTATTTTTTATCCTTAAATCGTGTTATTACAAAACGTTGCCAATTTGCGATCGGTTTAACGTGGGAAATATAATGTAATCGCTTGTGCAAAATAACTGTGGCATACGTGTTCGTTTTCCCGCCTTATAATTATTATTATAAAAAATGATAAACTGTGTACGATACTATAATACAATTTATTATATAGACTCGAATGCAGTTTACGTTGATTATACGTTTCATTGTCGCACATCGATTCATTGACAAAAATGAAACTAAACGTATTTTCTATTATACACTATATAGGCATATTATATTAAGTTCTGCCATACGCATTTCCTTTATATATGGGTAAATCCATATGTCAGGACCTGTTATATTGATACGCTTAAAAACGATTCTCTTTTCACATTTTGGTCAATGGAGGCGGTCTCAGTTACTCGGACGCGGACGGCACAAAGACTCAAAAATAAAAAGAATCTTTTTTTTTACATCGACAACAATATATACATACATAAAGAGTCGTGTAAAAAAAAGTTATCATAATATTGAGTAAATACGCGTATAGGTTAAATATATATCATAAACGTATTTTTTTTCCACTGAAGTTCGGTGTTCAAGGAGTATTACAAATTATATGCACTACTGATTTCACGGTGTAACAAAAAAAAAACAAAAGTGAGGAAAATGAAGGAAATGGAGAAAAAAAATCGATCTATATGATATGCACCGTGATCGTTAATTTGATTTTCTGGGAATATGTCTTTAAATTGATTGTCAATAGATACCGACGCGAATTGTCATCGGTTTTTTTTTCCTTTTTTTTCCCTACGCCGAATACAGTAATATATAATTGTGTATATATACATAGTTTTTGCTTTTCGAAAGGCATAGTAGATACGATTGTATACACATATATTTTACACTATAATATAAATACGTACCGAATTTTGTATACGTTAAAAGAAAAAAAATGTTTTACGAGAATTCTTTTAATAAAATGTTTTATGGTTCAAATAGTGTAGTTTAAGGACTTCCTATAATACATAATGTATAGTAGGTACAATACCAATAACTACCCGTACGTGGAATATAGATGTAATATAATATAGATATGAAATAAGTGGCTATATAACATAAGCGCCGAAGGTGTGAAAATTACATTTCATGTGCGCCAAAATTAGTAAGACATGAGCGTAACTTAACACAAAACATGTCAAAAGCACCAAAATATACAAAAATAATATACCTAAGTTGTAATTTGTACCAATATTTTTCAGATATTCTATTCACTTATTTAGTTCACCATTCTGGTATTTCTTACATTCATACATTTATACAGTCATAAGACATCCTTAATTTTGAGTTTTAACAAGGAGGGATCATGAATATAAGTACATTTTCACTTTGTAATCTTAGTAATAGATAATATATCAATTACTATAATATGAGCTGAGTAATGAACAACATAAAATTGGTATTTTTAAATAATAATAATTTGATTCATCTGCATGCCTGCATTTGTAGTTCATATTATAGGATCATTGTCCAGAATTTCAGCCTAAATTGCTGAAGGATGTGTATTAAAACCAATGTATATTTCTAAAATGTAAGTATGCAACCACTAACTATTAATCTTAAAAAACTATGTTTTTTTAAATTAAATTAAATCCATAAAATGCCTTTATTTGGAATTGGTTTTGTAAAATTAGTTTTTGCTATAGCTCACGCGTAATGCGACTGCTTACTAAGTAGCTAAATACCAACAATATAATGTCTTATATAGGTTCAGAATAAACTATTTTTTTTAAACAAAACACCGTTAATTTAGCTGTTATATTTAATAAAACTGTTGCTATTATTAATTTATATGTCGATCGAAGACGTATCGATACAATGCGAATAGGTTTGTAGTAATAAAAGCTTAAACTAATCTAAATATTTTGAAAATTTTACTGTGGGTATCGTAAATTATAGTGTGCGTAATAATAAACAGTATCAAATCACTGTGAAGTGCGAATAATGTGTTTTGAATTAGATACTTACAAACAAATAAAAATAATAAAAATCGTTATATTTTGATTAAAGCATTTTGAATTTTGACTTAAATTTTAACGTATAAAATATCTATAATATCAAATTGTGCCTTAGTACAATAATACATTGAAGATTATAATATATATGAATGAAAAAAAAAAAAAATAAAAATATTTTGTATACATTTTTCACATTGTATTTAGTTACATAATATATGTATATTATAGGATTTTAAAATAATAATATTTTCTAAAGCTAAATTTTAAAGTTTAACTCAGTGTTAATATAAGAAAACCAGTACATTCATTACAATACCAAAAGTTAGGTTTTTTTTCCACAATGCTTTTCAGTTATATACTGTAACAATTAATAAATTACCTATATTCTTCCACAAATGTGTTTCACAGGGAAAGGAGAATTTATATCCCTTTGTTGGCATGCATTTAATTTTAGTCATGACTTTATAGTATGAAAAAAAGTCCCTCTCATAATAATCGTTTTCCTAGTCTGATCCTATACTACGCGTGGTATTATAATGCACTTAGGTACACATATATAGGTATCTATATATATATATAACATATTGATATTATATTTACTCGTAGGTGGGTATACGATTAACGGTATATTCGGCGTAAACGTTATAATATGGGCAAACAAGTGGAGTGTTCCATAATACATCCTTATATAATATATGGGTCTCTCGCGGTCATATATATCGAATAAATTTCGTTGGGATAGGATTTCGATTTGTTTATTATGTTATTAGACGCACGAGGGTGTCATCAGTACGATATAATTATACAATATATATTATATATGGTGCGCACGTTATGATGTAATATATTGTAAGTTTGTTATATATTACAACCGGAGGCGGGATTGTATTTATTAGTGGTCGGACGCAAATACACGATTTGCCTGCATGTACATGCACGCGTATTGTTATTATTTTATGTACACAATAAATCATCTTACCGCGTCGTTGCACTAAATTATTATTATCAATAACCGAAACGTACGTATCTTCGTCTCCACGGCCGTCGTTGGACGAACGCAGTGTACATAACATATAGGTGCCTACGTATGTTTATGATATATTATGTACAAGTTGTATTATTATTATTTAATATTCATTTTTTCCGGTCGTAAAAACCGATATTTCAAACGCCGGTATAACGTATAACGACCCATTCCCGGCCCGGGGTGGCGCGTGTACAGCGCACAATATAATATAGGTATATAATAGAGCCTACCCATGTATCTACATGACAGGACTAAATCGTACTTTGTCGCACAGCTATATTGTAGTCGACACATTTGGTGGTCGACGGTAATTAAATTACATTTTAAAATCCAATTCTGTACCTATATTGAATATATATGCAGCGTATACGTACACGATTATGTAACCACATAATAATATATAGGTACACATCTCATTACATAATATATACTAATATTATGTTATTGGTGTATTATCCGCGTTCGTGTCACAAATATTTACTAAGGCTAACAATCATTACTGTTGAATTTAACATAGTTAAAACACACGCGATGCGCAAACGACCAACTACATTTTTTACATGTACCTAGGATTAATGATGAGCAAACGACCAACTCCAGAGTACTGCTTGGCAGGAATAAGGGTTGTTCTGGATCGATATATTATATTATTATCATCCCTAACCAACGAGATATCTCAATACTATGCGCTGATATCCGTCAATTAACCATCACCTTCTATATATCATCAGGGGAGTGGTGGGTAAAGTAAGTGGTAAGTGAGTAGTCTGATAAAATGAAGTATTTATAACCTGGTAAAACAAGGTACGGTTAACACTGCGTAACCTTTTGACAACAATTTTACGACGGACTAACATAAAAAGGTCGAAACCAGTGATATTAGCTACATCAGTAATGCACTTTCAAATATTTATAACGAATTTGTTGTTTTTGTCATGTACGTAGAATTAATATGTCAAATACCTATTTGCACCTGAGAAAACACATTTTATGATTTCATGTATATTTTTTTAAAACAGGTAATTATTAGAACATTCTATATGCAACTGTATTACTTTTAGTATAATATAAACTTTTCCGTGGAACGATTAAAAAATAATTAGAAAAATTTTAAAAACGGGTTAATAGTATACTTAGAGATTAAATGAAATGGAGTACCCCTATTTAACGCATTTGAAAAAAATTCTGTTAAAACATTATACAAATTTTGCATTTATCGTTATTTACAATAAGAACGTTTTACGAGTTTTGAGTTTATCGTTCTTTAGAGTAGTGTTAATACCTATTAAATGTATTAATAATAATTAATAACTAATGCGGGTAGGTATAATAGCCCGGATGCGGAGTATAATATTTTAATAAATTGTTATGTCCGTATGTATGAAATAAAATATATTTCTATTAAACCAATATAATTTCTAAATAAATGGATTTTTAATAATTTCGTTCTGCGTTATTTTTCGTTCAATGAAATTCTATAATTACGTTTTGCGTTATGTTTTGTTTAATGATATATAATATATTTTGTTTTGTTTTGCGTCATTTCATTATTTTTGATTATCGATTTCCATTATAATTACGTTTACAAATTGCAATCGATTTTTTGTCAAATATAACTTTCAAGCCCTGATTTTAACCTCTAGCTATGTATATTGAATTCTTACATTTATACAATTTTTACCTGAATATACAATATTGTATCATCTATGACAGTATATTTGTCTCTGCAGTAGTTACAAATCTCTAAATCGTTATAGATAGATAATGGTATAGCATACTAAGTGGCTATAGAGTGTTATGAGTATTGAGTATGAAATATTTCACTTAACATTTTCATTTTGAAAAATATTTTTTTTAATAATATGTTTTATAAAATCATTACTAGACGGACAAACTGATTTCATACCTGATTAGTGATTACTGGTTATCAATATTAAATTTCCGATCACGATGTAGCTGAGAAGATATATATAAGATAGATAATTATTATATAATTTATATAATGTACGATGTAAGCTATATTTCTATAACATTTTCCACTCAACATTTAACCAAGGTGCTTACTGCACTTTCTACTATACATTTTAATTAAAATTTTATTTTTTATTTTTAATTAAAATAAAATATTTCAAAAAATACATAATATCATGCAACTATGTTTTGGTGTATATAGGACTATAGAATAATAAATCTAACGATATCTATGACGTATGTCGTATATGTAGGTAAAGTGTATAATATGTGCTATAATACTGTATATAGAGAAATACTATATTAATAAATGTTATCAGTAGGTACAATTAAAAATAAATTCAAATAATTTCCTTATTATACTTGTAATATTATCAAACAAGATTGATTAACAGTCATTTAGTTTCAATAATTAAAAATATTAATGACATTTCAAAAACTATTATAATATTATACATATTAAACTAATATCCAAACAACATTTGTGTAAAATACAATATAAATTATGTAAAAAAAAGCGTATATACTTACGTGATTTGTCGAGTTATCGGGTCTGAATCAAAGTTGTTCTATATCTATATTGTTTTTAAGTAAAATAAGTAAAATATGTTTTCTTTCTATTATACTTGCAATACATTTAAATACATTGTATTTTGATTCTAAGTTATATATTTACCTTAATTAACTTCAGCTTCAGATAAATGGTGTGTTGTGATCGTTTGCGGAGGGGGAGGCTGGTACAAATCAAAGACGTGGTTTTATATTTTTTAAACATATGGTCACCGATATAGTATAATGTATATAGTAATAAACATATACTAATATACGATATTATAATATATGATTTATCACGCCTATACATAGTATCCATATATGTATAAACGAGTAGGTACACATGTAGGTGCTCGAGCATTCCCGAGGCCCCACCAATCGGACGAGAGTCGTTTATTATATACCTATGCGGCGAGTCCGACGCATATTGTACACGCACACACATGCATATATTTTGTGTTACCCGAGACATTATAATATATTATATTATTATTATTATTATTATTATTGCTGTGGATATAAAAGTACCGCCTATATTCACCTCATCGTATGTGTGTGTGTGTGTGTGTGTGTGTGTGTATACATATATATTTATGGGGTATAATGTATTAGTCTGCTGTCTGCAGCCACCATGGACGTACAGCATAATAATATTATGCAGATGTCCGGGTCGGTTTTTATACGATTATAAAATATTCGAGTATTTTTATTTTTTTTATTCGTTTCATTTACAGACGTATACCATGTACATCAATAATAGTATAGGTACATGCGCATGGGCAGCGCACCGTGACGGATGTAGCACATATTTTGATGCCCTTCAATGTGCAATGGCTTTCCCACGAAAAAATTTCGTTTTTAAATATTTTTAAAATACTTTATTGTTTATAACTATTTTGTACATATATTTTAACCATTGACACATAAAAATCCTTTAAAAATATGAGGAATCAAATAGAATTTCATTGTTCATATTTGTATTATAAACTATAGAAAATAATATTATTTAAATAATTTGAATAATTAAATTGAATGATAAAAAAAAATCATGTGCGTACTAAAATATAACATATTTCATTTTACTGATACACAAACAAAATTATATAAGTATTATATACCATATAAACAATACCCTTCGTTATAAAACCAATACGTTTATCACTCAGCTCGCTCAAAATTTGTAAAAGATATTTTATAATTACCATATATGGTTTAAATCAAATGATAAATGTCAGCGTATAATATTTAAAGGTCATAATATTATAC